>JADBJO010000032.1:1028663-1036163 GCA_016801955.1 Conus betulinus | reverse complement strand
TCATAATTTCGCGTTCGTAGCAAAGACTGGCCGACTGAATGACGAACCTATGATTTAATCTTCTTAAGTCGTCCCGTAAGACCGTTGCAGGCTTGGATCCCAACTCACGCAAGACCCCCAGTCTTGTGCATGTCTGTGACGACAACCAACGTCCATGTCGTCTGCTCGGGAGTCTTTGACCAGGATTTTGTGGTGGACTGGCTGGTACCCGGAGATGAAGGGAAGGAGGGGAGGGGGAGGGAGGGGGGGGGTTAGGGAGGGAGAAGGGGGGTAGGTGGGAAGTGAGAGTGGGAGGGGGGGAGGGAGGGGGGAGAGTGAGGGGAAGAGAGAGAGGAGAGGGGAAGTGGGTTGAAGGGGGGGGGGGGGGGGGAGGGGGGGGGAGAGAGCATCATCGATAATACTGATGTATGAAGTAACTGATCTGAAAAAAAAAAAAACTGTTTGAAAGCGGCGAAGTTAATGAAAATGATAGTGATGATAATAATACAAATAACAATAACATCAACAACAAAAATAATATTATTATCATCATCATTAGCAACAACTTCTTCTTCTTTTTTTCTTCTTCTTCTTCTTCTTCTTCTTCTTCTTTCTTCTTCTTCTTTTCTTCTCTTTTTCTTCTTTCTTCTCTTCTTCTTCTTCTTTCTTCTTCTTCTTCTTTCTTCTTCTTCTTCTTCACTGGAATGCAAACCAAGCGAGGGCTTTTCTCGTCTCGTGTTGTTTCAAGGGCCGAAAATTCGCCTGATACGCACTGTGACTTGGTCCGCTGTCGCTCAGCCAGCCACCGATCCATTGAGAGTATGACTGGCGCGCCCATTAACGGACAAAGTGGAGGTTGTTAGGCCTACTGTTTATGGTCATGAGGTTAAAACCAAAAATGGAGGAACATTATCAGACATGATTTTCATTCTGACCCCTAACTCAGAAGGATAGTAGTGAGTCAAAGATGAACTGGATTTTAAAGAGAGAGCATTGAATCAGAGACTAGGTTCTTTAAATTTATATTTTATTTAGTCTCTGCATCCTTTGCTTTAATCGTAATGTATGGAATGGCATACTGACGCCAAGGTCGGGACTTGGACAGTTTATCCACGCATGGCTGGGTTTGAGAAGTACTGTGTCTGGCCCCTAAAGCATAAACGTCAGTCAGTAGCTAGATAACAGCTCAGTGCAATTGTTGTGTCTGTTTATTTTAATAGTGTCTGTTAGTACGTGTTGCGTTACGCGATTCACCGGATCGTGTAAATTCCTTACAGATAGGTCGTTTTAAAAAAAAAAGAAAAAAAAGTCTGCGGGGCATTGACGTGATCGTCGTCGCGGGAGCATACAGAACATTTACACGATGGCCATTGAAAGCATCGATTGAGCGAGACTACGTTTTTTATTTATGTATTCATTTGTTATTTATTGATTGATCTATTTGTTTGTTTGCTTATTTATTTGTTTAGTTACTGACTTAGTTATTTCATTGATTAATGTGTTATCGTTACTACATCTCTTGTTTTTTAAATTTCACAAGTTTTGGAACGACAAACACACACACAACACACAACACACACAACATCGATATTTACAGCAGAATTAACATCGATACTCCTGGCTTAAAACTACCTTTTAAAAACTTTCCAAAAACAATATTTCAAATTCTGTTCTGTGTGTGATTCTAAATCAGCTCTTCAGGCATTAAAAGTTTTTCAATTGCACACAAGACCTGAAATGATCATAGAGATAAGTTGTATGATACACATGTTAATTGCAAGAGGAACCCATGTAGCTTTTTGCTGGATTCCTTCACATTGTTCTTTCATTATAATGAAAAAGTAGACAGGGCAGCTAAACGTGGAGCCAAAAATAGTTTTGATTCAGAACTGTTTGATTTCCCCTTATCAGTACATGAACAGTGTAAACTTGGTTAAGTCGCATATCTGGAAAGCCTTCAAATGTAGTATGGTAGATCACGTTGATAAAGAACAGTTTGATATTAACAGAATCAAAGAGAAATTTAATCTTAATAGAAAATTACTCTCATTAATGCACAGGTGGAAACTTAATGCATTTAAAACAAAATATGTAAAAAAAAAAAAAAAAAAAAAGTTTGCGTATGTGGAAACAAAATTACTCCAGTTCATATTGTTTCATGCAATGACATGAAAAAAAATCATTCCAGTATTGAAGCAAAATACTGTGAAGGCTATTTTTCAGTCTACAGTTTTAACGTACGAATTCTTTGTATACTTAGAACGCACCCCTATTGGAAAATACTTATAACATTCTTTATTAACTTTATTTGCGGGGGATATAAGGAAGGAAGGGGGGTGTATAAGTATTTTGTTTCATGTTAATCTTCTCTCATGACTTGTGTAAAGATATTCACACACTTACACATTCATAACTCGCACTCACACACGCACACAGACACAGACACACAGACACACACACACACACACACACACACACACACACACACACACACACACACACACACACACATTCGCGTGTACGCGCACCCATACATACACACATTATGTGCACGCTCGCAATTACTACGGTACACATTCACATTCACTTTTTTTTTTTTTTTTTTGGTCTAATATCACGAATAGTGGATAGACGTTAAATGAAGGACACACACACATTCACTCGCACGCACGCACGCGCACTCACGCACGCATACATACACGCGCGCGTGCGCGCACCCAACTTAACAAGCCATGTAAGTCTGTTCAGATTTCCCAGAAGACGGGAATGTGGCAATCTTTGTCAGGAACTAAGACGGTAAGGGAGAAAAAAAAAAAAAAAAAAGCAAAACGGTGCCCAACGCAAAAATCCCGCCGATGGTAAACTTCCGAGTCTTTGCCGAGGAACGAAGAAAAACATACAGGCAGAAATCTGTTGAAAGTCTACACTTGCATGACCAAATGCCTGACAATGCAGATACCCACGTGTCTGCTTCAAACTGCTGCTACTTCTACCAACACTTGCTCTGCAGCTGCTACCACTACTCATCTGAGTAATGGTAATAGTAGGAGCAGTGATTGTAATAGTAGTGCAAGTAGCCGTAGTAGCAGTCATAGTGAGACGAAGAATCCTTAATATCATCAAATCATAGGATCCAAGATACGGTGTGTGTGTGTGTGTGTGTGTGTGTGTGTGTGTGTGTGTGCGTGCGTGCGTGCGTGTGTGTGTGTGTGTGTGTGTTCAAAGACGAGTCTAGACCACTATACCACCTCCCTTCAAAAACCCGCTAAAGGCCCGGCCTCACTCACACAGCTCGTGCCAGGGATCAAACAAGGCCACGAAGGCTCGCGACTCGAAAATGGTAACATCCTTCAGCCATCATCGTTTCCTCTTGGTGTAGTGCCCGCCAAGTTTAGCCGTGGGCCGCGCAAACACTCTGTCATCATCGGGTTCCGAGGCGATAACGGGCGGCGAGAACCCGTTAACGTATCGCCGGAAGTCATCACACAACCCATTAGTTTCCAGCTACTCTCTCCAAGGCCGTGATGATCCGTCTGAAGGTCTGAGGAGACGGCGGCCGTCTACGGAGCGAACGGCCGTCCTCTGAGGTGAGAATCGGTTGCGGAGGGAAGGTTGTCTCCGTCGCTGATGTGAGGCACGTGGGGGGGGGGGGGGGGGGGGGGGGGGGGGGGGGGGGTGAGTGATAATACAGATTTAAGACATGACTAAAATAAAAAACAAAAACAAGAATGTCATTTCGCGAGGTAATGTTAAACCCAAAAAAAAAAAAAAAAAAAACAACAACAAAAAAAACAAACAAAAAAAGACACGTCAGTTAGAGGAATGAAAATCGCCCAAAGATACAAAATCACCAAGAATAACCAATGCATTCAAGCATTCGCACTCTCTCTCTCTCTCTCTCTCTCTCTCTCTCTCTCTCACACACACACACTGTCTGTCTGTCACACACACACACACACACACACACACACACAGAGAGAAAAAGAACGAACCATGTTTTGACCGGTAGAGAGGAGGAAGAAACAAACGGCCTGGGTTGGCATCGAGGCTCATGATCAACCGTAGTCTCCCACGTTGCCGTTTGCCCGTCACCTCGCCCCCCCCCCCCCCCCCCCCCCCCTCCCCACTGTGACGTCGTTTCCTTATTCTCTATCACCCACTAGACCATGGTAGGGTACTTGGGGTTGTCTGCGCCCAACGACACCACATAGCCCCCATGAAATAAGTGAAAACCAAAGCGCTCCCGATCTCTCTCTGTGTGTGTGTGTGTGTGTGTGTGTGTGTGTGTGTGTGTGTGTGTGTGATATAGTATTGTTACATAGTTACATTGTTTTTTGCTCGTCTACCTTTACTGACATACACTGTCGACTTTGTGTTTGACAGTTACGTTAGCATACGTAGGCCACGTTGTGTCTACATTGCACCGTTAATGTTATTTGATTTCAGCTTTTACATATCTATTGTGAAGTGCTGCGAGCCTGCTCGTACATTAAACGTGGAATTTAAGTTCCCACATTATTATTATTTATTTTATTATTATTAGCATTAGCATTAGCATTATTGTCATTGTTATTAATACTTTTATCAACAGCATACTGTTATCATTATTACCACTATATTGTTACTGTCATCATCATCATCATCATTTTTATATATACTATCATCATCAACATCATCAGCATTATTATTATATTATTATTATTATTATTATTGCCATAAAGGAACGATTTGCCAGTAATGCAAACTGACTACCGATTTCTCAAGTTAATAACCCTGCCATACCAAACCAACGCATCTTGATTGAATGTGTGTGTGTGTGTGTGCGTGTGTGTGTGTGTGTGTGTGTGTGTGTGTGTGTGTGTGTGTGTGTGAGAGAGAGAGAGAGAGAGAGAGGGATGGGGGAGCGAAGTAAGAAGTCGAGGGGGCTGAGGTGAAATGCTAAGTTCCTGCTGCTGATACACCTTGGACAAAAAAGACACCGAATGATTTAGTTTGGTTTTATGAGGCGAACAGAGGCCAGGCTGGGCTGGCTGGGGGAGCTCTGAGCGTTGGTCTCTTGATCTCAAGGGTCCTAAGCTCAGTCTGCCCTTGAGACAGACAGGTCCGAGGATATCCGTCCTCGGAGTCAACATTTCTGTGGAGTGCAGTGCCCGCCAACTCCCCCCGTTCACACTGCAAACCGAGGTCTCGTGTGTGAACACATGCATAACTGAACGAACAAATGAATAAATGAGTAATCAAATACACAAATGAATAAATACATAGATAGATGTAATTAAGCTCAGTCACATGCGATCCTTCGAAGAAGAGAAGCCTATCGTGTGCCGATGAGATGAATGAAAAAAAGAACAAAAATAGTAGCAGCAACAACAACAGTAACAACAACAACAACAACAACATCAGTAGCAGCAGCAAACCTTGCAAACTGGTGTCGTGTTTGGACATTGATCGCGAAAACTGAATAATTATGGCTACCTTGATTTTAGGATTCCAAACGGTCATGTTTATGAGTCAAAATCTTACCAGTGGTGAATCACGGAGCTGCATACGTGGAACGAAGTAGAACAATGGAAGGTCTCTTCATCTCCTTCGTGTCGACCCATCTCTCTTTGATCGTTTTTTTTTTTTTTTTTTTGTTTTGTTTTGTTTTTTTTTTTTTTTGGTTTGTTTGTTTTGTTTGTTTTATCATACGTTCTCATCTCATCCCACGATCAGCTGGTGGCGGTACTGGCACGCCCGCTGGCAGAGAGAACGAAAAACACGCAATGTTTGGATGCGTTCCGTGTGGACATTCTGTGTTAGAAGTTTCCTCTGTCCTGTTACTCTCACCGATTTTTTTTCTTCTTGCTGCTTGTCCTCCTTGTCTGTTGTGCGCTGCTTTGTGGAGAGTTTTCCTGTGTTAATGGCAAAACGTGTATCCACTTTTCTTTCTCTTGTTTTAATTTCTAGCATGCAGCTGTGTTTTTTTTTTTTTCGTTTGTCGTAATCTCGCAAACACTATCCTAATAGAGTGCATTCTGCAGGTGTATAATTGCACGTACGGATTTTTGAATGAGCGTTTTTTTTTCCCCTTTAAATGTTTTTTTTTTTTTTCATGTTTCTCTTGCTATGTCTTTCGACTGATGATTAAAAAAATTCACACACACACACACACACACACACACACACACACACACACACACACACACACACACACACTCGCGCGCGTGCGCGCGCACGCGCAGGCACAGACACTGGCACAGGCTCACACACTCACACTCACACAACACACAACACACACACACACACACTTCAATCAGGAATGATGGCTGGCTCCCTCAGCAAGACCTAGTTTAATCTCCCTTGCGAAGCCAACAGATAGATTAGTAGTCATGCTTTATAAATTATAATGATATGTCTTGTAGATAGTTCTGTGACGTTTATTGCCTTTTTTCCGTCACATTATGGGACAAGACCTTCTTTTCCTTTGCTTTTGACAGCCCTTGAAGACTAAACCAGTTTTATGGGAAAGAGTGGTTTGAAATACACAGGGTCTATCATGCAGAGAAACTGAATTCCGATGGAAGGTGTGTTTTTGCCTTTCTTATTAAAGACTACCCGAGGCTGATTACGCTGTTTCTATAGTATTTGATAATCGTATTATCCGAGATAAGTGAAAAAAAAAGAAAGAACGAGACAACAAAAACACACCATTTGAAGGAAAGAAAACGTACATGGTCATAAATGCACGCGTGCAAACATACACGTACATGCACGCGCTGTAGCACACACACACACACACACGCGCGCGCGCGCGCGCGCGCATACACACACACACACAGGCGCGTGCGCACACACACAACAACACATACACACTCGCGCACGCGCTCACGCACACACATACACGCTCGCTCGCACGCGCCTTCGCGCATGCACAAACACGCAAACATATACACACAAACACACACACACGCGCAAGCATTGACGCACGAATCACGTCATGCACACGGTCAGTAAATGCGCGCGCGCACACACACACACACACATATGCACGTGCGCGCACACACACAGAAGGGCTCGCACACAAATACACACATACGCGCGCGCGCGCTCACACACACACACACACACACACACACACACACACACTCGCGCACGTGTTTTGCGCGCGCGTTCCCTTATCCTCTCAGTTTTTGCCTGCACACATACACACACACGCACATGTCTGTAAGTACGTGTGTGCGTGCGCGCGCGCGAGTGTGTGTATATGTGGGCTCAAGCGCACACACTTACATATACGCGCGTGTACGAATGTACACCCTCCCCCCCTAAAAAAAAAAAAAAAAAATCCAAATCTCGCATTCTTCTTTTTTCCCCCCTTCTTTTGTGGTCCATCAAACCACCCCACACTCACACCCAACCACGCTCCCCTACCCCCACCCCCACCTCCTAGAAAGCAAGCAAGCAAAAGCGAAGAGATTTGGTCCTAGAAAGCAAGCAAACGAAGAGATTTGGTCCTAGAAAGCAAGGAAACGAAGAGAG
>JADBJO010000032.1:1013663-1016163 GCA_016801955.1 Conus betulinus | reverse complement strand
TGTGTCGGGCTACATGATTCAGCGAATTCTGTCATCGTTCTTGTGGTTGGTACCCTGATAAAACTGCAATTCACGTTGATAGGAGGAGAGAAAGAGAGAGAGAGAGAGAGAGAGAGAGGAGAGAGAGAGAGAGAGAGAGAGAGGAGAGAGGAGAAGAGAAATGTGGGCAAGAGCACGTGTATAAGACGGAGCTTAACTTAGCCAAGTAGTCAGGGGAACAAAAAACAAACAAAAGAAAAAAAAAGGCTTAAAAAAGCCAAGAGTCAAAAAAAAAAACAAACAAACAAAAAAAAAAAAAAAAAAAAAAAAAAAAAAAAAAAAAAAAAAAAAAAAAAAAAAAGAAAAAAAAAAAGAACAAACTCTCGGCATTTTGAGAATTCGATCGGGGAGTAAAAACGTTTATAACTAAAGAAGATGTGTCCTGAGTAGCGTTGCTGTGAGATAGAAAATGAAGGCTACTTCTGCACAACCAGGTAACACTCGTCTCACCGACTGTCAGATTGCCCTGCAAGAGTCTTCGACAGATACTAAGATCAAGTGAAGGAGTGACAGGACAAGGCAACGGTGTTTTGGGAATTCTCATTGAGGGAATGACTTGTACAGTAAAAGGCGTTCTGCTTCACTGTAGGTTCTGCATGAGGAAAGGTTTAGATGGCTCCAAACTCAGCCATGGCTCCAAACTCAGCCATGGCTCCTGATGGCTCCAGACTAAGCCATGGCTCTTGATGGCTCCAGACTAAGCCATGGCTCTTGATGGCTTCAAACTCAGCGATGGCTCCTGATGGTCCAAACTCAGCCATGGCTCCTGATGGTTCCTGATCTTGATGGCAAAACTAAGCCACGGCTCTTGATGGTTCCAAACTAAGCCATGGCTCCTGATGGTTCCAAACTCAGCCATGGCTCCTGATGGCTTCAAACTCAGCCATGGCTCTTGATGGCTCCAAACTCAGCCATGGCTCTTGATGGCTCCAAAGTCAGCCACGGCTCTTGATGGCTCCAAAGTCAGCCACGGCTCTTGATGGCTCCAAAGTCAGCCACGGCTCTTGATGGCTCCAAAGTCAGCCACGGCTCTTGATGGCTCCAAAGTCAGCCACGGCTCTTGATGGCTCCAAAGTCAGCCATGGCTCCTGATGGCTTCAAACTCAGCCATGGCTTGATGGCTCCAAAGTCAAACGGCTCAGATGGCTCCAAAGTCAGCCACAGCCACGGCTCTTGATGGCTCCAAAGTCAGCCACGGCTCTTGATGGCTCCAAACTAAGCCATGGCTCCTGATGGCTTCAAACTCAGCCACGGCTCTTGATGGCTCCAAAGTCAGCCACGGCTCTTGATGGCTCCAAACTAAGCCAGGCTCCTGATGGCTTCAAACTCAGCCATGGCTCCTGATGGCTTCAAACTCAGCCATGGCTCCTGATGGCTCCAAACTAAGCCATGGTTCCTGATGGCTTCAAACTCAGCGATGGTTCTTGATGGCTTCAAACTCAGCGGTGGTTCTTGCGGTCTGGTAGGGACCCTGGTGTTCGGGCTTGTTGAACTGTGTGGATGATCTTTGATCTTTTTCTCCTTCTTCTTCTCTTTCTCTTTCCTTACCCCCTCTCCATTTTCTTCATCATTTTCTTCTCTACATCCCTCTTCCGTTCCTGTTCGCTTCTCTGTTTCCTCCCCCTTTAACGTCATTTTCCCATTCCCACTACCCGCGCCTCTTCCTCGTGCTTGGTTTACTTCCTCTTCCCTTTGTTGTACTTGTAAAATCTTTTTCTTATCTGCCCTTCCTCCTACTTTTCCTATTTCTTTCTCTTCTTTTTTTTTTTTCTCTCCTCCACCTCTTCTTCCATCTTCTCCTGGGTTTTGTTTCCGTTTTTGTTTTGCTCTTCTGTTTCTCCTCGTCCTTCTTCCCCACAGTTTTTCTTCGTATTCCCCCTCTTTTTTTTTCTCTTCCTCCTCATCTCCTCCTTTTTTTTTTTTTTTTTTTTTTCTTCTTCTGCTTCATGCTTAACTTCCCCTCACCCCTTCCTTCTCCCTCTTCTCCTCCTTCACTGTCTCCTCCCTTTTCTTTCTTCCCTTTCCCTTCTCCTTCTTCTACCTCTTCTTCCTCCTCTTTCATACGCTTCTTTATCTTTTTCATCGTCTCCCTCAACCCCCTTCCCCACTCCACCCCCCCCCCCCACCCCTTCCCCTCGTCTTCCCTTCTCCTTCCTTGTTCTCTCCCTTGTTGTCCCCGTCCTGTCGGCGTGTTGTGGCGTTGCCTGCTGACTGTATACCAACTCCCCCCCATGGCGGGCCGTGGGGTCTGGGTGCGGGAGGAATCCCGTCCAGCCCAGCTGTATGCCCTTCACACGTCACACTACCGCCTTCTGTGTCAAACTGGTGCCATCCTGCACCGAGACCGCACACAGAGGAAAACTTGATGATGATAATGGTAATGATTATGATAATAAGAACAATAGCAACAACAACAACAACAAAAATGATGATAACAGTAACTATTATCATTATTCTTGTC
>JADBJO010000032.1:1006163-1008663 GCA_016801955.1 Conus betulinus | reverse complement strand
GCTCCGCATTTATTTGTCTGCGCGCAGGATACTATTTCAACGCATCGAAGGCAGTGGCATGTATTGGTCATAGAACGTGGTTAACCGGACTCGGACCGGCCCTTCAGTCGGCTGTGGACGGTAGTGAGCTGAACCGGGCAGTGGATTGATTACGGATTAAGATAAAAGGGGTCCAGGTATGAAAAAGCCGCTAGTGGTACTGTCAATACATGCTGAAGTTATCCAGGCAAATATTGAATCTCTCGGCATGTCGCCTGCACTGCCATGGTCAATCTCTGTCTGTCTGTCTGGCCCCTCTCTGTCTGTGTCTGTCTGTATGTCTGACCCCTCTCTGTCTGTCTGTCTGTCTGTCTGTCTGTCTGTCTGTCTGACCCCCTCTCTGTCTGTCTGTCTCTGTCTGTCTGCCTCTCTCTCTCTCTCTCTCTCTCTCTCTCTCTCTCTCTCTCTCTCTCTCTCTCTCTCTCTCTTGTCTTTACTGCTGTCCATTTCCCTCGCTCTCCTTTTTGTTTTTAACCATCATCATCAACTTTGCCACTTTTCATTTATCAAATTAGCAGAATGACTCTTATTGAGGCAGCCCCTCCTCCTCCCCATCCCAACCCACCCTCACCTCTGTTACACGATCACCCCGTTCACCAAAATAATTGAACGCACACACACATTCATACTCATGCATAGGCACACGTGCACGCACACACACACACACACACACACACACACACACACACACACACACACACACACACACACACACACACACACACACACACACACACATACATACATACATACACACACACGCAATCATACACACGCGCACAAGCACACTCGCACTTACACATACACATACGCACGCACGCACGCACACACACACACACACACACACACACACACACACACACACACACACACACACAGAGAGAGAGAGAGAGAGAGAGAGAGAGAGAGAGAGAGAGAGTTGAGCCTACATGAAGTGTCCAGATCTACAACTGGAAGTAAACAACCGACGCAGGTCAGTGCATGCATACTGAATCATTCTCATTTCTTCTCTCACTCTTTTCACACAGGTAGTGTGCACTCCACATAACATAAATATCCAGATCATGTCGTCAACAACGGAGAAAAAAAAAAAAAAGAACACAAACTCACTGTCAAGCAAGACCAAGACAACACATGTGACCGGCGACACACTTCACCACAGGAGTGTGACATGCCTCCCACGGATATTCGAGCTCGCAGGTGTTAACAAGAGAGGGGACATGCTACTCACTGGTTGACTGGAAACGGTTATGTCTATGAGTCCCAGCGCATTTTGATTCTGAGGGCACGTAGATTACCGGGGGGGAAAAAGTTTAAGGTAAGCCTAATTAAACCTGGCTTCCGAGTGAGGAACGGAAACGCTGCACGCTTAGGGTTTTCTAGCACGGAGCAAAATTGCGTCCTCTTCTCTGGCACTCTCCATCCAGTATTTCCTATGGTTTGGGTTAGAAACCTCAAAGCGCGAACATCATTAGACACTGCCCTAACAAAGAACCTTGTAGAATTGGATGGAGAGCCTCTCAACTGTCCTCAAAGTAATCTTACGGAGAGTCAGACAGACAAACAAGCCAGCAGATTTGACCGAAAAACAAGCTACCCTGCTCGGAAGGGAGCCGCTCAGCAGTGAGGATTACACTCCCGATGTGCAGCCATCAGACACCATGTGATGTGTAGCATCAGACACCATGTGATGTGCAGCCATCAGACACCATGTGATGTGTAGCATCAGACACCATGTGATGTGCAGCCATCAGACACCATGTGATGTGTAGCATCAGACACCATGTGATGTGCAGCAGCATCAGACACCCATGTGATGTGCAGCCATCAGACACCATGTGATGTGCAGCCATCAGACACCATGTGATGTGTAGCATCAGACACCATGTGATGTGCAGCCGTCAGACACCATGTGATGTGTAGCCATCAGACACCATGTGATGTGCAGCCATCAGACACCATGTGATGTGCAGCCGTCAGACACCATGTGATGTGTAGCATCAGACACCATGTGATGTGCAGCCATCAGACACCATGTGATGTGTAGCATCAGACATCATGTGATGTGCAGCCATCAGACACCATGTGATGTGTAGCATCAGACACCATGTGATGTGTAGCATCAGACACCATGTGATGTGTAGCATCAGACACCATGTGATGTGCAGCCATCAGACACCATGTGATGTGCAGCCATCAGACACCATGTGATGTGTAAGGAACCGTGAAAGCTAACGTACAGCATTGTCTCCTATTGTCAGCAACAGTGTCCACTGGGTTAGATGCGTGTGTGTGTGTGTGTGTGTGTGTGTGTGTGTGTGTGTGTGTGTGTGTGTGTTGAGAGCCACAATGAAAAACGTGTTATATACGCCAGAATCCTGATAGAGGAAAACCAGAAAAAAGGATGTTTCCGTAGTGCAAACGCAAGCCCTTCGTTTCTTCTGGCAAGCGCGATGTTAAG
>JADBJO010000032.1:983663-1001163 GCA_016801955.1 Conus betulinus | reverse complement strand
TAACGCAGCACTCGCCGGACCTCTCTCTCTCTCGTCACTTGTAACGAGAAGAGACCGTGGGTTCGAGTATTTGCTGAAGCCAAAGCCTTCGCCGTCAATAGGTTGTGCCATGTTTAATTGAGGCGTCGCCGCTGGGTGGCAGCGACTGCCTGTATTGACTGTCCCTCATACAGAGGTGAGGGATGACACTTGGGTACAGTGGCCCTGCTGCAGAATGTGGGGTGTCAGTGTTACACGTGGATAGGGGAAGTATGCGAAAATGAAAAAAAAAAAAAAAGAAAAGAAAAAAAAGAAAAAAAAAAAAACAACTGTGGCTGCGCGTTGTGTGAAGTATGCATGACAATACTTGGTGCTGGACTGACCGAGCAGTTTACGCTTGGAGTCGGGGGACGAGGGATGGCGTTTGTTTCGATTTCAGTTTGTCATACAACTGGAATGACATACATGAATTAACGATCCGAGTACAGCGGGTGTACATCACAATCCCGGTGCGTCAGATACACACAATGATCCCAGTGCATGGAATAACTACAACGACCATCGTGCATCAAATAAACACGACCTCCGTACGTCCATGACTCGGTGAATCCAATAACCATAACAACCTCAGAACATCAAATGAATACGACGACCTCGGTACATCAGATGCTTACAGTGACCTCAGTACATCAAGTAAAGACAGCGCCGTCAGTGGATCAAATAAACTTCAATATATCAATCAATACTGCGCCGACAGTACGTTAAATGAATATAATATAAGTGCATCAAAAGAATACAGAACCATAAGCACATGAAACAAAAATAAAATGATCTCAATACATCAAAAAATACTGCACCATCAGTGCATCAATGAGATGCAACGAACTTAATACATCAAATAAATACAACATTCTCAATACACCAAATGAATACAATGGCATCCCGACATGAAATGAATACAGCTACCGTATCACATTACATGAACATACCGACCATAATTATATCAAATACATACAACGACTAGCGCGGTTTAAAACCATTCAATTTTTAGAAACACATTCCGGACAAGTAGTAAGAATGTAAAAAGAAACTCGCTTATGGTAAGTTTATTTCCTTTAAAGAAACAGTTTAAATATAGAGACGATAACATCGTCTTTCGGCAAAACACGTAGGCCTATGACTTCGAAATATAGTTTTAAAGCAGGCGAGTTTTTATTCAGTTGGTGTGGCAATCAACTTCGTACTTCATCAATCCATATTTCACTATGCCATGTCCCCCATTTTTCTTTTTTTTTTTTTTTTTTTTTTTTTTTTTTTTTTTTTTTTCTTTCTTTCTTTCTTTCTGTCGCAGTTTTGTTTGATTTGTTTCAGCTTTCTTACTTTGTGAGTGGCATTACTTCCACACTGCTTACTCTAGCTCCCGTAACACAACCGCACTCAAAGTGACAGATTATTGTTCTTTCTTATAAAAGAAACGATAGGTGGTGACGGTTGTTATTTCCTTGCACAAGGCTATTTTCCCCCTCGATCAAGTAGACGCTAACGGTGACAATCTGACATCTGCTGTGAGAACATGATCCTTTCTTACAAATAAATCCAAAGCCAGTGACAAACTGTTGTCTGTTGTTCTTTCTTACAAAGGAGATGATAGCTGGTGACAGTTCTTTTATCAGCTGGAAGAACATTGTTGTTTCATACGAAACAGATGACAGCTGGTGCACCTGCAGGGAGAACATTGTATCTTTCTGTTCAAGGAGATCCTGGTGACAGTTGTTATCCACTGAGAACAGTATCTTTGTTATAAAGGAGTTCACAGCACGTGACGATTATTGTCTGCGGGGAAAACGTCCTTTCATATTAAGGGGATGATGGTTTGTGATTATTGTTATGTGCTGGGAGAACATTGTTCTTTCTTACAATGGAGATGATGGTTGATGATGGTTTTAATCTGCTGGGAGAACTTTTTTTTTCTTTTTTTTTTTTTTTTTCCTTTTTTTTTTTTTTTTTTTTTTTCTTTACAATGGAGATGATGGCTGGTGACGGTTGTCATCTGCTGGGAGAACATCTTTTCGTTTCTGTTTCTTTTTTTCTGTTTTTTTTTTTTTTTTTTTTTTTTTGTTGTTGTTTTGCTTACAAAGAAGATGATGGTTGGTGACATTTGTTATCTTCAGGGAGAACATTTTATCTTTTTTTTTTTTTTTTGCTTACAAAGATGATGGTTGGTGACATTTGTTATCTTCAGGGAGAATATTTTATCTTTTTTTTTTTCTTTTTGTTTACAAAGGAGATGATGGTTGGTGACAGTTATCTACTGGGAGAAGATTGTTCTGTCTAAGAAAGGAGGTGATGGCAAGTGTTAAGTGATGATTGTTATCAGCGGGGGAAACAGGGTTATTTCTTACAATGGAGATGATGGTTGGTGACAGTTATCTGCTGGGAGAACCTTTTTTTGTTGTTGTGTGTTTGTTCGTCTGTTTGTTTGTTTGTTTTGTTTTTTAACAAAGGAGATGATGGTTGATGACAGTTGTTATCCTGCTGGGAAAACATTTTTCTTTTGTTTTTTTTTTCTTTTTTTTTTTTTTTTCTTTTTCTTTTCGCTTACAAAGGAGATGATGGTTGGTGACAGTTGTTATCCTGCTGGGAAAAATTTTTTTTTGTTTTTTTTTTTTTTCTCTTTTTCTTTTTTTTTTTTTTTTTTCTTACAAAGGAGATGACAGCTGGTGACAGTTGTTATCTGCTGGGAGAATATTTTTTTTCTTTCTTTTTTTTTTTTTTTTTTTTTTTCTTACAAAGAGATGATAGCTGGTGACATTTGTTATCTGCTGGGAGAACATTGTTGTTGTTTTTTTTTTCTTGCGAGGGAGATGATGATTGGTGACAATTTTTATCAGCTGGAAGAACATTGTTTGCTTTTTTTTTTCTTCCAGAGAAGGTGACATCTGGTGGCAGTTGTTATCTGTTGGGAGAACATTGTTCTTTCTTACAAAGGGAAAAAAAGTCGCTGGTGACAGTTGTGATCAGCTGGCAGAACATTTTTTTTTTTTCTTTTTTTTTTTCTTACAAAGGAGATGATGGTTGTTGACAATTGTTATCAGCTGGGATAACTTTTTTTCCTTTCTTACCAAGGAAGCGATAGCTGGTGACAGCAAGGAGCATTTTTTTTTTTCCCAACAAAAGAGATGATAGCAGGCGACATATGTCATGATCCACTCTGCCTGACAGGACAATGTTGTTCTTTCCTACAAACGAGTTGACAGATGGTGACAATGAATTGTTCCATCTCACTCCATCTACGCAAAATGTGTTCTTTCCTACAAACGAGTTGACAGATGGTGACAATGAATTGTTCCATCTCACTCCATCTACGCAAAATGTTGTTCTTTCCTACAAACGAGTGACAGATGGTGACAATGAATTGTTCCATCTCACTCCCTCTTCGCAAAACGTTGTTTTTTTTTCCTACAAAGGAGTTGACAGACGATGAATATGAATTGTTCCGTCTCACTCCCTCTTACGCAAAACGTGTAGTTTTTTGGAGTTTTTTTGTTCTCATCTATCACGCAAAATGTAGTTGTTTGACAGACAGACGATGACAATTGTTCCATCTCACTCCATCTACGCAAAATGTTGTTCTTTCTTACAAAGGAATTGACAGACGATGACAATCATTCCATCTCACTCTATCTACGCAAAATGTTGTTCTCTCTTGCAAAGGAGTTGCTATCTGGTTGCTATCTGCAGACGATTGTTGGAGCCATCTTTGCTGGGAAAATTGTTTGGTTTTTCTTTTCCAATGCTTGATCAGAGAAACGTTTTTGTCAACCGAACATTCTGGTGTTTTTCCATAAACATATTGTACAACATAGTACCAACAGAAACACAGAAGTGTCAGTAGATTATACATAAGACATTCAGAGCACAGCATTTCCTATCAGCGGCTACTATTTCAATAACAGACAGATAATCAACCCGGACGCTTGGTATCAACCGTTGAAGCAGAATAGTCAGCATACAACTGTCAATCTGTAAACAACAAACAGACATTGCATGGTGAACATGAGTTAGTCTTCATTGAGAGAGAGAGAGAGAGAGAGAGAGAGAGAGAGAGAGAGAGAGAGAGAGAGAGAGGTGGGAAAAAAGGAAGATGGAGGCACTATTTATTCAAGAAATGTTTTCTGAAAGAATTGAAAAAAAAAAAAAAAAAAAGAGAAAAAAAAGAAAAAAAAAAGAAAAAGTGGAAAAATTGGATGTTGGAGGACAGAAAAGAAAAGAAAAAAAAAAAAAAAAAAAGGAAAAAAAAAAAAAAAACTGACAGGTAAAAATCCACTTCAGCCGTGCTGACCAGTGTCCTTCGGGTCTGTTCTGACAGCGCTCCATCCGCCGGAATCGCCAGTACATCTGCAAGTCCCGGGGCCAGGGCGGCTGCCCAGTGGACAAGACTCACCGCAACCAGTGCAGGGCCTGTCGCCTCAAGAAGTGTCTGGAGGCCGGCATGAACAAAGATGGTGAGAAGCCACTGTCTGTTCGGCTCGGGTGTGTGTGTGTGTGTGTGTGTGTGTGTGTGTGTGTGTGTGTGGGTGGGGTGGGGTGGGGTGGTGTGGTGTGTGTGTGTGTGTGTGGGGGGGTGGTGTGGTGTGTGTGTGTGTGTGTGTGTGTGTGTGTGTGTGTGTGTGTGTGTGGTGTGTGTTGTGGTGGTGGTGTGTGTGTGTGTGTGTGTGTGTGTGTGTGTGTGTGTGTGTGTGTGTGTGTGTGTGTGTGTGTGTGTGTGTGTGTGTGTGTGGGTGTGTGTGTGTGTGTGTGTGTGTGTGTGTGTGTGTGTGTGTGTGTGTGTAGTGTGTGTGTTGTGTGTGTGTGTGTGTGTGTGTGTGTGTGTGGAGGAGGGTGGGTGGTGTGACGGAATGGTGTGTGTGTGTGTGTAAAAAGGATGTATGGCGGGTGTGTGTGTGTGTGTGTGTGTGTGTGTGTGTGTGTGTGTGTGTGTGTGGTGTGTGTGTGTGTGTGTGTGAATGGTGTGTGTGTGTGTGAAAAGGATGAGATGGCGGGTGAAGGAATGGGTGTGTGTGTGTGTGTGTGTGTGTGTGTGTGTGTGTGTGTGTGTGTGTGTGTGTGTGTGTGTGTGTGTGTGTGTGAAAGAGGGATGAGAGGCGGGTGAAGGAATGGTGTGTGTGTGTGTGTGTGTGTGTGTGTGTGTGTGTGTGTGTGGTAGAGTCGGTTTCTGTGTGCAAAAGCGTCAATCTGTTACTCTTAACTGTATCTCCTTCTTTTCCACGGCTCTTCTCCCTCCCTCCCTGTCTTTGCACACGCGCGGAGAGGGAGAGAGAGGGTGGAAGGGAATCATACGGGAGCAGGACTGGGATGGTGTTTTCTTTCCGTTTGTGATGCTTACTTGTCGAGCTAGTTTCAATCGTTTGATCCTAAAAAGCCACTCTGCACCAGGGAAAAAAAACTTTTCTTCCCTATTATTTCAAACATCCTGGACATTGTTCAAATGAAGCTTAGAATGTTAGTAAGCACCTTTTGTACATTCAGTCTGAAATAAGCAGCCAGCTGTTCACGTCAAAGGTATAGATTTGTTCTCAGGTGACCGCAGGTAAACCCTCAGGTAAAGCTCAAGTGTTTGGCCAAATTTCCAATAAAGAAATATTTGTTGAAGTTCACACACGAGGCGAAACGAAACAGTGTATTTCATTACGAACACTCGCCCACCCCCTTCCTCCACCCCCCCCCCCCCCCACACATGTACATTTGTTCATCTTCTCATTCCATAACGATAGCACTTTTAAAAAAAAAAAAAAGACCAGAAAGAAAAAAAAAAAAAAAGAGGAGGAAAGGAGAAAGCTGACGACTTCTTATCATAGCATAAGCGGAAGACATGATCATCATCAAAGAGTCTCGTCTCAAAAGGAGAGAAACCATTGTTGTTGCACGCCACGCCAACCACACACTTAGGACTAAACCTATTTCCTCGGAAATGATTTCCTGCCAGGAGGCAACACGGAGCTAAAGGGCTGAGAGAAGAAAAGCAGATGAAAAGAACAAAGGTCACAGCGAAGTACTCGAGCGAACAGATGACGGAGGAGAGCGGAACCGAGAAACGAAGAGTCTTGAAGCCAGACCAGCGCGATGAGAGAGGAGGGGGGGTGATTTTATGACATACTTCCAGAGTGAAGTGGTCGGGAGAGGCGGAAGCCGAGCACTGTCAGGGTGACACATCGATGGCTAATGATCAGGACAAAGTCTGGCAAGCTGGCCCGTGATTAGCGGCACTGATGGCGGGGAAAAAACTTTCTAAACTTGTTTCGCTGAAATATGCACCCGCCACACCCTCAAGGCGCAAATCGATGACACGTTGGAGCCTCATTTTCCCCGAACACGGAGGAGGAGGAATTAAACAGGGTTAGGGAGGCGATGGGAGGGGTCAAGTGGGAAGAGGCCCAGGGAGAGGTGGTGTCTGGCCTGGATAGAGTCTGGTGCATTTTGCTCCCGTCAATTGCAGAAGAAAAAGGTCTAGAGGGTGTCATCTTCGTCTGAATATCACACGGACAACGTCAGTGAAGGCTGAAGTCTGGCTTTTTCTTTTTGAACTGGCCACCTCCCCAGCATCCCACCTATTCCCCTAGCTTCTGGTCCGCTCCTGTCCCCTTTCACACAAACCTTGTGCCACCTTGCACAGTGCACATTGGTAATGAGTACGTACACGAAAGCGGCTGTCATTGGTAATACAAGTAACGGCAAGCCTTGGCAGTGTAAATGCTCGTGTTATGTAAAGGTTGTGTGTTAGCTCTGTTTATGAATCATTCCAAACGACTCTTTACAGAAAGATTACATATGTATCGTTAGTAAGAAAGTTTTTTTTTAACAAAAGAACACACACACACACACACACACACACACACACACACACACACACACACACACACACACACACACACACACGCCAGCCCAAAGTACTCCCATTCGGGCCGAACCAAATACGTGCATCAGTTTCCTAGAGAAAACCCTTCATTATTAATTTTCTTTACTAAATATTTTAAAAATAAGTATGCATTGTACATGTAATTAGATCATCATTCAAATGACTAGATGGAGGCCCATTCAGAAAAAAAAGATAAAACCACCGTACAAGATATAGCATGGAAATGAAAATAATTCTGACCTTGTTGTAGCAGGGAAAGCGGTTCTGTCAGGCATTTACTTATCTACTGCTTTGTTTCATTTTTTTTTTCTCCATATCACTTATTTTATATATCAAAGAAAGATATTATATCTTAAATATTGTTAAGATTATTATCAAAGTAAGGGGTTTTTAACTGCATTAGAAGAAAGGATTCCAGGCAATATGGACTTCATCCTTAAGGGCATCAAGCTCGTTTCTGACTTCATGTGGCCCTGTGTACTAACGGAAGCTGCAGTTGTATGCTAATTAAGCAGTGCTCATCTTCTTTCAACAACACACTCGATACCTGTCTTAATTAGCAGTGTCTGGCAGTTCTCCTCTTCATTTGGGAACTGTGTCTGTAATCTTGGATGGCGTGTGGCACGTGATCAGCAACAGCTGAAAGAGGCGTAGGATGTGGCTGTGTTTCTGTCACCTGTCAGTCAGGCCTGTGTCATCAGCCATGGATTGAAATCCATCTTTCCTTTGAACTGTTTTCCCTGTCTCATACTGTCCACCCACCGCCGCGCCCCACACACACCCCACACACACACACACACACACACACACAAGCCTTGTCCGTATGTTAGCTGAACTAACATTCCTGTGGGTGTCGATCCTAATAAGACAATCAGACCATTGATACGGTGTATTTCTAATGAGACAGGGAGTGTCCAATGATAATCATAGAACCCAGATGACGGCAGGTGGGAAAGTGTGATGATTGTGTTTGTTCAAGCGAGATAAAAGCAAGAGGTTCATTTCAAAGTGAAAGCTACGATGATTTTGACAGCAGAGAGCATTTCTTAAAGAACAGTAGCGGAAAAAACGTGACCGATGAATTACATTAAAGGTAGCCTGTTAGGTAAATAAGGCTTAACGCTCCGATTTTCATGCGCATGGCAAAAAAACACAAAAACAACAAAAAAAAACGAAACGGAAAAAAACAGATAAGCCGCCTACTGTCATACACTGATGATATTAGGTTGAGAAAGAAAATGCTGAAGACTTTCCTTGTTCTGCACATGTTTCTGGGGAAATCCAGGCTGCTACATCGTTCACATGAGCATGTTTACTCACAATTCCTTTTGACTAATTGAGATAGCTAATAAGCGTTGTACACTGTCCTTTTATTAAATGTTATGTTTTTTATTTCGTTTTTCAGATTCTTATTTAAGAAATTCATTCGTTAAATGAACATTGTGTCATATGAGATGGGTGAAAAAAGATGCATTTGATAGCTGGTTTCAGATTCTGTAGAATGTTTTAGTTAATCACGCGATCCACGGTCAGAAAGCCTCTTTTGCTCCTGGAATATCGCTGTTTTGAAAGCACGGATGGTCCCAAGTGATAGAACACTGTACTCGTTTAAGATGTGTGGCGGTAACGCTTCTAGTGTCCTGTGAGGGACCAAAAAAAAAAAGTGATAAATGCAAGTGTCATTAACTCGCGCTGCCTTCAGTTGAGATGTTTAAAACAAATAATGTTCGAACCATTACTCTGTGTTCTACAACAACGTCGTCTTCGCAAAGTATAACCTCATTATTTGAGCGACTCTCTCCAGTCCAGGGTGATGTTCCGTATTGTTTTGCATTGTCTGTGGCTCCTATTACATTAGTTTCGACAAAGGTAGGTTTATATCGTGCAGGTTTTCTTTTCCAAAGCGCCTAAAGCATTTTTTATCGTCTCCTGTGCGACGGCTACCATATTGTCAGCTTGGGCTAAGCTTTGGATTTTTTTTTTTTTCATGAAAAATAAACATTCAGCCACGTTTTCAGTCTATCAGTTCTAGGCATAGAAGGATCTCTGCACTGCACACCGCCCCAAACGTGGATCCCCCGTCCCCTCCACGCCGCAAATTACACGCTACAAGGACACCCCGAGTCAGGGGCGAGTTAATCAGCTGAAAACAAATCTGTTGCCAACTATCACATAGCCCACCAAATCATATCTGTATCAAAGGAGGGGGAAGGCCCGTTGGTTTGCTCAGGCCTCCGGGCCGGGAGGACAATGGCTCCGCTCTCTCCGCCGCCTGGGTCCAGCCAGGTCCGCTTCTGGCGTGTAACCAATTTTGAAAAGGTGGTCCTGCACGCTTTGATTAGCCTCTAATGGGCCTTTGTCAGGCCAGCCAACGCCCCCTTGCCCTGCCACCAGACGGCAGCACGATCGTACGTGGTGAGGGGATTGTCTGGAACAAATTGCACCCCCCCCCCCCCCCCCCCTCCCAGCGCCAGACACGCCCGCCAGCCCCTGTCCCTACCCGTCCGCCCCCCCCACCCCATCACCCACCCCGTCCCCCAGCCCCCTAACTCTCGTGACAAACAGGAGGGTGGACCTCCGCGAGAAACTGGAAAAAATTAGTATCTCCCTTTTGCGGATCAACCAATTACCCGCCCAGCTTTGTTGGCCGTCAACGCTGACGGAAAATGCCGAACGGCAGAAAATCACGTCACTTTCGGCTGTTTCCGGATATGTCCGGAGCGGCACCACCTAACTCGGAACACGAGAGCTGTCGGAAAGCAGGGATGTGATGATAGCTCTTTTGTGAACTTCGTTCGGGCCTGTCGAGAGAGTCCGGGTAGAAGGTGGGAGGGTTGTGGGGATGCTGACGTTTGCTCCGGATACATTTTCATTCAGCAGGCACGTTCTCAAATATAGCTTTGAAAGTGTCGAGTTGGTAGCCGTCCATTTATCTGCTGATCTGTCATCATAGTGGAAAGTACATCCATGCATATACACGCACACACACGCACCTGCAGGCATGCAGGCATACACGCACGTACACGCCCGCCCGCACTCTCTCTCTCTCTCTCTCTCTCTCTCTCTCTCTCTCTCTCTCTCACTCTCACACACACACACACACACACACACACACACACACACACACAAGCTGGTTGGGGCACCTTCAAAACTGTGTGTGCCCAACAAGCATCACTCCCACCACACTTTCTTCTACGAGTGAATTCCAGCGGCTTGTACAGATAACACACATATAAAGTATAGCAATGCAAGGTGCACCACTTTTTAACTGAAAGATGATGCGTTTCATGACGCCTGCTTACGAGCGACGCCTGCTTATTGCGGCTCTGCAGCATATCGCGTGGAGATAATCCCTTTTTTTTTTTCATTCTCAGCCCCTGCACTTCGTCCTCTTCCACCTACATTCCGGGTCGTGACAACCGCCGGGTCGTCAGTGTTTAGGGCTGGTCTGTGGTGATTGTGAAGCATTGCCCCTCTCTCCGCATCCCCGTATCCTTTTGAGTAAGTGTCGCGCGCTCATTCCCACACCGCTCCCCCCCCCCCCCCCCCCCCCCCCCCCTTCCCTCGTCTGCTTCGAAGAGGAGCTGGTACGCCCTGGAGGCATGTTGGGGGCTTTGACTGGAAAGGGAGGGGGGAAAAAAAAGAGGAGGAAAAAAAAATGAAAGAAAAACAAATAATCAGCTCCATGTGACTGGTTGCCAGTGCCTCGAGACACCCGTTGTCTTTACGGTGAGAACGACGCAGCTACCTGCTATTCAGCTTGCTGACGTTTTGTGACGTCGCCCATCCCCCTGCCCCCTCTACCCCCTCCCCCCACCCCTTACCCCCGTCCTGCTTACCCCACCCCTCCCGCAACACACCTACCACCAGCCCCCCCTTCCCTCGTTCTACCCCCTCCCCCCCCCCCCCCCTTCCCCCACCCCCTTTTTTTTATCCTCAAAGGGAGAGAATCGATCGAAGGCTTCTTCGTTTCTCGGGGATGGTGGCTGGTTTATTTATCGGAAAGCAAACAGCTTTAATTATCTCCCTCAGCCTGACAAACATGACGGCTATGACGGGGACAGCTGTTGCCTGGGGGCGCATCACCGGTCGGACAGAGTCGTCGGCCCTGGGAGGAGGGGAGAATAATAGACAGTCAGCCCCGCGTTTGTCACCGCGTGCGAAAATCATTACCGGTTCCTATGGGCTGGCTTGTTCATGGCTTTTCTTTCCGACTTAGGTGTTTAATCAGGGTTTTTTTTCTCTCTCTCTCATTCTGAAAGTTCTGGTTGATTCTCCCCACTCCCACCCCCACCCCAACCCTTTTTTGTGTTCTCTCCTGAACCTTTATTTAGTTTTTCATCTTTTTTTTTCTTTCTTTTTTTCTTTCCTTTTTTTTTTTTCATTTTTTTTTTACGTCGTGCTTGCTTATTCGTGTAGCCGCAGGGTACGAATGGAGTTGTTGATTCCGGTTGAATGGTGGGAGTAAATATGTATGGGGGGCTTTGCGCGTTCAGTCCACGTAAGTTCCTGGGTTGTTCGAGTTGTTTGAGTTTGGCTGTCTCACTGGGTGCGTTTTCGTTCTGCCGCACCCCCCCCCCCCCCCCCCCCGCCCTACCCCGCCCCACCTTCTCGTTCCTTTCCTTCTTTTCCTCTCACTGGGTCCGTTGTCGTTCTATCGCTTTCTTTCACCTCAGCCTCATTCCTCCTCTCTTCTTCCTTCTCGTTCTCCTCCGCCTTTTGCTGGGTTCATTGTCGTTCTGCTTACCCTACCCAGCTCCTACTTTTCCTTGTCCTTCTCCTCCCCCCCCCCCCCCCCCCCCTCTCTGTCTGTCTGTCTGTCTGTCTGTCTGTCTGTCTCTCTCTCTCTCTCTCTCTCTCTCTCTCTCTCTCTCTCTCTCTCTCTGTGAGTAACGTTTTATGCAGTTTCATTTTTTTTTTTAAGAAGAGGAGGAGAGGAAGGGAAGGGTGTTTTTAGGAGGAGGAGAGGAGGAGGTGAGAGGGAGTGAGGACACATGACATGGTAACTAAATAGAAAACAGCTTAACAAAAGAAGAGAGATATGACTTTGAATTCACGTCACGAACTCGTTTAGACCATCACCGGTCATAAGAAATCTTACATGTTGAGTTTGGATAGAAAACAAACAAACAAAACAAACTGTCATTATTGGTGTACAATCAGTCGGGTACATAGAGCATGACAAGTCTGTTACATCGGAGTTCCAAACGAGTCCACGACTTCCTGCTTCCAGCGACATCACAGTGGTGTCCGATACATTACCTTGTCCTGCATGTCCTGTGCCTCAGACCTGTCCGTGGCATCACTCTGTGACGTCCTGTCTCTACACAGCCACACCCTGGTTTGTTCTGTCTCGGTCCCAACACCAGCAGTCTGCAGGGAGCCATCCACAGTGGTTGGCTGCCCGCAGGGCCACCCTTATTTTCTTTTTCATCATCATTTTATTTCCATTTTGCTTTCATTCGCTCAGCCACTTTAACCAAACGAGTGAATGGGAGAAAATGAATAATGAAGCAAACGGAGAAAAAATGAAATTAGCAACACGTACGTTTGCAGATGTTGGCTCTTCCGCCCCCTCCCCTCCCCCCCCCCCCTTGAATCCTCCTCCTCCCCCTACATTCTCTCTCCTCATCCGCCCCTCCCCCCCCCCACGCCGCCCCCCCCTCCCCCTCCTGGTGGCAGAACGGAGAGGAGAGGAGGGGGAGATGCTGACGTTCAAAACGATACCTATCGGTGATGGCATGTGAGCATGATAGCGGACGAACAAAAGGCAGACGTTAATGAAGCCCATAAGCCTTAACGTCGATGGGGTGGGAGACGAAAAAGAAAACACAGATGACTGGCCCCCCTTTCTGGATCCAATCTAAACACCTTTGATGTGTGTCGGTTCCCGCTGAATGTCAGCACCTGTTTCTCTTTACAAATGACTGTCAGCCAGTTACGGCCTTTAGGGCCGTTCGTCCATCCACCTCACCAACTTGCTTGCGTGTGTCTGCCAGGCTCGGGGAGGAGGGGAGGGAGGGAGGGTGGGAGGGGGCTGTGTGTTCGTTATGTATCGGGGAGGAGGGCGGGGGAGGAGGGGTGGGGGTGGAGGTGGGCTACTTCATTGTGTGTATTAACTTTCCAATAAAGAGCAGTCAGGCAATGATAGCGTGCTCAACGGAAGATCCCCAACTTGTTCTGCAGCAGCAGCCATAGCAGCAGCAGCAGCAGCAGCAGCAGCAACAACAGCAGCAGCAACAACAACAACAGCACGTGGCCACAGATGGCTCATTCGTCGCGGGACTGGCGGACAGATAATGGGCACAGCAGACGCGCACGCCTCATTGTTTTCTTTTTTTTTTTTTTTTCCCCCCCGTCATTTTCCCCCATGTTTTAATCAGGATGAAAAGCTAGCGACGACTGAAAAAAATTAACGGGCAACTAAAAAGAAACGTGCGAGACCCTGACGATTATCATACAGATAAAAAAAAACACAAAAAAACGAGATGATGGGGCGAGATTACCCACCCCGGCTACCGTTAACGGCTTATGGCTTCAGTGAAACGTGGAGACGAATGGCCCTAGGACGAGTAGAGGAGACTGTTTTTAGTGGAGCATAGGAATGATGTGATGATAGGGGCAGCCGGGGAGTCAGCTCTGTCTATATGTATGGGGGGGGTGGGGTGGGGGGTGGGAGATTGGGGATGGGGGGTGGGGTGAAGGGGGGGGGGGCGAAAGGTGTCGTTCGGGTGGCGACTTCTGGTGTGGGACCATTGGCTCATTCCGAACGGCAACTGTTGTTTGTTTTGAGTCTTGGCAGTTTGATGCGTTCCGCTAGGTGGCTGTGAATAGATCAGCTGTCAGCGCGGAGGCTCACATGATCCACGATGAGAGCTGCGTGTGCACAGAGCGCGCGCACGCACGCGCGCGCTTGCGCGTACATATACAGACATACACACACACACACACGCGCGCACGCACGCACACGCTCGCACACGCACGATTGTTTTATGAAAGCGACGTGATGATGAGGGGGTGATACCCAAACAGAAATTGACACCCGTCCACATTTGCTTGTTTCTGTATCTGTTATTTGTTCACATAACTCAGTCCGCTGAGTGAGTGAGCTTTACGGCTTTAATTAAACCCCTGATCAACGCGAAAACATGTGGCCGTGCCATGACTGCAGTGCTTGATGACATGTTTATGGACGCGCATGTGGGTGTGTGCATGCGCAGGCGAGGTGTATGGGTATATGCCCGCATGCGGCTGATATGCGTGTGTGTGTGTGTGTGTGTGTGGGGGGGGGGGGGGGGAGTTGGAGGGGGCAAGTGAAGAAAAGTTATATACAATGCGGTACAGTGAAAAACCACATAGAGCTGAACAGTATATCTCAAGGCATACGACGCATTACGCCAAAATGCAACGCACATACGCCTACATACAACACACCACTGAACACAACACGACGCAAACAACACAATATGACGTGAAACTAAACAATACGGCACAACCTAGGCCGAGAAGAAGACGCAACCCAACCCAACCTAATCCAACAATAAACCACAAGTTGACCCAGCACAACCGATTAACTCTCTCTCTCTCTCTCTCTCTCTCTCTCTCCCTCTCTCTCTCTCTCTCTCTCTCTCTCTCTCTCTCTGTTTCGGTCTCTCTGTGTTTCGTGTGTGTGTGTGTGTGTGTGTGTGTGTGTGTGTGTGTGTGTGTGTGTGTGCGAGCGCGCGCGCATGCGTGTTGTTTTACTTATTTTTTTGTAACCTGTGACCTTTGCCCTCTGCTCTCTCAGCCGTGCAGCACGAGCGAGGCCCGCGCAACTCCACCATCCGCCGGCAGGTGGCCATGTACCTCAAGGAGACCTCGGAGCTGGGCACCGTCCTGGCGCCCCACCACCCCTTCCGCTCCCCCTTCCTGCCCCCCCGGCCGCCTACCTGCCGTCCTCCTTCGACCACGTCACCGACCCGACGCCATCGCCGTGTCCGCCGCGGCGGCCGTGGAGACCTTGACCCCTCCGGCGCCCGTGGTGGCGACCACTTCCGGCAGTCCTCCGGCCAACGGCGGGGTCATCATGCAGCCGCTGCCTAAAGTGAGGAATAGGAGGCTTTGTTGGTTTGGCTGTTCTTGTCATGGTGCTGCTGGTGCTGGTGATGGTTGGGGGTGTGGTTTCGGAGAGTTGGTTTTTTTGATGTTGATGGCAATGGTGGTTGTGGTGAAGTTGAAGGGCTTTTTTTTGTTCGTACTCATAGTGTTGTTGTTGTTGTTGTTGTTGGGAGAAGGCTTTGTTGTTTGTTGCTTTGTTTGGGGTTGGTTGATTGTTTTATTATTTTTTTATGTGTGATGATGATGATGATGATGATGATGTGTGTGTGTGTGTGTGTGTGTGTGTGTGTGTGTGTGTGTGTGTGTGTGTGTGCTGTTGTTGTTGTCTTTGCTGCTGTTTTTTTTAAGTGGTATTGAAGTTGATTGTGGTCATTCGTTTTGAACGAAGGAGGCTATGTGATTTGTTACTTTATTCTTTTTTTGTGGTTAATTTGTTGCTGGCGATGATGTCGATAGTGTGTCTAGTGTTTAATATCATCATCATCATCATTAGTAGTAGTTGTACTAGAATAGTGCTAGTGTAATCATCATCATCATCATCATCATCATCATTATTATTATTATTATTATAAATATTCTTATTACGATTCTTTTTATCATTGTAACTCAAACATTGTTATCGGTAGGGTGTCTGAAATGCGGGCCATATGAATTGTTGCCTGCCACACACATGGATGGTAGCGTATCATTGGAAAACATTTCATTGACAGAAAAGAGGAAATCAGCCATACTGAATTTCCAGAACACTTGGAGACGTTCTAGTGCTGACTCAGGGGTTAAGAACTCTTAGACAGGAGATCGATCTGGCATATTAATTAATACAAAAAAAAAAAACCCGTCTCAACAGTAGTAACAGCAATCTTGGAAAGGACGTGGGTTATGATTGGGAATGAATTTGTCATGAGGTTCCCCTGTGTACGGTGCTGCACTTCATCACTGTAGTGGTTTGGGGCAGTTAAAGAAACCGATTAACATGGAACGAACCCTTCTACGATCGATAAACATTTGTTGTACACTGTACCATATTACCCATGTCATCATGAAAACATTTTCAGTGTTTAGGTTGATGACGGCGATAGCGATTTTTTTTTTTTTTTTTTTTTTTTTTTTTTTTTTTTTTTTTTTTTTTTTTTTGCTACTACGTTTGTTTCTTGTTGATGTTAATAACGATGATGCTGTTGATGTTACCACTGGCGATGATCACCATCACCATACTGTCATTGACGTTGGTGATGGTAATGTTGCTATCATTTACCGTCACGATGATGACGTTGCTCCTGATGATGATGATGATGAAGCTGTACTTGCTGACGATGATCATTATCATCATGTTGTTAGGTGTCTTTATCGACAAACGACGATAAAGATGCTGTAGTTATTACTGCTACTACCAACAGTAGTTATTACTGCTGCTACTATTGCTACTACTACACTATAGACCATACCATTTTCACCCCCACAAACTCGTCAACTTCGTGCTTCTCTTTCCGCTTCCTCCACCACACGCACCAGTACCCTCACGAGGTCCTGCAGGCGTACTGCGGGAACCCCGAGGCCATCTGCGAGGCGGCGGCCCGCCTGCTCTTCATGGCGGTGAAGTGGGCCAAGACGGTGCCGGGCCTTCGTGGCCTTGCCCTTCAGGGACCAGGTGGTCCTCCTGGAGGAGAGTTGGCGCGAGCTCTTCGTCCTGGGCGCAGCGCAGTTCCAGATCCCCATCGACGCCGGGCCACTCTTGGCCGCTGCTGGTCAGTGTAAAGGGTGGGCGGGGACGGGGGGATCTTTGTTTTGTTTTGTTTTGTTTTATCTCCAGGGTTTTAGTGTAGGGTCAGTATCTATGAGTAATTAAAGATCCCGAGCGGTAAAATATTCCGATCAATACTGACAGAAGATAAGGGAGAAAAAAAAGAGAAAATTTTGAAAAGACCTTTTTTCTATCGCTGTTGGGAATGTGTGTGTGTGTGTGTGTGTGTGTGTGTGTGTGTGCGCGCGCGCGCGCGCGCTTACGTGTGTGTGTGTGTGGTGTTCCAGTCCACTATATGTGTTCGATCGTTTACGTGCTGTGTCGCTGCAAACGATTGACCCCCTCCCTTTGCCCGTGACCAGGCATGAGCGCGGAACAGTCGACGTCTGACAAGATGGTGACAGTGATGAGCGAGGTGCGCGCGCTGCAGGACACCATCGCCAAGTTCAAGGCCATGCAGGTTGACCCCACCGAGTTCATCTGTCTCAAGGGCATTGTGCTCTTCAAAACAGGTACGTGCGACTCAGCCTGCCCACCCAGCAGAAGGTGTAGAAGATTTCGTTGCAATTAATCTTTACCCACTGGGTGATTTCATACATTTGACCGAAAAATGCAGCCATGCTTACATTGTTTCATCCTGCTAGAGTATGATAAGCTCTGCACCAAAGATACAGCAGCATGGAATAGACTGAATTGATGAACAGTTTTGAGAGATAGGTGACCATTCTGACCGGATTTTACCAACACAGGATTAGGAGATTCTTGTT
>JADBJO010000032.1:973663-978663 GCA_016801955.1 Conus betulinus | reverse complement strand
ACTGGAATCCAGCGATTTTGCCATACGTTTTCAAACTTATGATCTGCCCAGAGGCGCTGAACGCCCTTTTTTTGACAAAATATGCATGTGGTGTTACGTGCGTGGGTTGTTTTTTTTTTTCCCCACTAGACTAACAGTAGCGAGGATCGCCAAAAACAAAAATGACGCCAACAAGAGATGAGAGAAGAAAAGAAGAGAGAAAGTGTGTGAAAAAGTAATTTTTTTTTTTTTATAAAAAGCGAAAAAAGAAGAGAACTCGTCTAAAATGACATAAATCATGAACTGAGGCAGGCAGATGGTTAAAGCGTACGCCTGTCAAGCAAACGATCGTGAGATAAACCCCTCGTTTGGATCGGAGTTTGCGGGTTGAAGACCCCCTCTCCGTCCACCCGATAGTTAGCCGGTCCTTGGTTCAGTGGGAGGCAGGATCAGGTGGCGGAAGGAGAGGGTGAAGGATCTGCCTTCCAGTAGAAAGTCATGAATGCCTTCAACCTGCTGAAGAACGGAAGGCGCGTATTAGAAACAAAACAAAAGGGAGATAACGCTTATCGATATTTATTTGTTTATTCATTCATTCATTTACTTATTCATTCATTCATTTATTGATTGATTTGTTTATTTTCGCTTATTTACTCGGCAATAAGTGAGACACCAAAAGCCCGCTACTTTGAATTCAGATTGAATGGCAGAATGCACATAACTGTTGTTTTTACTACGAAATGTTCGGCGTGACATTGTCGGAGAGTTCAATCGCCTTTCATGGGTGGAATTGTAAGAATCTGGCTCGATCCTTGTTCCTGAACTTGCAAGAAGCCAGGACAGAAGACCCTGTGCCTAGGGTCTGTTCACTCCTCCCCGATAAGGCTGGGAAGTGGAAGCAAATGCTCCAAACGACAGAAAGCTGCTTCAAGCCTTTTATGAGGTTAAACGATTTTTTTTTCAGTGAAATAACCTCAAGAAGACCGTTGAGAATAAGAACTAAAGCTTACCACCCACATAAAACACATGGCACTCTCAATAGATATTGCATAATTTCTCTTGTGCATTTATTTACGTATTTATCTGTATGGCAGTGAATTTGGAGAGTGGTTGTCATATGGTGGGTGATTCGAAAGCTTGGTGAGGGAAGGGTGTGTGTGTGTGTGTGTGGGGGGGGGGGGGTCTAGAAATGCGACGTTGAATGCGAAAAAATGTTTGTTTCTCATTTACTTTCATTTACGAATGTACGTAAATTTATTCATTGTCTTTCTTTTTTTTTGTCGCTTTTTACAATTTTTTCGGGCGTAAGAAAAAATTGAGAGAGAACATCATTTTTTTTAAACTTGCTCCCTTTCATTTTTTTTTTTTTGGTTTGTACATAAAGAAAGCCAATATTGATGAGTATTATTTCACGAGTAACATGCCTTGTCGAGTGTTGCACCTGCTAGTTTTTGGGAGTGGATTACTGCAAACACTTTGGTTCCATGTGCTTCAGAGTTAACCCCAGTCGATCTGTCTTCATCACTCACACGGACTGAACCCTCTACCACAGGCAGGCTTTCGAAGGGTAGACCGACGATGGGGCGCTGCATGCTCTTCGACTTGGTTTAGTCCTTGGACAGAAAATGTGCCCTGTATACAACAGAATCTGACGTCTTAGGAGAATCCAGTCTGCTCAATTTTATTTTTCATCCAACAACCAATCAAATCGCGCGTCGGTCATGTGACCGTAGCTTCGCGTGTTTCATGGGATAAATGACGGAAGGCATGTTCATGACAGCAGATCGAATGGTGTTGAATGATTTCTAGGGCGGTGCACGCTGATAGGTGATTGGGGGAAGGTGGGGGGGGGGGGTACAGCTTTGCTTCAGATACTGCCACAGCTGTTGGACTGTGTGGACCTTTCACTGGGTTTCAGACCCAGAACTGAGCATGTGCGCGTCCCACACCCCGGGCTTTACGCCCAGTGTCCGATCGTCTGTCGTCCCCTTTAGACACGTCTGTGGCTGGCTGGGAGGATCAGCGGCCATGATGTCTCTGTCAGGTACCTGCGTGGAGAAGGTCCGGTTTGTGTCTCAGCTCACCGTTGACATAGCATAAGGAGCTGATCGTGTAGTGTGTAGTGTGAGTATGTGTGTGTGTGTGTGTGTGTGTGTGTGTGTGTGAGAGAGAGAGAGAGAGAGAGAGAGAGAGAGAGAGAGAGAGAGAGCGAAGATGCTGAATCGCTTATATTTGTTTTATGATCATAACTGTCCACTGCGTTCTATGGTATTCATGTTGTTCTTCAGAGGATAAAAAAGAGGAACGAAACAAGGGGAAGGGAGGAGAGGGAGAGAGTCGGGGTTGCAGTGGGGTGGGGGTGGGGGCTATCATGGTAAAACAAAAGGAAGTATATATATGACTCTGCCATATGAAAACTTTATTTCAGCAACATGCCATACGAGTTTGAAATACGCATTTCCAAGAGCAACACCGGAGTTACTTGTATTCATTTTCGAGAAGGTAAAAAAAAAAAAAAAGAAGAATGAATCAATACCTACACTGTCTATGATTTGCCATGTCTGATCGGTATATTACTTTCTTGCAGTGAACAGCTGTAGAGAAAACACGAAATAATAAAAATAACAACAGGCAAAAGGAGAAAGAACAACAGCAGTTTTTTTTTTTTTTTTTTTTCTTTTCTTTTTTGCTAATCACTTTGTACTCTTTTCACCCCCCCCCCCCCCCCCCCCCCCCCCTCCTCTTCTCCCTTCTTCGTCCGCTTCCCCCCCCCCCCCCCCCCCCCCCCCCCCCCCCCCCCTTTCCCTGCCATGTATGAAGCAAACCAAAGGCGAAAGGGAAGCAGACGCACTGTCGCTGCTACCAGTCTGCCATGATGATGATGATGATGATGATGATGATGACGATGATCTATGGATGAATCTCACTTGATGTCTGCCTCGGGCCGGAGCAGAACAATATAGAAAGAACATTGTGTTGGCGTTGTGTCCTCCTAACCTTCTGCGTGCCTGGAACAAAACCTAGTGGTGACAGTTTGAGAGAGAGAGAGAGAGAGAGAGAGAGAGAGAGAGAGAGAGAGAACTAAACCGAGAAGAAAATACCCTAAGTGGTGCTTTGGTCCTCTCTCTCTCTCTCTCTCTCTCTCTCTCTCTCTCTCTCTCTCTCTCTCTCTCTTTGACAGTGTGCACACAGGAGTAGAGTTCTGCGTTGGTTGTTTTGTTGTTTGTTGTTGCTTTTTTGTTGTTTGATTTTTTTTACAGTGAAACACTAGTAAACTAACAAATCCGGGAAATATTTCGGTTGTCGTTGCATTTCATGGATTTTCATTTCGTTTCTACAAAACTGATTTGCCCGTTCTTTCTTTTCATTTTTTCTTTCTTTCTTTTTTTTTTTTTCTTTTTTTTTTTTTTTCCTTTTTTTCTATTTTTTTTTTTTTTTTTTTTTTTTTTTTTTTTTTTTTTTTTTTCTTTTTTTTTTTTTTTTTTTTTCCTTTCTTTTTTTTTTTTTCTTTCTTTCTTCCTTTCTTTTCCTCTTTGTCTCCGTAATCTTGTCTGTCATCTTTCTAATCATCATCATCATCGTCGTCATCATCATCACCGTCATTATCCTCGTCGTCGTCGTCGTCGTCGCCATCGTTACCATTTTCCTATATTCGTCCTCTTCTTCGGTATCATAATCATAATCGCCATCCTTCATACTCACCCTTCTTCTCCTCCTCTTCCGCCTCTTCTTCCTTGTCCTTCTCCTTCCCCTCCTTCTTTTCAACATCCCCCCCCTCCACCTCCTCCTTCCGTTTGCCGTTCCCTCCTCCCCATGCTGCCTGCCTTCCCATCTTCTCGCTCTGCAGGTGTACATGCCTTCTGTATTTGAAGAGTAAAGCGTGCGGGCCGTTGACAAGACGATCAATAGCAGATGAATGGATTGGTGAACCTACAAGTCCTTGATATCCGGAGGACTGTGACGTGTGTGAAGGACTGTCGTGAAAGGGAAACAGTTCCTCCATTGGCAAACAGACACGGCTCAAAGTTAAAACCCAGTCGCCACATCCCGTCACCTACGTAAAAGCCGGAACGGATGAACGCTGGGATAACATGATGTCTGTGTGAGCCTACAGTCCGTGTTAGTTCAGTCGGTGCAGTGTCTGTCTTCATGGCGCGGAGAGTGTCTGTAGGGCAGGGCAAACAATGAACACATGCAAAATAACATTCCACACTTCTTTTCAGATATGGTTCTCCTACCACCACAACCCCGCCCCCCGCCCCCCCCCCCCCCCCCCCCCCCCCCTCCCCAACACACACACACATCCCTGCCCCGCCTCCTCCCTTCCCAGTAGGCCTTTGAACTTGCTAACGAACCAGAACAACTTAGGGTCCCTTTGACATGAACAAAGAGAAAAGGAAGAACAAATACACGCGTTTTTTTTTTTTTTGCTCAATATATTGAATCCTCACTCGTTCACTCCCTCCCCCCCCCCCCCCCCCCCCCCCCCTCCGCCTTCCCCCGGCTCTCCCCTAACCGTCTCCCAGTACACAAAGGAAACCTGTGTATGAAAGAAGATGATAAAACGCTTGAGACGGGAAAATATAAAGTAAGTGAAGAGAGAGAAGAGAGAGAGAGAGAGAGAGAGAGAGAGAGAGAGAGAGAGAGAGAGAGGTTTTATAACTTGTTCATGCTTCAACTCATCACTGACGAATTAGAGGTTTATAACTTGTTCATGCTTTCAACTCATCACTGATGAATTTTTCCACAAACCCAGTTCAGTATACAGATAGTTTTAAACACCCTTAAAGGCACGAAAGGTTTCATAACAACCTACCTAGATGTAAGGACACTGCAGTTTCACAGACAGTTACCCCCAACCCATTCCCACCCGATTATCCTCCCCCACACCCTCCTCTCTCTCTCTCTCTCTCTCTCTCTCTCTCTCTCTCTCTCTCTCTCTCTCTCTCTTCTCTGTTTTCTTCCTACCTCATTTTTTTCCTTTATTTCTATTCAGTTGTTGATTGATTCTGTGTTCTTGT
>JADBJO010000032.1:926163-953663 GCA_016801955.1 Conus betulinus | reverse complement strand
AGCAAGAAGATGGTGGGTGTAGGTTGGTGGAGAATGAGATATGGAAGGTAGGCTGGTGGAAGAGCAATGGAAGAGGAGAAAAGAATGGGGTGAGGAGATGATGGTGGAGGTAGGTAGAAGAAGAAGGACGGAAAAAACATATTGAAGGTAGATTGGTAGAAGAAGAAGAGAGGGGATATGGAAAGAGACAAAAGGAGATTGAGGAGGTAAGTTGATGAAAGAAGGAAATGGAGGAAGGGATATAGATGGATGGGGGAGGGGGGGGGGAGGGGTGTAGCTTGGAAGAAGAGACCGGAGGAAGAGGAAGGGATGTCGGCGGATGATAGGGTTAGGATCGTGGAAGAAGAAGGTGAAGCAGAAGATACAGGTGGACTGGGACGGGGGAGCTAGGCTTGTGGAAATGGTGGGGAAAGCTGGGTGGGAGAAGAGGGGTGGAGCAGGGATACGGGTGGATGGAAATGGTTGAGGTAGGTTGATAGAAGAAGAGAAGTGGACGAGTTGATATAGATGGATGGGAGCTGATGGAGTTGGGGGTGGTTGAAGAAGGGTCTGGGCGGGGGGAGTATAAGCGGATGAACATCGTGTAGATCTGTTTGTGAAAGGAGGGGATGTGGAGGAGGGGGAATAGATGGATGGAGACGGTGGAGGTGGAATGGTAGAAGAAGGGGGCATAGAAGAGGGTTATAGATGGACGGATACTGTGTAGACAGGTTTGTGGAAGAAGGGGTGGAGGAGGGAATAAAGATGGATGGACATGGGAAAAGAAGGTGAGTGGAGGAAGAGTATGGAGATGGTGGAGATAGGTCGGTGGAAGAAGGGGATATTAGTGTATGGAGATAGTGAGGGAGGTTGGTAGTCGAAGGGGGCGGGATGGGCTGGAGGAGTTGGTATAAATGGATGGAGATGATGGGTGTAGGCTGGAATGAAAGAGGAGGTGAAGGAGGGGACATGGCTGGGAGCAAATGGTTTAGACTGTTCGGTGGAAGAATGGAGTAGTTTAGGAAGGGGAGATGGATGGATGGACTTGATAGGGCTGTGTTGGTGCAAGAAGAGAGTCTAGGGGGGATAAGGGATGGGCGAAGATGATGGGCTAGGTTGATGGAAGAGGAGTGTGAAGGGACTACAGGTGGATAGAATTGCTGGGGGCAAGTTGGTGGAAGGAGTGGGGGGGGGGGACAAGGGGATACCTATGGATGGAGGTGCTGGGGATAGGGATAGGTAAGCAGAAGAAGGGGGAGTTGAAGGGGAGATGGTGGGATCGGTTGGGTGAAAGAAGGGCGTGAGGGAGGGGATGTGGATGGATTGGAGATTGTTAGGGTAGACTGATCGAAGAAGTGGATGGATGAAGGAATAGAGGTCAATGGAAATTGTTGAGGTAAGTTGGTGGAAGAAGGGGATGGATGAAGGAATATACGTGGATGGAAATTGTTGAGGTAGGCTGATGGAAGAAGGGGATGGATGAGGGGATATAGCTGGATGGAATTGTGGAGGTAAGTTGGTGGAAGAAGGGGATGGGTGAAGGGATATAGGTGGATGGAAATTGTTGAGGTAAGTTGGTGGAAGAAGGGGATGGGTGAAGGGATATAGGTGGATGGAAATTGTTGAGGTAGGTTGGTGGCAAAAGTAGATGGATGCAGAGATATAGGCGGATGGAAATTGTTGAGATAGGCTGGTGGAAGAGGGGGGTTGGATGAAGGGATATAGCTGGATGGAAATTGTTGAGGTAGGTTGGTGGAAGAAGTAGATGGATGCAGAGATATAGGCGGATGGAAATTGTTGAGGTAGACTGGTAGAAGAAGGGGGTGGATGAAGGATATAGGCTGGATGGAAATTGTTGAGGTCGACTGATAGAAGAAGGGGATGGATGAGGGGATATAGCTGGATGGAAATTGTTGAGGTAGACTGATAGAAGAAGGGGTGGATGAGGGGATATAGCTGGATGGAAATTGTTGAGGTAGACTGATAGAAGAAGGGGGTGGATGAGGGGATATAGCTGGATGGAAATTGTTGAGGTAGACTGATAGAAGAAGGGGGTGGATGAGGGGATATAGCTGGATGGAAATTGTTGAGGTAGACTGGCGAAGAAAGGAATTGGATGAAGGGATGATAGAGGTCAATGGAAATTGTTGAGGTTGGTTGGTGGAAGAAGGGGGTGGGATGAGGGGATATGGGTAGATGGATGTTGTTTATGTAGAATGGTGGAAGAAATGGGTGGAGAATGGGATCGTCGGTGGGTGAAAATTGTTGAGGTAGGATGACGGAAGCAAAGGGTAGAGAAGGGAATATGGGTGTCTTGGTAACAGTGATGAAAATTCAATTGGAACCTGTTTTGTAAAATGTCAAAATGGACAGGCGGAGTTGAGGGGGAGGGGGGGGGGGGGGGGTAAAGAGAAAGTTTGGTGGTGGTGATGGTGGTGGTGGTGGTGGTGTTTTTATTCAGTAGCTTCTCCTTGTGAAGTATGATTTTTCTTGTGTTTCTGGGCGGGCGTCCACCATCGCTGAGCAATTAACTTGGTGTGTCAGTATGTCGGTCAGTCTTTAAAATCTATGATTGTATCTGGTTATACATTTATCCTGCTTATGCATTTTTGCTAGTCTTTTCGAGAACCAAATGAAAGACGGTGGGATGCCGACAGAAAGAGAGGAGAGCGAGAGGGTGAACGAGCGAACGAGACAGAGAGAGAGAGAGAGAGAGAGAGAGAGAGAGAGAGAGAGAGAGAGAGAGAGAGAGAGAGAGAGAGAGAGAGGGGAGGGAGGAGACAGACAGGGACAGAGAGACATGCTTTTTGACCCCACCCCCACCTTCCTTATATCAACCATGCCCATCCTCCCGTCACATGTCACCAAGTCTCCGCCCCACACCAAACCACCATCCCTTCCTCCCTATGTCCCCTCCCCCATTCCCCTTCAACAACCACCTCACCCCCCCCCCCCCCCCCCCCCACCCCTATCGCACTCCACTGACGCACGACAATCACCAGCGCCACCACACACGACACTGCTGATCCCACCACGAGATACGAAACTTCGGTGACAAGATGTGCTGACGCCTCTGCCATACTGCCATACGAAACGAAGGCTCGGAACTGCAGGATTCGTCTCTTACCGCTCCAAGGTGCTTGCTCTCCCTCCCCATCCCCACCCCTTCACTCACTCCCCCCCTTCCCCCCTCCCCTCCCCTCTCAACCCCCCCGCCCACACACACACACGGTGCGCGACTAAAACTCCTGGCTCTGGCGTTCCCTTCATCCGATGATCGGCTGACAAGGAGATTTCTTCCACCCCCCCCCCCCCCACCCCCTATCCTACCTCTTCCTCCTTCCCACCCTACCCCCACCCCCCACCCCGCCCGTCCCCCTCCATCATCCTTTCTCGCCCCTCCTTTCGGGACGCAAATTGGGGATTTAGATCCCGCCAAGGCTCCCATTACAAGGCCTCACAGCAGGAGGGAAGGGTCTGAGACTAAATTGAACACGGTTGACACAGATTGAGATTCCACCCACCCGGAATCCAAACGGTGGTCAGGATGTTTGTTTTTGTGTTTCTTTTTGTTTTTGTTCCTTTCAAAGAAAAGAATTAGAAGGCTAGGACGAAGACACGGCTGAGACAGAGAGAGAGAAGGGGGAGGGGGGAGGGGGGGGGGGCGAGTGAGAGAAGGAGATTATTTCATTTTATTCATAAAGGTTATAACCTCTTACGGCAGAGAGAGAGAGAGAGAGAGAGAGAGAGAGAGAGAGAGAGAGAGAGGTCTAAGTAGAGAGGGAGGGCAGAGACGGGGGTGGGGGGGGGGGGGGTGAAAGGCAGATCTTTTAAACTTTATATACAGTTTTCTTAGGAGCCTTGAGAGAGCTAGGTTTTAGGAGAGGGGTAGACTGCTGCTGCTGTGACAATTACCACGGGTGTGATAAAGAGGGCAAGGAGCATCATGAAGAGAGAGAAACTGATGATGGTAGGGTTGATAAGTAAGATTCTTTTTTCTTCTGCGTTCCCTGGTCATGCTGGTCAGATACAAAGTCCGGTAGCTTTGGCAAGGTCAGCGGTCCGTCGGAGTGAGTCCGCCGTTCCCCACAGCTTTTCTTGGAGTTCCACTGCACCGGGCCAGAACTCACGCCGCAGGCTGTCGAAAGTGGGACAGGACTGAAGTACGTGGGCTGGGTTTTGTGGGCCAGTGTGCACATGGGCACTCATCTTTGTGTGGTATGTTCAGGCGATAGAGGTGGGAGAGCAACTGACAGTGTCCAGTTCTTAGTCTGAAGATGGCGACTTGTTGGGTCCGCTCAAGATGTCATCCTTCTCTACCTCCACCTGTAGTCTTTCTGATATGTAAGATAATTTGCTGCTGCTGTTTGTTGCTGCTGCTGTTGGTGATGATGATGATGATAATGAGAGAGAGGAGGAGGAGGATCATGATGATCATGGTGATGATGCTAATGCTGCTGTTGATGATAATGATGGCAAAAAAAAAAAAGAAGAAGAAAAAGAAGACGATGAAGAAAATCCAAAGAAGACATGACGTTTTACTAGTCCTGGAACAATGAATGAACAATACTTATGTTTGAAGTCCGATTCCAGTGGCAATTTGAATGAACTGATTAATTTGCTGCTTTCTCCTGTGGTTAGAATACCCATGTAATGGCCAGTCTTTATTGAAAAGCGTCACAGAAAGTGTTTTCGGTTGTCTAGAAATTTTCCCGGAGAAAACCAAGACAGTCTATGGTAAGTCCATGTTTAGAACTAAGATATGACGATTTTATTGGGTTTGGATCTATTGAAACATTGAAACACACACACACACCTCCGGTGTCAAGCGGACGCAAACCCTGCAGCGTAAGCTGTCACCTACACTATTGAAAAGATGAAGATTTTCCCTCGTCTCCGAACGGTTTTTTTTTTCTCTACAGCATTTTACCAATTTCGCAACTAGATATCTATGAATCTAATCTCTCTCAGACTCCGACCCAACGAATAATTCTGTAAAAGTTCGCAGAGATCCTTCGGTTTTTTAGTTTTCTCTGTGTGATGTCACCAACCGTTTTTTCATGCTTCTTCTTCTTCTTCTTCTTCTGTAAGAATACGCTGTTAGTTGTGTTATCAAATTATCACTGATTGGTCATTGTTTTAACGATGTACCGTTCATTTTTTTTAAAACCTTCCATTGTTTGTTTATTAGTGGGCAGAATTGTAAAAATGTCTTTGATGTTCCTAATTCTTTACCAATTAAAGATTCAATGAATCAATTAATCAACCTTCTTTTTTCTTCTTCTTCTTCTTCTTCTGCTTTCTTCTCTCTTCTTCTTCTTCTCTTCTTCTTTCTTCTTCTTCTGTCTGGGGAATGCCTGGCATTCTGACAGTCTACCCTTACCCGCTTTACGAGTGTCACAAGTTTAAACTGGCATGTCACTGTTTTCTTTGTCATTTATTGATCACATTTGTCTTAGTTGTTTATAACTTTCTCAAGATGCAGCTTTTCTTCCCCCTGTGCGTTGGCACATCCCAGAAAAGGCCTGAATCGGCCAGGCTTTCACGAGAAAAGACTGAAAACCTCAAAAACTCTCTCTCTCTCTCTCTCATCCCCTTGCCCGCCCGCCCCCCGGCCCCCCCCCCTCCCCCCCCCCTCCCCCGCTCTCCCCGCCTCTCTCTCTCTCTCTCTGTCTTACGCATTTTTCTGTGACCTGTGACACGTGTAAGACAAGATAAACAATATAAGCTGCAAAGAAATATTTTCAAGGCAAGAGTTGTTGTGCATGATCACATTGCACGCTGTGCATTCTTTGCAGTCTGCATTGCGTTGACATCTATCTAATTTATTCTGTTTGGTGTGTGTGTGTGTGTGTGCGCGCGCGCGCGCGTGCGTGCGTGCGTGTGTGTGTGTGTGTGTGTGTGGTGTGTGTGTGTGTGTGTGTGTGTGTGTGTGTACGCGCGCACATGTGTGTGTGTATGTGCATGTGTGTAAAGAAGTTGGTTGATCATGAATAACAAACTATTTTCAAAACCAAAACACAAAGAAACACATAAAAGAGAGTGCAAAAATAACCACTTCTTTATTAAATACAGTTCAAAAACAGTGGAGTTTCAACTATGACACATTCTCTTCAGTTGTAACAAACAACTAACAACAACAACAACAAATAAAAACAAAACAACAAAGAAACAATCAAATCAACTCAACATTGCTTCCCAGACTGCAGCTAGCCTTTTTTTCCTATTTTTTAAATTCTACCTTGTTTTCATACACCCTGCACTCCGATTCAGCTGCCGTGTATCATTTTCAAGGGTATAATGATAACACAGGACTCACGGCTGCGGATCATTGTTTGCGCGGCTGTATTGGATAATTGGGCTGGGAAGGGGTGGAGAAAAGTGTACGTAACCAGTGCCAGATTGTTTTTATTGATGCCAGGCAGACCCGTTCAATTCAATCATCACCACGCCTGATCGGTTGTCACCCCCCGTGGTCGAGCCATGTACAGCTATAGCAGTTTGTTAATGACGGTATCGAATGATAACCCCCTCCCCCCCCCCCCCCCCCCCCCCCCCCCCCCCCCCCCGCCCCCCCCCCCCCCCCCCCCCCCCCCCCAGTTGCGCCCTCTAGCGCCTCCAGGAAAGGGAGAGAGAAACATGGGACGATTCCCAGCGGGTTTTCGCCGAGGGGAGGCAACCGTTTCTTTCCCACACTAACTGCTCTCCCTTGGATTCCTGGCGTTCTGCGACACTCGTCAGTGCAAGACCAGTCAGTGCAAGTGGTGTGTGTGTGTGTGTGTGTGTGTGTGTGTGTGTGTGTGTGTGAAGGCAGAGGTGAATGTGTCTGTGTCTGCACGAATGTGTCAGAGTTGCGCGTGTTTGAATGTGTATGTTTGTGTGTGTGTGTGTGTGTGTGTGTGTGTGTGTGTGTGTGTGTGTGTGTGTGTGTGTGTGTGTGTGTGTGTGTGTGCGCGCGCGCGCGCGCGTGCGTGGGTGCGTGTGCGTGTGTGTGTGTGTATGTGTGTGTGCGCGCGCATATGTTTGGGTGTGTGGATTAATGCATTTACAGGTACTTGTATCTCTATCTATCTATCTATCTATCTATCTATCTATCTATCTATCTATCTATCTATCTATCTATCTATCTATCTATCTATATGTGTGTGTGTGTGTGTGTGTGTGTGTGTGTGTCTGTGTGTCTGTGTGTGTCTGTATAATGCATGTTTGTGTATTGTGTATCTGTGTTTGTGTGAACAGATATGTGCGCGTCTCTGAACGCGCGCGCGGGCAAGTCGCTGTCGGTTTTGCTGTCGTGTATGTCCTTGCTACTAACATCTTTGCAGAAAATTGTGTCGCTGTTATCATTATCATCGTCCTTTTTTTATTTTAAAAAAAATTTTTGTGTGTGTGCTAACATTGTTTTTCAGTTAACGTTGTTTTTATTGTCATTATCATACCACCGCAATTGTAAACAGTGATCATTATCATCATCGCTATCATTACACTGACATTGTTTCTGTTATCATCATCATCATCATCATCATCATCATCATTATTATCATTATCATTATTATTATTATTATTATTATTATTAAATGCCACCACAGTCCTAAACAGTTATCCTCAAGCGCCCCTGAGCCACACTTGCTAATACGATTGAGTGAGCGCACTCTCTCTCTCTCTCTCTCTCTCTCTCTCTCTCTCTCTCTCTCTCTCTCTCTCTCTCTCTCTCTCTCTCTCTCGCCCCCTCTCTATCTCTCTCTCTCCCTCCCCCTTTCTCTCTGTCTCTGTCTCTCTTGCCCTCTCTCTCTCGCTCTGTCTCTCTATCCTTCTGTCGCTGCCCCCCCCCCCTCTCTCTCTCTTCTCTTTCTTTCCTTCTCTCCCTCTCTCCCTCTCTCCCTCCTCTCTCCCTTTCTCCATCCCTTCTCCCTCTCTCTCTCTCTCTCCCTCTCTCTCTCTCTCCTCGTTCCCCTCCCTCTCTCTCCCTCTCTCTCTCCCCTCTCTCTCTCTCTCTCTCGTCTCTCTCCCCTCTCTCTCTCCTCTCTCTCTCTCTCTCTCTCTCTCTCTCCCCTCTCTCTCTCTCTCTCTCTCTCTCTCTCTCTCTCTCTCTCTCTCTCTGTGTGTGCCAGTGAATGTGTGTGGCATGGAAGCGAGCCAACAGCCTTGCCAGCCGTCCACACAGAGCCATCAACAGGCGTGGCACGACTTACTGCAACAGCCGGGGACGGGCGGAAAAGAGGCGTCCTGAGAGGCCACAGAGCAGGGGGCTGTGCTGCTGCTGCTGCTGCTGCTGCTGCTGGTTCTGTCTTACTTTTCAGGGTTTTTTTTTCTGTTGTTGTTGTTGTTGCCTTTAAAAAAAAAAAAGAAAGTTATGCGCACACACACACGCGCGCGCGCGCACACGCAACGCACACATACACATACACACACCCCGCGCGCGTGCGCATACATTCTCTCTCTCTCTCTCTCTCTCCTCTCTCTCTCTCTCTCTCTCTCTCCTTCATAGACACACGTACGCACGCACACTCGCACACACACACACACACACACACACACACACACACACACACACACACACACACACACACACACACACACACACACACACACACACACACACACCACACACACACACACACACACACACACACACACACACACACACACACACACACTCAAACACACTCACACTCACACACCACAGTCACCATCACCACCACCACCACAAACACCACCACCACCATCGCCACCACCACGACCAGTAACAACGACAAAAACAACAGCAACAACGAGCAAACAAAGAACCCAACCCTCGTCAACTTTTTTTTTTTTTTCTCTTCTTTTCCTTTATTTTCTTCTTATTTTCTCTCTCTCCCTCCCCACCCTCCCCTGCCTCGTTTTCCTGCACCCCACATCTCTCTCCTCTCCCTCTCACCTCCACATCTCTCTCTCTCTCTCTCTCTCTCTCTCTCTCTCTCTCTCTCTCTCTCTCTCTCTCTCTCTCTCTCTGTTCGTACTCAGAACCTTGTTTGTCTGTTGTATTATTGATGGACATTGTTGTTATGGCTGCATACTTTACTGGTTGACTAGGTCTTACCACAATCGTCGGGGGTGATTTTTGTTCTCTGTAGTATGTTCGAAGTCTGCGTTTGTCTCTTTCACTTCATCATGCACTGTCACCCACCCTGACCCTCTCCGCGATGAAGGGGTGGATGGTTATATGGGGAAGAGAGTGGGAGTGGAGTGAGAGAGAGAGAGAGAGAGAGAGAGAGAGAGAGAGAGAGAGAGAGAGAGAGAGAGAGAGAGAGGGGTATGGGTGTGTGGGGGGGGCTTGTATTGATTACACACACAAAAAATGACGATGTGGACAATAGAAATACTCACTATTTCTACTGCTACTACCACCACCACCACCACCACAATCACCAATACAACCGCCACAACCACTACTGCCAATACTACTAGTGCTACTATTACTCACATTACCTCTACCGCTGCTGCTGCTGTTACTGCTGCTGCTTCTGCTGCTACTACTGCAAATACTACCACTGTTTCTGCTTCTGGTTCTGGTTCTGCTGCTGCTGCTGCTACTACTACTATTACTACTACTACTACTTCTACTACTGTTGCTTATATTGCTACTACCACAACTATTACGACTGCTACTGCTGCTGCTGCTACAACAACTACTACTAGTATCACTGCTATTTCTACTACTACTGCTGCTGCTGCTGCTGCTGCTGCTAATGCCGTTCATGTACACAAAGGTCATGGTGATCAGGTCATTCAATATTTACCGCCACTCTTGAGTCACCGCGACCGAGTCTGGAGCACCCGAGCTTTGAACAAAGACGTAGATCACCGGGATCCGCTAAACGTCACCGGGGGTTTAACCATGACCTGGATGGCAACACTCCACTCCAGGTCACTCTGCCTGTAATGTAGGTTGTGGGTCAAGGTCATTCTTTCCATGTCACTTCATCTTCCTAACACTGTCGTACGTTCTGGATCATTTGACCTTGAACCTGAGTCATGGCTGCAAATGACATGCTGGACCGATGAACATGTACCTTCTGGCTTAGTGGTCTTCTTCTGGGTCACTTGACCTTTCCTGGACCTGAGCCAATGACCCATTGTGCATCTCTCGGCCACTGACCTTGGCCTGGGTCTGGGTCATAGCTGCAAAATGAAACAGTGGACTGATGAACTTGTAACTTTGGGGTCAATGGCCTTTTCTGGGTCACTTGGAACTGACCTGGATCTGAGTCAATGACCCATGAAGAATCTCTCGGCCACTGACTTTGACCTGCATTTTGATATCTGATGCTGGGTCACCTGACCTTTAACCTTGATCCTTGATGTGGACCTATTGACTCCTCTGTGGGCTATTTTATGTTTAACTGTGTGTTGGGGAATGGCGACGGAGGGAGAGGGGGTGGGACGTAGATCTGGGGTCCCATCCTCACGCGGGGCACACAGAGACAGGGGGCACATAGAGACAGGGGGCACATAGAGGCAGGGGGCACATAGAGACAGGGGGCACATAGAGGCAGGGGGCACATAGAGGCAGGGGGCACATACAAATGGGGTCACAAAGATTCGCACCCGTCTCGCGAATAGCCAAATGAGATAGATAGATAGATTGACAGACAGACAGACAGATAGATAGATAGATGACTGATCGTGAAAAACAGATTCACAGACAATCTAGATGATGTAAACTGATGATGACTGGTCATGAATTTAGACTCGGACACAGCCTAGGCAACATACACAGATAACTGACGTTAAAGTCGGTGGGACTTACGAGACAGCATAGGTATGTATAGTGAGTGAGCTAGTGTGTCCCCGTTCGGTTCATCAATCGACTTGAAGGCACCTCCGACACCTGTTATCCCCCCCCCCCCCCCCCCCCCCCCCCCCCCCCCCCCCCCCCCCCCCCACCTGTGTAACGTGAGAGACACATCATACATACTAGGATGACACAGGTGTTCCATCTTGAAAGTAACCTGTGGAGAGCGCAGCATGAGTGCGAAATTGAACTCGCAGTAGTTGAGAGAGAGAGAGAGAGAGAGAGAGAGAGAGAGAGAGAGATGAACATCTATCGGAGTCTCAGCCGCTGTCAGTGTGATCTTTGTCACTCTTTCAAATTAGACAAGATATAAAGAAGAGAGCTAGCCATTCCTCCCTTCCTCCCCCCTTCCTCCCCCTCCCCCCCCCCCCCCCCCCCCCTGTTCGCCACTCTCCCATCCTTCCTCCTCCTCCCCAACCCCCCCCCCCCCCCCCCCCCCCCCCCCCCCCCCCCCCCCCCCCCCGAATCTCTCAAACCCAGCCTCGGGCGACGCGCTAGAAATAACACTTGTTGGCGACCGTCGTAAAAGGCGAAGACGACAGAGCTACGTCAATCGGCTGAGGCTTTGGAAACTGAACAACCGGCTGAGTCGCGTCACTCGTCTTTGTCAGTGGCAGCCAGGAACGATGTACGCAGTTCTTCAAGCAGTTCTTCAAATTAATTTCACATTGACCTCATATTGCCCTGGAGGCAAAAACGATAGTTGCATCTCTCTCTCTCTCTCTCTCTCTCTGTCTCTCTTGTTTAAGTCTCGACTCATGCGTGCCCGAACCTACCCCACCCCCACCTCCATCTCTACTTCCCCCTACTCCCATGCCTCGAGGGCACGGAAGAGTGAAGGAGACTACTAGCAAAAGCTCTTGCAAAGGTAGAAGAAGAACAGAAGACTTCTTTTTCTTTTTTCTTTTCTTTATTTGTCAACGCCTTTTAACTGACTTTCAAGACTGCCATAGGCCCGCAGGGGCCAGACAGGGGCTGAATAAAGGGGGCCCCTGTGCTGTTCCTTACAACAGTATTTACCTGGTGCGGGTTAATAAATTGCAAAGCTGTGTAAGAGGATGGACGGGAAAGGCTGAAGCCCCGCACAAAAGCGTCACAAAAGCCTCCATCGAGGAAACTTCAAGCGAGCGGCCGACAATCGTCCTAAGCGGGAGTTGACAAGAGTCACCCCCCACCCCCACCCCCCCATCCCTCATCCCACCCCCTCTTCCCTCGACCTCCCTCTCCCTCACCAAGCCCCTTCCTCCCTCCCCTTCCTCTCTCTCTCTCTCTCTCTCTCTCTCTCTCACCCTTGAGTCAATAAACCTCCGAATTTCCGTGCAAAGATGGGGGCAAAACCTCCGCAGGGACGGTCACAAAAAAAAAAAAAAAAAAAAAAAAAAAAAAAAAAGCGGCATCGAGAGACATATAGTATAGAGCCTTTTTCTTTTTTCTTTTTTTTTTTTTTTTTAAAGGATTTTGGTCTGCATCGAAATGCTGGCAGGCTGCTTTAGACTACATTCTTATTGATCTCCACAGAAGGGTAGTAAGGGTAGGCTGTGTTCACCCTTCTGTGTTCCCGCATCCATATCCCCCCTCCCCCCTATTTCCTTCCTCCCTCTCTCCCTCCTCCTCCTCCTCCCCCCCCCCTCCTCCTCCCGCCTCACCCCCTCACTAATCCATTCCATCCCTGCCATATTTCCCTCTCTCCAGCTCCTGCTCCCTGCCCCCCCCCCCCCCCCCCCCCTCTCTCTCTCTCTCTCTCTCTCTCTCTGTCCCCAAAACACCCCGGGGGTTGTTGGAGCGATCTGCGCAAGTCGTCACTCTGTTGCATTCAGATGTGGAGAATAGTGTTTTGTTGAAACCCAGACGTACACGATTCTCTCTCTCTCTCTCTCTCTCTCTCTCTCTCGGTCTCTCTTCCTGTCTGTCTGTCTGTCTTAAAAATCGAACTTCAGCGAAGTTCAACTTAGGGAGCAAAAATTTAAAAAAAGAAATGTTTTTAAGAGCATTGAGGGGAAATGGGTGGAAATTCCCCCCCCCCCCCCCCTCCCCCCCCTCCCCGAATTTTCCTGAAGTTGTAACGAACAGAGCCCACCATGAGATATTGATAACGACTGTTTCTTAGCTGTCCTTTTTATTATTATTTTATTATTGGTTGGTTTAAAGCTACCATGCTCCTTTAGACTTGCCACGATGATGCAGAGGCAAGCCACACCAGGGATGGGTGGAACGTGGTCTTGAGCCGAGTTGACCTGAGTTAGATTTTGTTTTGTTATGTTTCGGTTTTTAGTGTAATTTCCTCTTTTTTTTTACGTATATTGTTTCCAGCATGGTTGAGTGTGATAATTCACTTTATTCGAATATTCGTTTCCAGCATAGCTGAGTGCCATTTCATTTTAGTCATATATTCGTTTCCAGCATGGTTGAGCGTATTTTCATTTTATTCGTATATTCGTTTCCAGCATAGCTTAGCTAGTTAACAAGAAGGGCACACGTGAGAAAATCCCGTTCATTTCGTGCACCAATCAGAGAACTTGGTACTGATGGTGCATGGAGAACAAAAATGGCGGGAAGACAATCAGAATACACTTCTTTTCTGCCCGCCAGCCCTGTAAGACGTCTGTCTTGTTTTGATTCGTGATGAAGCAGAGTTTACACGGAAAGAAGTTGAATCATTGACAAGGCTGTTAAACCTTTCTATTTCATTACCGGTTTTTTTTTTCCTCCCTAAAGGTCGTCGTAGGTTACGTGTTGGGACACGTGAGCTACCGACCTCTGTAAATAGAATCTCCTTACGCCTGGTACCCGTTCAGACCACAGTTCTACTCTTACAGATGGAGAGCACACAGACCATGGTCAATGTTGAACAATTTTCCTGAATCCACCTGTTGACCCAGAAAGAGAATGGGTAGGGGTCGTCCTGGGGCCATGTTCTATCTGTTCAAGTCGGGTGAAGACTGGGTCAGTAATTTTCTTTCTTTCTTTCTTTGTGTGTGTGTGTGTGTGTGTGTGTGTGTGTGTGTGTGTGTCCTCCAACCTCCATTTCCAACCTCCATTCCCTCTCTCTCTCTCTCTCTCTCTCTCTCTCTCTCTCTCTCTCTGAGTGGGTCCTCCATTCTCCTATTTTTTTTTTTTTTTTTACTTTTTCTCTCATTGTATAAAAGAGGCTCACTCACTTGTTTCATCATCGATGAATGTTTCATCATCGACAGACATTCCTTTGTTGATTTCAATAAATTGGGTCAGTAGTTTGGCTGTAACTTTGCTGACGGACAGGCCAACAAACAAACCGACGCAGATGAAAGCATGCACTCAATTGGCGGAGGTAATAAAACTGACCACAGCTGCTAAGTTGTACTTGTTGCAAATGTAAAACAACACTTTTTCTTTCCGCCCTAGTTCCAGGCCTCTTGATTTGTAATCCCCCTCCATCCACTCCCTCCCCACCCCCACCCCCCGCCCCATCCTCCTCCTGCCGCATCCTTCGCTTTCACCCCCTTACCTACCCTCCTACCCACTTATATTCTAAAATCTCTTAAAAAAAAAAATACAAGGTACGCTGTGGCAGGACATGCAACATTAGTGAGTATGGGTTTAATCATATTTAAAATGGAATTGATGGAAGATAAACATCTACTTGAGCAACACCGGTTGCTGTGTTTTTTAAAACGGTTGAAACTGAAAGTGAAAGAAGAAGGAGGTATTGGTTGTTTGGTTTGTTAATTGTTGAATGATATTACACACACACACAAACACACACACACACACACACACACACACACACACACACACACACACACAGAGAGAGAGAGAGAGAGAGAGAGAGAGAGAGAGAGAGAGAGAGAGAGAGAATTAATCCTATTTGCACGGGGTAATGATTCGGATGGATGCAGACAGCTTCCCAATAAAAACACACTTCCCTTACTCTCCCTTCCTCTTCCTCCATAGAGACCCAGTCCTGCTCCCCTTAGCCAACCTCCATTTTTTTAAAATCATACTTCTTTTTGGTGCCTTTTCTTTTGTTTATAATTTCTTGATAATTTTACTCTCTCTCTCTCTCTCTCTCTCTCTCTCTCTCTCTCTCTCTGTGTGTGTGTGTGTGTGTGTGTGTGTGTGTGTGTGTGTGTGTGTGTGTGTTTAATGTAGTGGAGTGTACTTTTCTCAACCAAAAATGGATATACCAACTGGTCAAAAACTCGGAAAGCATGTCCTGTCTTTCTTCTCATTTGTTCCCCATCCTTCTTCTTCTTCTTCTTCTTCTTCGTCGTCGTCGTCGTCGTCGTCGTCGTCGTAAATTCGAATATCGTTTTTCTTTCTGTTTTTTTTTTTTTTTTTTTTTTTTTTTCTTTTCTCTTTTTGTTTTTTTTTTTTTTTTTTTTTTTTTTTTCGTAATCTCGCTTTCTTTTTGTACAGATCCCGGCATCTTTTCTGTATCGGAAACTTTTTTTTTTTTTTTTAATCATCAACACCTTTCAAAGAGTTGATTCAAAAACCAAACATCAACATTTTGCCAGTAGATTTCCGAATATTCTAACTTTTAAAACTCGAAGAACAAAGCAAAACAAAACAAAACAAAACAAAACAAAAAGTCCCCAAGCCGTCATAGAACAATTCAGTTTTAAATTAAGGATTTATCGTCAAAATAGTACATACATATACTTCGCATTCGTTACGTAAATGAGAACGTTGTGGTGACTGCACTTTGAAATTCGATAAACCCAGTTAGGGGTTGTGAACCGCACGCGTAAATGGGTACCTGATTCAGTTCTGGGAAAGTCAGGGGTGGCGGAAGGAGAGGGGTCAGTCTCCGCCTTGTGTCAGGCCATGCTGGAGACACGGTGAACATCTGACAATTCACTGCCCCGACGCCCATTGGGCCATGGGAACTTTACATGTATACATCAACCGTCCTCCCTGATGAGTCCGATCCCGCGGACGAAAGGCTTCGGAGCGGGAGGTATGACGATGGATCATACTGGTCCCCGTATACTGCTCGTGAAGGGTTTTCTATTTCTATTTTCTCTGATTTTTTCATTCTCATTCCCCCCCCCCCCCCCCCCCCCCCACCCCCACCCCCCACCCCCGTTTTTCCACTGCCCCCACTTCCCTTCTTGTTGTTGTTGTTGTTGTTTTTGTTGTTGTTGTTCAAATGTTTGCCAAGTCATTGATATAATGACGGAGGAATTGTTAGCCTGCACTTATTCTCCCCCACTGCTAAAATTGTTCAAGAGAGAGAGAGAGAGAGAGAGAGAGAGAGAGAGAGAGAGAGAGTAAACAATGAAATGATATAGACCTACTGAACTGAGTTCATCGGTAATGTGTTAAAAAGAATGCAGCGTGGAGATGGCATTCTACGCAAGTAAACTCGAGGAAAAACTCATCTCCACCTCCCCATCCATAGCCATCCATCCACCCACCTCCTTACCCTTCCTTCCCCCCCGCCTCCCCCACGCCCCTCCCTCCACTCATCATCTACATACAATGATCAATACTCTGTATATACCGAGAAACTATGATGATCTAAAAGGTTTCGGCTGTTTGTTGTTGTTGTTGTTGTTGTTGTTGTTGTTATTTTTGTTTTTGTTTTTTTGTTTTTTTTTAGTTATTGTTTGTTTGTATGTTTGTTTTTATTTTATGCGACGATTGTCTTCGGCCTGAATACATTGATGACTTCACTCATTGCCGATCATTTAGAGCTTATCAGGTTGTTGTTTTTTTTTCCATTCAGATTAATTAGTCAGTTCCTTACTTCCTGTTCATTCAGTTTATGCATTCGCTGCAAAAGAGTCATCATTTATGTTGCTGTTTCGCTTATTCATTATTTTCATCGTTCTTAAACTATTCGTCTATTTAGTGATTATTATTCATTCATACATAATCATCATTGTCATTATCACCATCATTGTCATGTTTATCTTTTTATGCATTATTTTACGTATTATTATCAATATGACTTATATAATTTTACTAACGTATTATTGTTATCATCTTTATCATTATCATAATTATTTATTATTATTATTATTATTGTTGTTGTTGTTGTTGTTGTTGTTGTTGATGTTGATGATGATGATGATGATGATTGTTGTTGTTGTTATTGTTGTCGTCAATGTTGTTACTATTTAATGTATGTATTTCTTGACGCATTAATGCTATTATCTTTAGTGTTCTGATCATCATCATCATTATTATCATTATTGTTGTTATCATCAACATTATCATTACCATTATCATGTAGTCATATGTTTACGTACGTGCCATTATTATCATCATGGTTGTTGTTGTTATTAGTATTACTATATTTTATGTATTTGTTTACGTATTATCTACATAATCACCATAATCATTATTGCTATTATCATTCTTTATCCATCTACATATTCACTTACGAATTATCTTTATCATTATGATCATGATTATCATCATTATCATTATTATTTATTACGATCAACGTTATGATCATTACTATTACTTATTATCATTGTTGTTATTACTACTTTTTTGTATTCTTGCTGACTGTTATCATTAGTACAAGTACTATTATCATCATCTTTACTGCTGCTGCTGCTGTTGTTGCTGCTGCTGCGGTTGTCGTCGTCGTCGTCGTCGCTATCATTCATTCCTTAGTTCATTCATCAATCTTTTGTTGTGATCAATTCATTTCTCCGATAGCTCTCTGGATGTCTGGATGTCCAGACTTGTAAGGTGGTGTGGAGGCAGAACAATCTTTTCCAGGAGCTGAAATTGACGTCATTTTGGAGGGTGTTCTTGTTGTTGTTGTTGTTGTTGTTGTTGTTGTTGTCGTTGTTGTTGTTGTCTTTATGCAGGAAAAGAAAAGCAAAATCGGAAAAATCCAAGTAAAAACCTATGTTGATTTCCCGAAACCTTTTTTTTTTTTTTTTTTACAATTTTTTTCTTTTTCATTCTTTATGTAATTTCTTTTTTCTTATGTCCCCCCCCCCCCCCCCCCCCCCCCCGTAAAAATATTTCGTAGCGAAAGTGTCTAAAACCGTTGCCTGGATTTTGCTCGTTGAATAAATTCAAATACAAACCGAGACACTGATTGATTTTCTTCTTTTTTTTTTTTTTCTTCTTCTTCTTGTTGTTGTGTAAGGTGAGAAAGTTTGAGCACAATTCATAATAAAGTATTGTAGTTCTGCTGAACAGATTCAAAGGTGCTGCTTCAAAATGTGTAAATGTAATATCATAATCATTACGCCATCAATAACGACTGAAAGGCAAAGCTATTATAAAAAAAAAAAAAAGGGGGGGGGGGGGGGGGGGGGGGGGGGGGGGGGGGGGGGGAGGGGGGTAGGGAGAACGCAACGACCTGCACGAACTAGGTCAGACAGATTGTGGATCTTATCTTTGGTCTGGATCTTTATCACGGATCTTCACCAGATTTAATGGATTCATCCTTGGGTCACAGTTGATCTTTCCAGCAGGTTTTATAAAAATCGGTGCAGTAGTGCTTTTTTTTGTTTGTTTGTTTGTTTTGTTTGTGTGTTTGTTGTTGATGATAATATTTTTTTGCAACGGATCTTGGAGTCACTCTTTGATCCGGATCTGCACAACGGATCCACATTAAAATTGAATATTTTGGTGCGATCGTACGTGGGTGACATTTCATCTTCCCACCTACTTTTCGTCCCAGGTCGATCCATCAGGTTTTTGTGTTATCAATCCAACACAAACATGAACCAGCAGCACACGGGCATCAAAACAAAGTCTTCTCGGCGGCAGAAGTGTTAAGTCAGAGGGGTTGAACTCAATGCCATACAACACAGCGCAACGGGGCACAACTCATCACAATATCACGCGTGACATTGCATTGTAACGCAACGCAACATAGCGCCACAAGCACATCCCAACGCGACTCATCACAGCATAGCGCAACACAAATCAATACGTCATTTTATCTATTCTTCCTTTATCTTGTACAGGAATTAAGGCTTAAAGTGTTGCAGAAAAAAAAGCTCCTGATTTATTAAAAAAAAAAAAAAAAAAAATCACCACTGGATTACTAAATCTACAGTGCCGCTAAACATAGCATAGGCAGGGGTGACAACTTCCTTGGCATGATAAGGGTGAGAGGCAATTCTAGTTACTTTTATTTATAATTAAAAAGTACTTTTTTTCATCAACTAACAACAACAGAAACAGTAATAACAACAACAACAGCGGCAACAACATTTTCAACAACAACAAGAAGAATGATAAATAATATAACAATACTATTACTACTACTAATTATTATTGTATATATTATTATTATTAAAACTCATTGAAGCAAAGTTTGAATACAAATTCTATCTAACGGTCGTTTTAATCATGGGATTTAATGATCTGTACGTAGATTTAGACCTACTGTTTTCCTGTCCATTCGAATGAAAATATTGTAAAAAAAAAAAATAATAATAATGTGTATGTAAGTAAATAAACTTGGAATTAAAACATCATAAGTTTTTATGCAAAGAATACAAAGACTGAGAACGTGATTGACACAACAGAGAATATTTTAAGAAAGAACGCAGGAAAAATGAGAAAAAAAAAGCAAAAGAAACGAAGAAAAATCAGCCTGTTAAAAACTTATTTTTCTTGTTTAATTGTTCAGGAAAGATGCCACATCTCATACATTTTTACCTACTGTGTATAAAATACGTAAGTATGCTATAATCTCATTAATGGTTATGTAGTATCATTCAGTTTTTTTCCCCCCATAACTATGACCCTCTTTGTACGTACGTTGTTCGACCCGAGGTAAAAAATATCGTTTCTCTGTGTGATTTACTTTAATTATTTTTATACAGAATGATCGTCTTCTGATGCGTGTTTGCTTAAGTATGCTTTTCAAATCGTAAGTTCATCATGTCAAAAACATTTCTGACTAATTCCACTCTTCAACGATAATAGATGTGGTGTGAAATATGATCCAAGACTTGACCACATTCCGTAGACTGTTGACGACAATGTTATCATATACCTGTATGTAGTATTTGATTATCAGCTGAATGTCTCTCTCTCAAGCGCGCGTGCTGTCTGCCCGCCTGTGTGTGTGTGTGAAAGAGAGAGTGCGTGTGTGTTTAAAAAAAAAACCCCGTTCGCTGTATTTTCGAACTTGAACTGGGTTTCACCTTTTCGGACCCAGCTTCGTTCATTCATACTCCTTTTTTCTTGTCTTTCTTCCCTTTTCTTTTAAACCTATTGATTTCGTTTCTGTTATCATTCCTTTTATTTTCATTCCAACATTTATTTAACCAGTAATGTTAATTTTGTTTTTCAAACTCATTCTTAAAAACAACGAAAACGTTGATGATGATGCATTATTTTGTTACTTTCTTAATGTAGATAGTTTATGGAAGGCGTTGAAGCAGCAACACATGGAAATATTTGTGACGACAATAACAATGATGAAATGGTTATGGTGATGATGATAATGCTGATGCTGCTACTGCAGCTGTTGCTGCTACGATTACTACTACTACGATACCAATAATGAAAAAAATGATAATAATAATAATAACAATAATGGTGATAATAACAATTACTACTAGTACTACTATCAACAATGGAGATAACGGTGCTGAAAATAATGATGTCTGTGGTCATAAGAGTGATAACAACATCATTATAATCGTTAACGTTATTGATCATCATTATAATCGTTAACGTTATTGATCATCATCACCCTTATGATTTTTTTCATGATGATAATTTGATTATGATGACTACTACATCAAAATCATCATTGTGGTAATCATGATGAGTTCATAATAATCATGAGAAAGCTTGTTATCATCAGTGTTAAGGTACACAATCACAAGCACTGTAATTTCATGGTGATGATGATGCCAGTCCGCCTCTTTCCACTCCTAGTAACAGAGGTGGTGGTGGTGGTGGCAGGAGCACCCGCTGTAGTTGTTGTTGCTGCTGCTGCTGCAGTAATACCCGGAGAAGAAGGAAAGGTGCCAGACACCATATATGCCAAATACCTATATTCTATTCTTCTATGTCATCATAGTAATCGTTGATGATGATGATGATGATGATGATGATGATGATGATGATTTGTGCATATTATCAGTAATATTTGTTTATTTTTACTACTTTCTATTTTTTTTTTTTCAAGTATTGTTATTATTTTGATCATAGCACAAGAGTATCCCAAACATGGTGGATTCATCTTCAACAAATTCTATTATTCAAAATGGTTTCAAATAAACATGAATATAATCGTCATTATTATCAACATCATTAGAATTACATTTATGATGCTTTTATTATGACTGTTATATCCAAATCATCATTGCGGTAATCATGATAAGTTAATAATAATCACGAGAAAGCTTGTTATCATCTTTGCTAATGTACACTATCTCAAACACTGCAATTTCATTTGTTCCGTATCATTCATTCATAATCATGATGATAGTTATGGTCGTCATCGTACAAGTAGTAAGCTTAGTAGTAGCAGTAGCAGTAGCAGCAGCAGCAACAACAACAGCAACAGCAACAATAATAATGATAATAATGATAATAATAATAATAATTATTATTATAATCAAAATAATAATAATTATAATAAGGCACACCTGAAACGCCGCATATTCATACGTACCTACCGCATATGATGATGATGAATAATAATTAAAAAAAAAAATCAAACGCGCTAAAATACCCCCCCCCCCCCCTCCCCTTCTTCTTCACCCCTCTTCCTATCCCCCCCCCCCCCCCCCCCCACCCCCTCATCCACCCAACCTGTACACCGCCCTCTCCGCCTTGCCGTCTCCCACGTTCTGTGTCTATCAGCCGAGCGCTTTCTACCTGGCTGAGCTGAGAGAATACACCACTCTGCTGGCCGTGGATGCTTTTTACCTACGATGGCACCTCAGAAGTTCTATTCATCACCAACAAAAAGCCAGCCAGGCAGCCCCCAGACTGAAGAGCCGTGGTTTTCTTCCTGTCTGTTTGTCTGTCTTTCTTTCTTCCTTCCTTCCTTTACTACCTACCTTTATTTCTTTCCCTCTTTTTTTTCCTTTATTCTTTCTTCCTTCCTTTACCACCTTTATTTCTTTCCCTCTTTTTTTCCTTTATTCTTTCTTTCTTTCTTTCTTCGTGTTACTATTTCTTTTTTTTTTTTCCCTTCATCTTCATTTCGTTCTTTGTTCATTTCTTTATGATTTTTCTCTGTATGCCTCTCTTTGTCGATGCCTTTCCTTCTTTATTGTTTTGGTGGTGATGGTGGTGGTGGTTGTGGGGTTTTGTGTTGTGTGTGTGTGTGTGTGTGTGTGTGTGTGTGTGTGTGTGTGTTTTTTTTTTTTTTTTTTTTTTTTTGCTTTTTTTTTTTTTCCTTTGTTTTTCGCTTTCTCCTGTCTTTGTTTACGTCTTTCTTTCTTTCTGGTTTTGTTTTGTTTTGTTTTGTCTTGTCTTTCGGTCTTTCCTTCTTTCTTTCTTTCCATTTCGTTCAGTTTTTTTTTTTTTTTTCGTATTTTTGTCTCTTTTTCCTTTCTTCTTTCATTCCTTCTTTAGCTTTCTCTCTTTCCATTTTCCGTCTTCATGCGTTTGTTTATATCTGTCTTTCCCCTTCTTTCCTCTCTTTCCTTCTTCTTTCTTTTTTTTTCTTTCTTTCTTTCTTTTTCACGACTCTATTTCTGAAAACTGAAACAGACTGCAGTGTTACTGTAAAGAAAAATGATAGCAATCTGTGTCTTTCTTTTTTTTTTTTTTTGTAGGGGGGTGGTGGTGGGTGTTCGATCGTTCTATCTCTCTCTCTTTTCTTTAAATCTGTTCTTCTTTCTTTCTTTCTTTCGTTTTTTTTTTCCCTTTTTAATGCTTTTTTTTTTTTTTGCCTTCCTTCCTTTTTTTTCGTTCTTTCAGCTTTCTCTCTCTCTCTCCATTTTCTTTCTTTATGCCTTTCTTTCCGTCACTCTTTCCTTTTCTTTTCTTTTCTTTCCTTCTTTCTTTTTTTTCACTTCTTCACATGTGAATAATAAATCAGACATAGCGTTAATGTAAATAAATGAAAATAAAATAGAAAAATGAATCAATCAATCAATCAATAATAAAAGCAAACGAACAAAACGGAGCGCAAAGCGCGCGCGCGCGCGCGCACGCACACACACACACACACACACACACACACACACACACACACACACACACACGCTTTTCTACTACTACCTAATACAACACCAGAGAAGCGATTTTTCGATAAAATAACGTCTTCAGTCATCACAACCAAGAACTGAAAAGAGAATGAAGAGTACACGTTGGCAAATAAATAAGAAGAGACACATATACACTGCAGCTGAAAGAGGTCAAACAAAAGGAAAAAAAAAAGAAAAGTAAAAGAAAAGAAAAGAAAGAAGAAGGAAAGAAAGAAAGAAAGAAAGAACCAAACAAACAGTTCCACCAACTGACGACAGGCCTTTTCATCACACCGCCTTTGGCTAGCCAGTAAGTTTCACACTAATATTCACGATTTAATTCTACTATGTAACTGTCTACCTACCTACCTACCTACCTACCTACCAACTTCCTGCCGCCATCTTTGTCCGAGACTCGAGCACAAAGTGTATCCGGTTATTGTCACTTCCGTCATCGCCCAAAGACACTTAGTCCAAACCCTTCACTTGCCAAAAGGAAGAACATCGTCTACGCGTACGTGATGATGACCCACTGTGTCCAATGCAGCACGGTGTAAGTTGGCGTGGAGACAGGCCGTGCTGTTACCCTTTGCCACACAATTCAAGAACACAGGCGTGTATTTGTGCAGCCACAGAGACAACAAACCGATCGCCCGCCATGTCAGCCCCGCCACACCACTCTACTCCATCAGACGTTTGAGTGACGGGACACATGTGCATTGTGTTCACGAGATCGGTGATTGACAGACTGGGAGTCATCACGGAGTCACATCTCGTGGACACACTGGGAAAGCTTATGGACTCGCTGAGACAAGTCGTACGTAGATGGGCCCCCCTCCAGGCAAGTCAGTTTATTCGCTATATTTGAGTATTTTGGTCGATGGTGTGTTGTGTGTGTGTGTGTGTGTGTGTGTGTGTGTGTGTGTGTGTGTGTGTGTGTGTGTGTGTGTGTGTTGTGGTGTTGTGTGTGCGTGTGTGTGTGTGTGTGTGTGTGTGTGTGTGTGTGTGTGTGTGTGTGTGATTATGAAACCTGTTACCTGCTCAATGTTGTATAAATACCATACTGGATCATTTTCCGATAGCTGTAACTTTCAATAGGCGACTTTAATCCTGTTCATCGCCAGTCTTCTACAATGCATTAGTCGTGCCCATTGAGTTCAGCGTTTACTAGGATAATCAATCTGAGGCATCTTATACTCATAGAAACAGAATAGAAGTAGCGCCTCTGTCTCTTTTCATACATTTATTTCATTTTCTTTCCGTTAATTCTATTACACTTTCAGTTTTTATTTTATCTTATTTTATAAATCAAATATCTGGTGGGTTTATAGACGTGTCCCCCCCCCCCCCCCCCCCCCCCCTCCTCAGCCTTCGTCACTTTCTGTGCTTATTATAGACATGTGCGTGTGTGTGTGTGTGTGTGGGGGGGGGGGGGGGGGGGGCTTATGGAAGCAAGCCTATGCATCAACGCATGTCAGATTTTTTTTTTTTACATGTATCAATTCATGTCAGACTTTTTTCCCTCCAGTTTGGCACTTAATCTGCAGTAGATTTTACACTTAAAATCTGCAGTAGATTTTACACACTTTAAATCTCCCCCCCCCCCCCTCGCCCCCCCCTCCTCCCCCCCCCCCCCCCCCCCCTCCCATCCATTTCTCCACACCTCACCCCTTTTTCCTACTCTCCACCGCATGACATTTATCTGTACCGCATGTGTTAGAGATACGAATACACACGTTTAAAAATGTCTGCGCTTTTGTGTTCCTGCCTAATGTCTCGTAATAACATGTCTATAGACACAGTTTCTAGATATTAACCTCATCCAGTAAATCAAATGAGGGGGTAAGGGTGGAGGTGAAGGTGGCAGGAAGGGAGGGTGGAGGGAGGAGGGGAGGAGTGGGCGGGGGGGAGGAGATTGCAAGATGAGCATGTGTGAATGTTGATGTTTGATGGTTTGCATTTAGGGTCGGATGTTTGTTTCATCGCTTCATGTTCACCCGCTCTGTCACTGTTTTGAGCTCCTCAGCTACTAAGGAGGTATGCTGTGCGTGTATAGTTTAATCGTAATCACTATCTCGTCAACTTCTTTTCGTTTTCTGTCTTTTTTTCCCCCACCTTTTGCATCGAAAGCTCTCTCTCTCTCTCTCTCTCTCTCTCTCTCTCTCTCTCTCTCTCTCTCTCTCTCTCTCTCTCTGAGTATGTGCGTGCTTCTGTGTGTGTGTGTGTGTGTGTGTGTGTGTGTGTATGTGTGTGTGTGTGCGTGCGTGCGTGTGTGTATGTGTGTGTGTGTGTGTGTGTGTGTGTGTGTGTGTGTGTGTGTGTGTGATCTGCGATCGCGCACGCGCGCGCGCGCATATGAGTGTATGTAAATAAGAACAAACACTACCGAGTAATGGCAGAAGTCGAAGAATTTTTTTTTCGCCCTTTATTGTGCGATTTCATTCTCCTGCCTTGTCAGTAGCATTTTTCCCACGCTGCTCATACCGTCTCTTCCATCCACAGCACACACCCGCATTGTCCGGCCACAGCCACGCAGCACAGAAGAAGAAAAATCCTTCTCTCAACAGTCAAACACTCCCTCCTCCTCCTCCTCCTCCCTCCTCCACCCCCCCCCCTCCCTCCGTCCCCCATTGGCGGTCAATACATCAAGCACACAGACCGAGTGACAGAGGCTGGTGACTGACTGACTGACTGACTGACCAATACTGTGACTGATGAACACAGGCAACAGCCCTTCTTCTATTCCTCTTTCCCCTCTGGCATCGCTGATTCGCTGCTGCAGTCCAGTACAGTGTCTGTCTGCTGCTGGCAAGCGAGCCGCGAGCGGGTGCGTGGTGGCAGTGCCGGCACGTCTGGCTGATTCCACTCCATTCCATTCCATCCATTCCATTCCACATTACAGCATCTCTTGTCTGTTGACACTGGCTTGCAGAGTGAGCACGTGAAACACGGAGAGAAGATTAAGTCTCGCAAAACGCCTTTTTTTTGTTTGTTTGTTTTTTTTTGTTTTTGTTTTTTTGTTTAGGGTTTTTTTTGTTTTTGTTTCCATTTTAGGTAATTGACCCATTGTTGTTTTCCCCTTTGTTTTCGGTTTTGTTTGTTTGTTTGTTTGTTGTTGATCTGCTTGCTTGCTTTTCTTTTAATGGCATTTTTTGTTGTTGTTGTGCTTTTGACTTTCAGTCGTTGTTGCCGTGGTCAGGTTGTTGTTTTTTTGTTGTTGTTGTTTTTTTTTTTCAGTGACAGTTTTGGAGCCCACGGGTTTTTGTTTTGTTGGGTTTTTTTTTTTTTTTTTTTTTTTTCTGGTGTTTACGACGGCGTTTCTTTTATTTCAGTTTTGGCATTAATTTTTTTGTGTTTTTTCTCTTCTTCGCTATTTTCTCCTTTTTTTCTTTTTCTCAATATCATCTCGGCGCTCTTGAGTTCGCGATTGTTGTTTTCAGCACATGCTTGTAGCCTTGAGCCTTGTACTGACTGCAGTTGTGCGTCGTCCCTGCAGTGTTCACTACATATTATTCCTTTCGGCACCCATCTTTTCTGGAACTGTTCAGTCTAGAGTTACCCGGCGCCATTTCATTGCTTACAGCCTTTCATTAATGTGCGCATTTAATTTCTCTTTGGAGATAATAAAGCGTTGACTTGACTGCATTTGACTTGATGTCATTTGAACAGTTATGAAGCTATTCACCCATCAACTTTTGTCCAGCAAAGAAGAAATGCGTATATTAAACTCCGCAATGTTATGTCACATCTACTAAAGCTGCCGACACACGAGCCTTTTCGTCTGTACGGTTGAGACGAAACGTTTGAACCTGTGCGGTCCGACCAGTCAGTGTCGAACGGACGGAGTGCTTCACGATAGTTTTAAAACTTCGTCTCTTCTACTTATTCCTAAAGCACTGGTTCACTCAAAAACGAGTAGGTCACCAGTGCACGTTTCGAGTTTAATCCCACATGCCGCTTCAAAGGACTACAATTGAATACGAAGCTTTTTCTCGAATATTTAGATTCTTATAATTTTTTGAGTTGACATTCCAAAGCACATCATAGCCTTGGTACGATTCAGTCTAATGTTTGGTCTCCGAATCGGACAGTCTGACCGCCTTGCTGGACGACGCCATTTTTCCTTGTGCCATGGGTGTTTGCTCAATGCTGAGCGTTGATTGGTTGGAGGATACTAACTGTCCGTTTCGAATAGATCACGGTGTATTTCGAACGGTCGGGTTTAACTGGATGCCGAAGTCCGTTTGAGATGTACGTTTACTATGACTGACGCTACGTTTGGGATCGGGTTCGACCGGTACTTCCGAAGCGTACGGGCGGGGAGGCTCGTGTGTCAGCCGCTTAAGATGACTGTACCTCCATCCGTGTCTGTCTGTCGACAGGATTACAACAACAACAAAATCCAATGAAAGTAATTTTTTTTACCGAACTTGATAAAAAACAAACAAAAAAAAAAAACATGAAATACGGCACAGTGATACGTCCAGGAAATTTTTGGTCCGGATCCGTCATGCGAATCCGGGTCGGAAGGCAGATGCGGGATCCGTTCGGATTATCAA
>JADBJO010000032.1:918663-921163 GCA_016801955.1 Conus betulinus | reverse complement strand
CCCCCACACCCTCCCTCACACCCTTCCCCACTATCCTAATCCATCTCCGCTTTTCCGCAGTCCTGCATATGTGACTGGATTTGGATTCATGATAGTGACTGTGTTGTTACGTGTTTCGGTTACATGCAAATCCTGAAGCACTTTTTTTTTCTTATCGTGTGTGTGTGTGTGTGTGTGTGTGTGTGTGTGTGTGTGTGTGTGTTTTACGTGTGTGTATGCGCGCGCGCGCTCTATGGCGTGCAGTTAGCATACTAAGTGCACGCCAGGGAGCACGCGCGCGCGCGCGCGCATACACACACTCCACTGACAAAAAATATTTTCCCTTTTCCTCCTTTGTTTCTTATTTTGTTCCTTATTTTACTCTCTCTCTCTCTCTCTGTCTCTCTCTCTCTCTGTGTCTCTCTCTCTCTCTCTCTCTCTTTTTTTTTTTTTTTTTAAAGCAATTATACACCTACAACAGGTTTACCTTCTTTGAAATGAACAAATCGAGTAAGTTCCTAGCCTTATTTGCGTCTGGTTCATTTACAGAGCTGAAAAAACTAAATAATGTCTGTTGTGTGTGTCTGAGTGTCTGAGGATTTTGTTTGTTTGTTTGTTTTCTTCCCGTCGCTTAGTGTCGATGGGTTTAGGAGACAGTCCATCTTGTTCCCAACGTTCAAAAAAACGGAATCTTGCGTCTGATCTGTAATATTTCTACCAAACAGCCGTTGCTGTTGTTGGTTCTGGTGGTAGTGTTCTTCTTGCTGTTGTTGTTGTTGAAGTTGTTGTTGTTGTTGTTGCTGTTCTTGTGCTGTTGTTGTTTTTTGCTGTTTTGCCCGTTCTTGTCCATTGAATATGTGTATGGTGTGCAAGCGCACGCGCGCACATCTGTGTGTGTGTGTGTGTGTGTGTGTGTGTGTGTGTGTGTGTGTGTGTGTGTGTGTGTATGTGTGCGTGTGTGCATGCGTGTGTGTGTGTGTGTGTGTGTGTGTGTGTGTGTGTGTGTGTGTGTGTGTGTGTCTGTCTGTCTGTCTGTCTGTCTCCACGCACGTGTGTGTTGGTATGCTACTGAATTCTTATGGAGTGGGGGTTACTGTAAAGCAAATCCCTGGTCATCGTCACCATGACGATCACTATTAAACAGCAAACTGCCAACAGCAACGAGTAGCTACAGCGTTGAAGTGGGGAGCCGAAGAGCAGAAGAAGTGTGAATAGAGATAAGTCTGGACCATAGAGATGGACTGGGTAGCGGCAGGCAGTGCGGGGAGGGGGAGGGAGGGGCTTGCCCAAACTCCACCACTTCCCATCACCCTCCTCTGACCACAACCCCTTTCAGCCCCATTATAAAGCAAAAGAAGAAAGAAAAAAAAAAGGGGGAGGGGGGGGGGGGGGGGAGAAAAAAAAGCTAAAAGTGCTTTTACTCTCTCTCTCTCTCTCTCTCTCTCTCTCTCTCTCTCTCACACTCACACACACTCTCTCTCTCTCTCTCTCTCTCTCACACACACACACACTCTCTCTCTCTCTCTCTCTCTCTCTCTCTCTCATTAGACTTCCGTTAATGCATCTGAAAAACAACATGAAGGCCATTGGACTCTTCCTGAATTTCCGGATCCTCCTCTGCACGGAGAAGTCCATGGAAGGGCGTAATGTCTGTCACAGTGCGCGATATTAACGGGGAGACAATCCTCGCTCTCTTGGTCTTATGTTGACCCGCGCTCTTGCTTTTGATACGGGTCAGATAACTTGATTATCTCAATTCATTTTTTTCGTCAGATTTCATGGTTCAGTGCTGATCAGCTCCCTTGATTGTTGTACTTATCAGATTGTTTTGTTTCATTTCGTGGAGCTTTTTCGGTTTAATTTGGATCGGGTTTCTTGGTTCAATTCGATTCACTCTCTTATTTTTTAATGTTGATCAGTTTTCTTGGTTTGGTTCAATTGGGTTTCCTGGTTTAATATTGATCGGATTTCTTGTTTTGATGTTAAATGACTCTATTGGCTTTAACATTGATAAGATTTCTTAGTAAGTATTGAGTGGTTCCCTTGATAGGATTTCTTAGTAAGGTATTTAGTAAAGTATTGAGTGGTTCCCTTGATAGGATTTCTTAGTAAAGTATTGAGTGGTTCCCTTGATAGGATTTCTTAGTAAAGTATTGAGTGGTTCCCTAGATAAGATTTCTTAGCAAAGTGTTGAGTGGTTCGCTTGGTTAAATATTGATTTGACTTCTTGGATGAATATTGATCTAAATACTTGGTTTAGATTCTTAAAGCTAATGTTGATTGGCTTTCTTGATTTAATAAGATGTGTAAATGGCTCTCTCAGTTCATGGTTAAATTTTTTTTTAATGTTCCATATTAAATAAATGGAAAGGTGGGTAACTCTTACGCTCATGGTCAGACTAAAACATGCCCGTGACTCAATGCCGATACTGCTTACAGCACCAATTAATCTGGAATTAAGCACACACAAAGTGCACTGAACAAACCAGGAGACAACCTTCTCGACAGTGTTTACCAAGCT
>JADBJO010000032.1:903663-913663 GCA_016801955.1 Conus betulinus | reverse complement strand
AAAGCTGGGGTGGGGTTGGTGGTGATCAGGGGAGGAGGGGGGGGGGTAGGGGGTGGAGGACAAAAGGAAACAAGGTAGGGGTGGAGAGGGTGTGTGAGTGTGTGGAGAGAGAGAGAGAGAGAGAAAGAGAGAGAGAGAGAGAGGGCATAGGTGAAAGGTCTAAGAGTATGGCCGGGGAGGAGTGGGGTAGGGGGTGGAGGTGGAGGATGGAAGGGTGGGGGGGGGGGGGACAATCATGAAGAGTTAAAGTGCAACATTCATCAGTACTCGGGGGGGGGGGGGGAGGGGAAGGAACTCCTCCCTCCAACGTGTCGTGTTTTTTGAACAGCACTGCCTTTCGTTTTCATTCAGCCATTCCTCTTCATCCTCCGTCCTATATCCACCCCATCCCCCACCCCTCTTTCTCCGCCTCCTCCCCCTCCCCCTTCTCCCCTCCCTGCCCGCCTCTTCTCCGTCACCATCACCACCATCACCACCACCACCATCTCGACTTCCCTCGTTCCCTTCCCTCAGTGTTTTCTTTGTATGGTCACAGTTAAGTTTCCTGTCAGTCCAGACACACAGGAGCGGAGGGGGGGTATAGTTATTGGGGGGGGGGGGGGGGGGGTTAGGGTGGGGGTGGGGGGTGGCAGAGGGAGTGGTGGGGGGGGGGGGGAGGAAGTGCGCAGGGGGGGACACAAAAAAACTCATTTTGCTCCCCTTTGTTTCGCCAGGAGGGTGTCGTGTCGCGCACCCCACCCCCAACCCTACCCCCCGAAAACCAGCGCGAGAGAGAACGGCCCCGCGCGAACGAGCTGGCTCTCCCTTCCCCCCAAACGCGCGGTTAATTGAATTTCATCTTTAACAGAGTGGAAAGGTGTGAAACGTATTGAGGTAAGGATAATGATTGTTTACTCTCCTCTGACGCACGAGGTTCGGGGACCCTGACTTGAACGACTTGATAGATAGTGAAAGGACTTTGAGAGAGAGAGAGAGAGAGAGAGAGAGAGAGAGAGAGAGAGAGAGAGAGAGAGAGAGAGAGCTGGTAGAGCGGCCCGTTTTGAAAGAGAGCTGGAAAGGGGGTGGAGGGATGGGGTGTGTGTGTGGGGGGGGGGGGGGATGAGGTGATGGGTCGGACGGGACGGGGGGGGGGGGGGGGGGGGGGGGGGGGGGAGGGGAGGGGGGGGCAGGGGATAGGGAAAAAAAGGACAATAAGAGGAGGTGAGAGGAAGGGGGAGGTAAGGGAGGTGGAGGGGGGTAGGGGAAAAAAGCCCCCTGAACCGATCGCGCTGTATAATACTTGCGATGAGCTTCTCTCGTTGGCTGCCTTTCACGGGCCCGTGTTGATTCAGTTCTCAAGCTTTCAGCTTTTGGGGGGCGGTGTGGGAGGTGTGTGTGGGGGGGGGGGTGGGGGTGGTGGTGGTGGGGGGGGGGGAGCTGACATCCTGACAGGGAAGGTAACTCTTGTCAGGTGGCGGTACAGAAGGCAGCTAGCCAGTGATTCTACCAACAGTAGATGGGGGTCAACACTAGAAAGCCTCTTCTTGGACTCAATTGGGGGGGGGGAGAGAGAGAGAGAGAGAGAGAGAGAGAGAGAGGAAGTGGACGGGCGAGAGGAAGTAGACGGGGGGAGAGCTGGGATGGAAGGGAATTGGGGGGGGGGGGGGTGTGTCACAGAGTGATGTATCATTTGACAGTTTCATATATATTCACGTTACGTATATCGCTCAGTATGAACACGTATTGCTACACGTGCGCCAGCTTCGCTTTAGATTGCACGTGCCACAGACTTACGTCTCCTATGTCTCTTCCCGAGCCAAGGGAGGTAACACCGAAAGCACCTGCCTGTGTTTATCACGTGTATTGACTCGACCCACGTGTAACAGCTTTCTGACACTGATGCAAAACACCGCCAAGACGACGAAATTCGTTCATTTCTTCAGAAATTCGAGAAATGTAATGTCCTCATTGTTTTTCTCATCCTGGACGATACTGTCCAGGAATAGCGACAAACTGTGACCTATAGTGACATACTCCATATAACTGTATAGGCAACCAGAACATGGAAAAGTTCACACATACAATGTATACAGTCTTCGTATAGCCCACTTCCTGAAAATGTTTTTAGGGCTTCTCTCTCTCTCTCTCTCTCTCTCTCTCTCTCTCTCTCTCTCTCTCTCTCTCTCTCTCTCACACACACGCACGCACGCACGCACGCACGCACGCACGCACGCACGCACGCACACACACACACACACACACACACACACAAGCTCAGCTTTGTATCTTCCTCTCTTCTCGTGAGCACTGACATTGCCCAGTTTTAAGCACACTCTCGAGGATTGACGAAGAGCCTTTATACAGGCCGAGGAATGGTGAAGAAGAAGAAGAAGAAGAAGAGAAGGGAGCAGAGCGAAGGTATATGTGTACGTAGGAGAGCTAGGGGTAAGGGTAGGGGCTGGAACTGATGCGAGAGGGGATTGTCCCCCCTTCACCTGAGCCCGACTATCCAAACTACTGCTGGAACTTCCCTGGGTATTCGGGGGACAACTCATACTGTCACTGACTGTCGAACCAACATAGCGAACAAGAGACCTGGAGGGGGTGGGGGGTGGGGGAGGGCGGAAAAGGGCAGCCGGGAAGGAGGAGGAGGGGGTGGGGGTGGGGGCAGGAAATGGGGAAATCGTCAGGGACCACTTGGAAGCCATCTCAAAAGCGCTGACTAAAGAAACCTTCGGGAGGTATACCACCTGCCTACCTACCCCCTTACACTTCCTCTTCGAGCATCATGCCCCCTATTCCCCCATCCCTCCCTTATTTTTTTATTTTCTTTTTTTTTTTCAAATCAGAATGGATTTTGGAAGTCTTGAGTTGTGCTGGTGGCAGGTGTCCCTCGTTCAATTGACGTCTGGTTTAGAACGTGTTCATCTGGCAAGAGGGGCTGGCTACAGCTCGGGGATTTCCCCACACTTCTGCTTCATACTGGGTCGGCGAATAAGCAACGTGAGCCTCCTCACCTGGTAGACAGATACTGGGAAAGAAAAAAAGACAGATGGAGGAGAGACTGAGTGAAGAGGGCAGGGTGGAAAGGCGAAGAACACGATGGCTGGGAGGCTGGAGGAAGAGCAGTAACCCCGAGGGTCAATCACCTTGCTGCGACAGGTCTTGACACGGAAGTTGGTTGGACTATCAACAACAGGACAAGGCTTTGATACCTTTTCCATTTCACTCGGTCGTGGGCTTGATTCAGAGTGGCTAGCATTCTGGCATGACAGCAGCAGCAGCAGCAGCAGTAGCAACAGCAGCAGCAGCAACAGCAACGGCAGTTCAGTGTAGTTCGGTTGTTAATCTAACGTCTGTTCATCATCGATATTAGACGATGATACAAGGCAATAGAGATCACCGAGAATGCCAAATATACTGTCTCTGATCATTTTCTCTCACCTCACTCCTTCACATGTTAGAATCTAGACACACCACTCCAGCAGCAATAGCAGCAGCAGCAGCAGCAGCAGCAGCAGCAAGCAGCAGCAGAGCAGCAGCAATGAGCAATGATGAGAGTTATCCCGTATCAGCGGTTGATGGCATGATTCAATGGAAGAGATTGATTTTTAGGGAGCATCATGCTTCCCAGAAGAGACTGCGTGCTGTTTGTTATCATGGATATAGTTGCGCGCGGGGACAGTGTGTGTGTGTGTGTGGGGGGGGGGGGGGGGGGGGGGGGGGAGGGGGGGGGTTTCTGTTTGCATGTTGCTTGTGAACGTGTGTGTGTGTGTGTGTGTGTGTGTGTGTGTGTGTGTGTGTGTGTGTGTGTGTGTGTGTGTGTGTGTCTGTCCGTCTGTCTGTCTGCTTGCATGTTTGCTTGTGAAGATTTGTGTGTGTGTGTGTGTGTGTGTGTGTGTGTGTGTGTGTGTGTGTGTGTGTGTGTTTCAGTGTACCATATAATACAGTGTAGTGTAGTGTAGCGTAGCGTAGTGCAGAGTAGTGTAGCGTAGTGTAGTGTAGCGTAGCGTAGTGCAGTGCAGTGCAGTGTAATGTACTGTAGCGTAGTGCAATGCATTTCAGAGGAACTGAGTACAGTTCAGTTCACTTCAACTCCGCTGTCACTGTATTACGCTGTTCTGTGCGATAGTGTGTTGTCATATATCTCACTGTACTACATGATCCTGTGCTGTGCTGTATTGTACTGTAGCACACCTCACTGTACTGCCTTGTACTGTGCGGTACTATTGCAGTGTATTGTACTGAGTTCTACGGTATTCTAATGCAGCGCACTGTGCTACCCTGTGCTGTACCGTATTGTGTTGCATTTCAATGCACCTCATTGTACACATTGCACCGAACTGTGATGAATTTACAGATATGCTTTTCGCTTTTTGCATAACCCACCGACCATAGAAGCAGGTGGATGCACAACGTTATACAGCTCGTCCCCGGACTTGTCAGGCGCTGAGAGAGCCCGTACGTCCGTGCATGGACTGACCTCACACTCAGCAACTGCCTAAGAGCGTCTGAGAACCTGGAGGAGTGGAGGAAGCTGGCTGCGAAGTCTTCTGTGGCGCCCCGAACGGTCTTCAAGACTCCGGGATAGGTGACGGGTGAGAGCGCCCGACCTGCCAGCTTCTAAGAGGTCCAGCCATAACAACCGCCGCGCAGTGAACCTGAGGGGGGAAGCTGCGAGGTCTGTCGACGTCGTTGGGGAAGATGGCGGACCTGGCCCACAACACCGGACCACCCATTGAGAATGGGTCGTGAACGCTAAAGAAGGAAGAAGAAGGCACACAACCAACGAAACTGGAGGAATCTGGTGAACCGTTCTTCAACCGGTGCGATACCCAGATGAATCCCCAAGGAGTAAAGAACAGAAGGAGGAGAAGAAGAAGAAGAAAGAAGAACAACAACAACAACAACAACAACAACACACAACAACACAACAAGAAGAACAAGAAGGCTGCGAAAAAGAAGAACAAGAAGAAGCTGCGAAAAAAGAAGAAGCAGAAGAAGAAGACAAAGGACAGGAGGAGGAAGAGAAAGAGGAGGAGAAGGAGGAGGAGAATAAGATAAAACATTGAGGTGTTTTCCAATCAACATCATTTTGATCCTCGGCGGAATGACAACCACAAGGGAGAGAAATCGTGTTTCAATGCGAGTGAGCGGTTGTCTTTCCTTTTGTAGAGTGGTCTCTGGCGTGTTAACCTGGGACAGAACGAACCTAGATGTGGCTGTGTACGGGGATACTCAATGTAGGACATACGAGTAACAGACCTGTTCCGGGAAAACGTCAGGGGAAGATAACAGCTGTCTTACCCCTTGCAAATAGAGTCATCTTTGCTCAGGTTATGGGTCAAAATCTGGAAAGTTGAATGCATAATTGAAACGCACACCCGGGTAACAGCCGGAATATTAACGGTCCGTGTTGCAGGCGCACCGTTTTACACGCATGTTTTGGCCGTTTCTCTTTCCGACCGATGGGATAAAAATTGCTTTAGGAGTGCCCACAATCGGCATCTGCCCCATGAAACGGCGGGGTCACTTTCGCCGAACGCGAGCTTTAATGCAGATTACCTCCCTTGCAGATTTCTAAACACCAAAAAGATGTCTGTAGAGATAGATGCTTTCGGACTAATTCAAAGAGATCATTATGAGATATAGGGGAAGAAGGCGACAGATAGGCAAACACAGACCGATATCATATCCATTCCTGTTTATTTCATTGAGGAATAACATAACTGATTATTCTTAGCTTGTACCTTCAATTCGTTGTTTTTCTTTGGCCAGTCGGTCATATCTGAGAAGACACAGATGGAAAAAAAAAATTCGGCAGGCTTCTTTGTTTCTTTGTAATTACACATTGGAATGTTTTGCATCTGAAGCCATTTATATTGTCCTCTTTAAAAAGGGTCTGTATGTATACACAATCTCATATATATGTATATATGTATTTATACACACACACACACACACACACACACACACACACACACACACACATACACACACACACACACACACATATACATACATATGAGATTAGCGTAGTTCATGAATTATTGCCATGTTATATGTAAGTGGAACGTTAAGAGCTGAATTGACCCTGAACTGCCAAGAAAAAACTATTGATTTATCCTATGTCTCTCCGTTGTTGTGTTTGACGCAAGGAGGATAGAGGATGATGGTACAGATTAGCAGTTCATGATCATGAGAAGTGGAGGTGGAGAACTTTAAAGGGGGGGGGGGGGGGGGGGCGTTTGTTTGGGGTGGATTTTACATACAGTTCATGAGATTGCGTGGTAACGTGGCATATCGGGGGGCTGGGGGCATTTTGATTGTGTGAATGGTGACTTGCTCAGTCAGCATTTAGACGAATGTCAGATCTCTCAGATCTCTCTCTCTCTCTCTCTCTCTCTCTCTCTCTATCTCTCTCTCTCTCTCTCTCTCTCTCTTTTTTGTGTTTTGTTTTTGAGCACGTGAACAGCCATTGCATGATGACATTGATCTTATATGAATTGACGTATTGATTGATTAAAAAAAGGGGGGGGGGGGGGGGGGGCTTTAGCTCACGGGTGTCTGTTGTGGTGTCAAAGGGTGTATTAGCTGCCAGTGCTTACAGGTATATTGGTTTGGGGAAGGCTGTAAGGTGCCAGTGTTCCATTTCGCCTTGGGTTTTCCACAGTGTCTAAGGGTTTGTGAACTGCAAATGCAGATGGATGTTATTGTTCTCTCCATCCTCTCTCTCTCTCTCTCTCTCTCTCTCTCTCTCTCTCTCTCTCTCTCTCTCTCTCTTTCTGTGTGTGTGTGTTGTTTCCTTATTTGTTTACATGTATGTGAGCGCGCGCGCGCGTGTGTGCGTGCGCGCGTGTGTGCGTGCGCTGCGCGCTCTGTGTGTATGCATATATGTCTGTGTGCACGCGCGCGTGTGCGCAATTTACTTGTTTACTTTTTCTTAGGTGTATACCCGCAAGCGCTTATATGACTTTTATTTGATGGCCGGTACAATTATTGAAATGGGTTATTACGATGCCAGCCGCTTATCTTGCCAGCTGGAGATTTCATTTTAATCCTCACTTAATTCATGTCCATTGTTTTGACAGCTTGTTTGAATGTTGAATTCTTTGCTCACCTCCAAGTCCAAGACAGTAAAAATAAACGTGATCGATGTTGACTACAGACTTCAACTACAGTGAAAGAGCAGAGGAAAACTAGGGTATCATCTTTTACATTTCGAGAAACAAGGACACTTGAATCGCTTCGGATCATGCCGAAGTAATTCCCGAAAGTGGACTTGTTCACCTATGACCAAGGGTCAGGAAGAAAATCAACAAACTCTTGAGAGGGGCCGGATAGCTCAATGATAGAGTGCCGGATTCGTGATCTTGGTGATCCTGCGGTTGCGGGTTCGAATCTCCACCGGGCCGTTCCGGTACAGGGGGATTTTTTCCCTCGGAGTCAACATTCGTTCTGACTCCATTTCCATACAGTCCTTCGAATGAGACTATAAACCGAGGTTCCGTGTGTGAACGCACACATGACATCTTGCACACCCGTAAAATCCTATCAGTAACTTTCGGAAGAGAAGGCCAGTTTGGCCGTTGGTATGGATGACACGTTACACATAGCATGCACCTTCTCCGAAGTTGGAGTATGGCTGCCTTAATGGCGGGATAAAAAAAAAAAAAACTCGGTCATACACACAAAACTTCACTCCCTTTATTGGGTAGATGGGATTCATCCTTGCCTGTCTGTACAGGGAGTGTCCGCAGGAGTATCAGCCTGCGTACGCGGAAAAACAAAAAACCAAAAACTAAAAACCTCTTAACATAGCTTAACTGCTCTTGACCATGACGTCAGTTGTACGACAGTTTGGCCACCGACCTCTCTCTCCACTCGATATGTGTTACCAACAAAAAAAAAGTGTTTGTGATGACAGGAACAGAAAGAACAAAACGACACCGAAGATCCCAGCACCTGTCAGTATGTTCCCGACGATTCTGAGTCAAATATAACAGTGGCGGGAAAAAAAAATGACGAAAAAAAAGTTTCAGACTGACACTTAGGCGCTTGTTTTTCACTCTGTGATACATAAAGACATTGTGATGGACATGTCTCGGCCAGTGACACGCGGATCGTTTGTGGTTTTTCCCTCTCTCTGTTTTTTTGTTGTTGTTGTTTAAAGAATTTTTTGAATCAAGAGAGAGAGAAAGAGGGGGGGGGGGGGGGAGGGAGGGGGGAGGAGGAAGGAAGGAAGGAAAAAACGAACGAACGAACGAATATTGTTTAATGAGGGAAATGTATAAGCACGAGTCAGTGGCTTTTTTTTTAATCCAGCCCTCAAACAAGGGAAAGGTATCTAATTATATGGAAAGAAAACATTGCATAGAACTGCATATAAACTCATAAACAACAATGCAATACAACAATGCATACATAGCAATTTAGAATAATAGAATGCATAATGTAACTAGAGGAAGAGAGTGTGGGAGGGAGGGACGGACGGACAGCGACACAGAGAGAGAGAGAGAGAGAGAGAGAGAGAGAGAGAGAGAGAGAGAGAGAGGGTGGGTGGGGGAAGTGGAGACACAGAGTAAAGAGACGGAGTCTCTGACACAAGGGGAGAGAGAGAGAGAGAGAGAGAGAGAGAGAGAGAGAGAGAGAGAGAGAGAGAGAGAGAGAGAGAGAGAAGAAGAAAACAGAAGAAGAAGAAGAAGAAGAAGAAACAGAAAGAAGCATATCAAAAACTGCCACATCCCAAACGACAAATACATGAAAGAAGAGTCGTACCAAAATCAAGTCATGCAATAAAGAAGGAAGAAAGAGCTGAAAACACCAGAAATGCCCGTCGCAGCAGCAGCAAACAACAATGCCAGCTGGATAGAGAGAGAGAGAGAGAGAGAGAGGAGGGGGGAGAGAGTTGTTGTTTTAATAATACAATAGCCACATCCATGCCATGCACACTTCACACTGGTAAGACAATATAGCGCGCGCGCGCGTGCACACACACACACACACACACACACACACACACACACACACACACACACACACACACACACACACACACACACACACACACACACGTGCTCGCACGCAGACAGACAGACACAAAACACACACATTTTCATTTTAAAAAAAAAGGGGGGGGGGGGGGGGGGGGGGGGGGGGGGGGGGGTGACAAGGGGGTTAGATCCTCTCACCTTCCAAATCCTGTAAAACAGTGGGGGAGGTGAGGGGGGAACCACGTCATAACCCATGCAGTCAATATCAGGGGGCTTCAAATGGGGGTGGGTGGGGTGGGAGGTGCAGAGGGTAGTGAGTGTGCTCCTACATCCCCCACCCCACCATATTTCATTTGGGCACAGTGCCCCCTGATCTACCCAGTTCCCATTACACTAACATTACTGGACATTCGTACTTTTTTCCCCAGCAAATTATCGCCAGTCTTTCAAGGAGATCTTTTAAACATCTGTGGAGAGTCTGGCAGCCTACGTGATGGCAGCGCTGCCATTTTCCCCCGTGAATCACGAGCAGAGAAGGCTACCCAATAGCATCGACAAAAATGGGGGGGGGGGGGGGGGGGGGGGGGGGGGGGGGGGTGGGGGGGGGGGGGGGGGAGGACATCTATCTGAGGACATTATCTAACTCATGTTGTTCATAGTCCTGCAAACTAATGACATCGACACAGAAGGGGGGGGGGGGGGGGGGGGCATCTAAACAAGGACATTATCTATACTTCAATTCATGTTGTTCATAGTCCAGCCAATCAACGACATCGACACAACAGGGTTGGGGGGGGGGGGGGGGTCTAAATAAGGACATTATCTATACTTCAATTCATGTTGTTCATAGTCCTGCCAACCAGTGACATCGACACAATAATAGGGGAGGGGGGGGGGGGGCATCTAAACGACGACATTATCCACAATTCAACTCATGTTGCTCAGAGTCCATCTAACCACGGAGGCCGCATTACGGCCACGAGCAAGATGATACTAGAACTTGAAAAATGGAAGAATTAAAATCAGAA
>JADBJO010000032.1:893663-896163 GCA_016801955.1 Conus betulinus | reverse complement strand
AGTTGTTGATTGTCCGTCGAGACGACGAAGACCATCTAGTCATCCTGGGATCGGGGTGAGTGCGTAGATGGCTGGTCAGGCCGACCTGCGCCCGGAAAGACCTATCACAGTATGGACAGGGGATGGTGGCGGCAGTTGGAGATCTGTTGACACTGGTCTTCCTGATCATTCTGCGCTGCTCAGCTGCAGCAGTTCTGTACTTTCACAGGTCTCTGCACCTTTGCGGACAACTGATCGCCACCCGTCTCTGTCCTGGGCAGTCTGCTCCCATGTTATGTGGCTGATGTTGAAGGCCTTCAGGGAAGATTTCAGATTGTCTTTGAAACATTTCTTCTGGCTCCATGAGAGCGTTTTCCTTGTTGTAGTTCGCCGAACAATAGTTTCTTTGGCAGCCGATGGTCTGGCATGCGAACTACATGACCTGCCCAGCGAAGCTGTGACTGCATCAGGATGGTGAAGATGCTAGGCAGGCCAGCACAAGTGAGGACTTCAGTGTCCGGAATCTTGTCTTGCCACTTAATGCCCATGAGTCTTCTGAGGGCAGGTGGTGTGGAAATGTTTCAGTTTCCTGGCGTGACGCTGATATACTGTCCATGTTTCACAGCCATACAGCAGTGTGGTGTGAGAGAACTATGGCCCGATACACCTTGATCTAGGTCTCTAGGGTGATGCCTGTCCTGTTCCATACGTTCTTGTGGAGTCTGCCAAAAGCGGCACTAGCTTTGGCGAGCCGGGCATTCACCTCATCGTCGATGACAACATTTCTGGACAGAGTGCTGCCTAGGTAGGTGAACTTATCCACCGCGTTCAGTTGCTGTCCAGTGAGGATGATGACTGGCTCAACGTACGTATGGCTTTCCCGGGGCTGGCTGATACTTCAGTCTTTTTCATATTGATTGTCAAGTCGAAGTTGTTGCAAGCAGTACTGGACAGCTAAAGGCTACAAGCATTTGATTGAAAAGTCTGGGCTCGGTGATCCATATTTGTCATTTGTCAGCAACACGGGGCAGCTAAAGGCTACAAACATTGATTGAAAAGTCTCGTTAACATCTTTCTCTATCGCTTTGTCCAGCACCAGCATAGAGGCCCACCCAAGCTTGCCCCAGGTTTGGATCGAAGAAGAGTCAAAGGCTCTGCTTCATGCTGCGAGTCTTGGCACTGGGAACACGAAGAGTGAAAGATAACAGTGGAGTTCAGGCCCATTCCTGCTCCTCCCTCACCCTCTCCTTCTCCATTCCCCATTCTCCTGCCCAAGCCTGAAGACAAATTGGCGAGTCTGGTCGCCACGAAGAGGGCTGATAATTGGTAAGGACAGATACTTTTCACCGCCCCTCTTTTGTTTCGCTACGCGATCGAAACCATGCTTTTTACGTGTGCGCAAGCAACACGGCCGCTCTCGAGTCTTGCCACTGCCACTGATATGATCACCAGAACTTTGAGAGAGAGAGAGAGAGAGAGAGAGAGAGAGAGAGAGAGAGAGAGAGAGAGAGAGAGAGAGAGAGAGAGAGAGAGAGAGAGAGATGCGAAAAGCGATCAAGAGACAAAATGAAACTCAATGGTTAAGATGCCTCTCTCTCAAGAGACATTCTCTCTCTCTCTCTCTCTCTCTCTCTCTCTCTCTCTCTCTCTCTCTCTCTCTCTCTCTTTCTCTCTCTCTCTCTCTCAAGAAAATTAAGAAACGTAGTAACACACCACCACTCAAGTGGAACGAGCTAATGACAATACAAAAAAACAATGAGTTTCGACTTACGTGACAAAATTTAGAAAAACAAGATATTTTGGAGTCCTGCTTTCGATTCCTAGCTCAGTTTTCTCAGGAAGGTTCATGTTTCTAGATCATTACAGAAGAGGACACATCAACAGAAAGATTTTGATTGGGTTCGCCGTGCTGTATGAAAGCAAAATAGATAAACCCTACAAGACTGCGAGGAGTGACAATCTAACCGCTACAGGGCTTCCTAGTCGAAGTCTTTGCTGTAGAGATTGGGACAAGAGAATTTGTGGACACTGTTAAGTTCTTCTTTGATCGTTTTTTTCACATTGTTTCTGTGAATCATACTTCTGTGAAACGTGAACTCCCCACCGTATGTTTTTTTTTCTGTCGTTATGCAGCGTACATTTAGAAGGTTGATTATAGTTTTGATTTAAATATTACATACTAAGTACAGTCAAATCACAAACAGAAGAAAGAAATCGGACAGCTTGCTCGAACGCATCTGTTGCAAACGTCTCTACTAATTTTACAGGTACATAAAAGGGCACACTTCAGGAAAACGTGGACCTCTGACAATGTTGCATAAAGCCATGCCGTTTGTGACGCCAGGAAGCGTTGCATCTTTCACCAAATGTAATTCCTCAACTAAAACTCATCATGTATCTCTTAAACACATCTCTCAAACTCTCACAGATACATCAACACTGTTCTACTTCACTGAATTCTTGGCGTATAAGCTACACTCCTGTAGCAGATGCAGGTTCGTAGCTTGATTTGTGACTCAGC
>JADBJO010000032.1:881163-888663 GCA_016801955.1 Conus betulinus | reverse complement strand
CGTTTGCGAGCGTATTCACACATGTCTGTAATCTCGTACCACACGATACACCTGAAACAAGCCCAACAAACTGAAGGGAAGACAAGGTACGTAAGCATCGTTGTAACAAAAAGCACTCCTCCCCCCCCCCCCCCCCCCCATCCCCATCTGAACTTTCCTCCCTCTCCCCTCTCTCTCCATATCCAACCCCCTCCCCCACCCCCTACGCACCCGTCCCTGAAAACCACCTTTTCACAATTCCTCAAGACAAAACAATGAATAACATATATACAACAGCCTTGTTTTAACTGGTCATTTGTGCTAAACCCTAAACCAATCACAGCACAAAGACCCACGCTTGTCTGTTGCCAGCAGCACTGGGCAGCTACAGGCTACAAACATTTGATTGAAAACTCTCGTTAAAACCCCTCTCGCCCACTTTGTCTGCACCAGCACGGGGATGGAAGAAGAGTCAAAAGGCTTGCTTCATGCTCCAAGTCTTTGCATTGGGAACACAAAGAGAGTGAAAGAGTGGGTTTCAGATCCACCACCACCACCACCACCACTACCACCACCGCCCCCACCTTCCTCCACGCCACCTTCTCAATCCTCCCTCTCCTTTCCCCATCACCCTCCGCAGCCTGAAGATAAAATGGCGAGTCTAGTCACCACGAGGAGGGCCCATAATTGGTAAGGACACACACTTTTCACTGCTCCTCTTGTTTTCACAACGCAATCGAAACCAGCTTTTTTTTTTTATTCCCCAAGACACTGCCGATCTCGAGTCCTGCCGCTACCACCAATCGCCAGAACGGAGAGAGAGAGAGAGAGAGAGAGAGAGAGAGAGAGAGAGAGAGAGATGGAGAAATGGGAAATTGAAACAAACGGTTAAGCCTTTGTAATGCTATCTCTTTCTCTCTCTCTCTCTCTCTCTCTCTCTCTCTCTCTCTCTCTCTCTCTGAGTATAAAAAAAATGGTGTGTTAGCAGATCACCACACGAAAATGAGCAAGTGATGATACATGAGCGCTGTAATTCAGCCTGAAGGATTTCTGTGGACCAGAGAGACAAAAGTGACCAACCTGTTTCGCGCGGATAAAGCATCGTCATTCTTCAGAGTCATTCTTTGGATTCATGGCTCAGTGTGATTAGGAAGCTTCACGCCCCTAGATCACCACAGTAGAGGACACGTAGACAGAATAATTCTGAGGGGACTTACTGGAGTTGGGGAGGGGGGAGAGGTAAGATTTCTCATACCAACAGCCGCCATGGCGAAGTGGTCGTGGTTTGGATTCCCATCAGAGCCATTTCTTTGTGTGATTTTGCTGTGCTGACCGGCTCCCACTCAGAGCTCTAGGATTATTTGGTAAGACTGGGACTTGCAAACTCAAGTATGCATCTCTGAGAGCGTTGCTCAAATTTCCTAACACTGCAGGTTCTGTATCTCTCGGGCCTCGTTGACGCCGGGATATACTTTGAAAGCAAGCGTAGAGTTTAGCCCAGTCAAGCTGTATTAGACTAGAATGGAAACTCTTAGCTTCATCTTCATTATCATCATCCTGGTCGATCAGGATAAAAAGAATGTCTCCAATTCTTAGGCCCTTTATGCCTCGCTCTTTTGTTGGCCTCGGTTTTGAGTTCCTCTTCACGTCTATGCCCTTGGTGAGGTTCCCCTAGAGTCACTGTGTCGGCAAATTCATGGGAACTGTCACTGGACGGACGTGGTGGCGCTCACCAGAAGGGGATGCTCCCTCACGTTGGCTTCGCGACTAAGCAATTGTCGTAAGTAGGGAGCTTAGTAGATGGTGTCCTGCTTATGTCAGATCAGAACAGGCGCCACTGGGCACCGCCGAATGACCTGGCGGCAGTGCAGCGTCTCCTCTTTCAGGTTGACTTACAGCGATTGACATTGCTTCCTGTGCATTGCCGGTGCAGGGACTGCGGCAGGACAAGGAAGGTGGGGGGGGGGGGGGGGGGGGGGCTGAATGAACGGCGTGGAGCGTCACTAAGGTGGCATGGAAGATAAGAGGAAAAAATTGTAATGCTGAGGCGAACATAATCTAGTTTTCGGGGGGGGGGGGGGGTTTGTTTGTTTTTGTTTTGTTTTTTTTTTGTTTTTTTTTTGTTTTTTTTTTGTTTGTTTTTTACATATCTTTGCTGATCTTTGTTGAATTGAGAACATAGATTTTATTCCATATTCGTGGGTTCTATTACCAGGGTTCCTAAGAAAGAGCCGTGTGTGTGTGTGTGTGTGTGTGTGTGTGTGTGTGTGTGTGTGTGTGAGTGTGTGTGTGTGTGTGTGTGTGTACGTGTGTGTGTGTGTGTGTGTGTGTGTGTGTGTGTGTGTGTGTACGTGTGTGTGTGTGTGTGTGTGTGTGTGTGTGTGTGTGAGTGTGTGAGTGCGTGGGGAAGTGTCCACTGTAGCTTTTGGACATTTGTAGATTGTGCAATCCTTAACCCTTAACATGAGCAAAATGCAAGTCTTTAAACACAGACCAGTATTGGTATTCTAACAGAGACCACCGTAAGCGTTTTAACACAGACCCTGTAAACATTTTACACACAGACCAAAGTAAGTATTTTAACAGTGATCCTACAAGCATGGTGACAGAGACCGACAGAAACGTTTTAGATAGACTATAGCTTCATCAGAGACTTCTAACCAGACATACACAGAGAAACACGCCTCGGGTCGATCTGAGCATTCTTCGTCTTTTCTCTCTGCTGCTTCTTTCTCCACCCACCTCCCATTTTCCAGAAAGAAAACCAAAGCAAAGAAACAGAAGAGAATGAGAAATGGCTGGCGATGTTATTCTCAAATGGCCAAGTCTGAAGTTGGAACAGACTAGAATCGTCGTCCGTTTGAAGAGTCTTGGCATGGTTGTCACACGAAACTGGCAGCGGGTTTCGTCGATACGGAGCTTGGCTCCTGATTGCTACCTCCCTGCAAGGTGAATCAGTTCTTCTACTGCATGGGCGGTGTTTTCTATCTAGATGTTCATCGGCAAAAAGCTTTCTGGATGCGTATACTGTTGTGGACACAGCCGCTGAGAGAGAACGTACTGAAAAGAACATGGCAGGTCCTTCACCGCACGCTTCTCATTGTCTGCATATCCAGGGCAATTAGTGATTTATGGTTAACATGTGGACTAGTGACGTGTTCTCGTAATGCTAGAATTCATCAATAACTTCTGTTGCCGTATTATAGAGCGTATAGAGGATTAGAGAGAGGAGGAGAGAGAGATGTGGTTGTGCTGGTGGAGATTGGAGACCATATGGAAAGGACGGGGGGGGGGGGGGGGGGGGGGGGGGGGGGGGGGGGGGGGGGGGGGGGGGGGGGGGGGGGGGGGGGGGGGGGGGGGGGGGGGGGGGGGGGGGTGGGGGGGGGGGGGGGGGGGGGGGGGGGGGGGGGGGGGGGGGGACATGGAAGGGGGGGGGGGGGGGGGGGGGGGGGGGGGGGGGGGGGGGGCTGCTCTTGAACAGATTATGAGAGAAGAGATGTGTAGGTGTGTATGGAGACAGACAGAGAGAGAGAGAGAGGGGGGGGGGGCATTAGGGCTCACCGATTGGCATTTAGATTTTTAGTCTTCAAAAACTTAAGTTGTATGGCATCAGTTCGCCTTGCACTACAAAGTTATCGTATTCAATGAAGACATATCACTTCTTAGACACTTATCAATTCGTAAGCAGTAGCGTTACATTGTTCATGTCCTTTATCAGTGTGAAAGTTTGTAACAGTCTTGCCAAACGAATCCTGGACCTGTTTTCTTAATTCAGATCTGCTCCACGGAGATATACTCCAGCATTTAATAGGTTCGTTCGTGGGCTCCATTCCAAATTTCATTTAAACAGTTCCAGCAGTTTTTTTTTGCGTAAATTTGCTTACAGGCACAAAAAAAAAGAAAAAAAAGAAAAGAAAAAAAGAAAAAAAATCAGCACATGGCTTCCTTGGCAAAGAAAACTACACCTCTCTGTCTCTGTCTCTGTCTCCGTCTCTCTCTCTCTCTCTCTCTCTCTCTCTCTCTCTCTCTCTCTCTCTCTCTCTCTCTCTGCACCCATCCGTGAAGGGGTGGGGGTGGATATTGTCAGTTTTGATCGACGATCACTATCGTTGTCAAAAGCCACGCACCATAATCACCGCTTCTCATACGAACGTTGCCTCATACCCTGACTAGGCGGGGCTGTCAAAGGCTGCCTGGGACCACTTTCCTTCTCCCACCTTCTACAATGACAATGATCTTCCCCGACAGCCGTCGCTAGCTCCCTCAAAGACGGGAGTCGATGCCCCGCAGAGCCAAAAGACCCGACGAGCTGCCACTCGAGAGAAGAGGGGAGAGAATAGTGAGCGGGACGCGATGCCACCAGTTTAATGGCCCTGATGATGGCGCTCGCTGACTTGATGCACAGTTCTTTGGGATTGTCCGCACTTCTCTTGACTCCGGCCCGAGTCAGGGCTAATTTCACCTGGCGGGCTTCGCCGATAGATAGGAGTCATTACTACCCGGGGAGCTCATTCCTAGTCTTCTGTGGAGATGTTTAAAAGGCTGATATCCGAGACGTTTGGGAGGAACTGGATCCCACCGCCACACACACACGTCAAAGAGTTGCTGGCGTTTAACCGCACTCACGCATTCCATCTGTTGTGTGTGAGGTTCTGGTGGCTAAAAGAAAGAAGGGGAGGGGGGTGGGGGAAGTGGAGGAAAAAAAAAAAAAACCCCACTGCCCTACCCCACTCGACTTTCTCCCCCTCCCCTGCTCTACCCCTTACCCCCTCACCCCTCATTCCCTCTCTCATCTTTTCTTCTAACCAAACTGACTACCCCCTTTAACCCACACCCATCTCATCTCAGTCTAAAAGCAATTTTAGATGAGGAAAGGGAACAGTGAACAATAAATTTAAAAAAAAAGAACGGTAACTCTTACTTCTATGATCAGACATTAAACGCCCACAACTCCAAGCGAAATGTGCTTACGGCACCAATTCGTCCAGCATAACTGCTGGCACAAAGCACACAGAACAAACCAGGAGAGATCCTCAAAAAAAAAAAAAAAAAAAAAAAAAAAAAAAAAAAGACATATTCCAATATTCCAAGCTTTCCTATACATCTGCTCCTCATTTACGCACGCACACCCACGACTGCAAATGACGACGATGGAAACATCTTTTAAGGCAAATGTATCCATACAAGAAGCCCACCAGTCAAATGACAGCAGCATATGGCTGTGGAGCTGACGGTCGTGAGTTTTAACCTTCCGGGGTCGCATTTTTATGCCTTCAAAACTCTGTCTGTGTTCTAAGCAGTAAATAGAAACCTGATTCAGCTCAGGGAAGTAAGAGATTAAAAGTTTCAAACTCTCGCGCCTCCCGTCACCCAACTTTCTTTTTCTTTTCTTTTCTTTCTGCGTACGCAGGCTGATGCTCCTGCGGACACTGCCTGTATAGACAGGCAGTGGAGGTTAGTGTGTATGACCGTTTTTGTTTTTTTTTTTATCCCGCCATTAAGGCAGCCATACTCCATCTTCGGGGAAGGTGCATGCTATGTGTAACGTGTCTTCCATACCAACGGGCCAAACTGGCCTTCTCTTCCGAAAGTTGGTGATGGGATTTCACGTGTGTGCAAGATGTTGTGCGTGCGTTCACACACGGAATCTCGGTTTATAGTCTCATTCGAAGGACTGTATGGGGAATGGAGTCCGAACCAATGTTCACTCCGAGGGAAAAATTCCCCTGTACCGAAATTCGAACCCGCAACCCCAGGATCACGAGTCCCGCACTCTACCAACTGAGCTATTCCGGCCCCATCCAACTTTCTAATTTCCGGTTCAGGGAAGGTGATAGCAGCGGAGAGAAAGGGTTAGGCGCTTTCCGCCATGCAGTGCGTAAGACACGATGAACCTTTACCTTTTAATCTGTGAATACCAGACTGCACGACACGACACCAACCGTTTTGAAAACCTGAGAGTGTCGTCTTTCTATCAAAGATTTACGTCAGTTTAATGGTTGGAAAAGATTGACCTTCTCTACACATGCTAAAGATTCAAGTCATTTACCCAAAATATAAGAGGCTGGGAAGGGATGATTGTGTGACTAGGTGGGGATGGGGTCGGGGTTGCGGGTGGATATGTCCGCTAATCTCCAGAGGTTTGGCAAAATTTTTGCCTTTCGTGGTGCCTTTTGCACGCACACACAACTCACACACGCGCGCGCAAGCGCGCGCACACACACACACACACACACACACACACACACAGAGTTACTTTCGACCTGGCTTTGACGCTCAAATACACTCTGGTCTGTGAATGACTTGTCCTTGGGACTGAAGGTTGATGGGACAAGAAGTCTCTGATACTGGTAACACAATTCTTCCCTATTGTGTTTTTTGGTTTGTTTTGCTTGTTTTTTTTCCCGTCTTCTAGGGTTTTTATTTTTCCATTATTATCCTTATTCCGTCGTTATTCCCTGAACCCCATAATTCTGAACAGTCCAACCAGAATCTCGCCTCTTGCTGCAGCGCAAGCCTTCGGAAAACATCTGATCTAAATTCAGCCATCCACCCCGCCTCTCTTTCGCCATCCTCGTCATCCTCTGCAGGATGGAAGATCCAGACAAAACTCTCCCTTCCATCCCCCATCCCCCCCCCCCCCCCCCTACCCCACCCCCGACACATTCTCTGTCTCCCCATCCCCACCCGGTCCCTCCCCTTCCCCCGCAGTCCTAATCGAACGGCCGCGCTGTGCAAGTGCTTTTCCGTGTCCCTAAACAAAATGGCGAGCAGGCAAGGGAAGTCACTGCTTTCCTGTTCCCCGGGGTTCCCGGTGGCTCATCGGCGCGGCTCTCGCGCCAGGGATGGACGGGTGGCCGGTCTGGTCTGGGCGGTGGGTGGCGGGTACTTGGGGTATCGAATTGTCCGCGCCACGAAGTCAAACAGTTCCTCGGCTATCGATACTGCGCATCACGCTGGACCGGGTCTCTTCGCTTTTTCTGTTATCTTTTCCCCTAGCTGGACAACAACAAAAAAAAAGAAAAAAAAAAAGGAATAAAACAGAAAAGGATAGTGTGAACGATAGGTGATTCAGTTCCCCCCTCCCCCCCCCCCCCCCCCCCCCCCCCCCCCCCCCCCCCCCCCCCCCCCCCCCCCCCCGTCCCCTCTCTTTTATCTCCCCACACACTACCCATCTCTCCCCCCTCCTCTTCACACTCTACCTCCCTCCCTTCCCCCAAGTAAAAACAAACTTTTTCCAGATCGATGACCAAAGGGCGTGTGAAGAGTTCAATCCTCTCTCGGTCTCTCTGTCTGTCTGTCTGTCTGTCTGTCTGTCTGTCTCCTCTCTCTCTCTCTCTCTCTCTCTCTCTCTCTCTCTCTCTCTCTCTCTCTCTCTCTCTCTCTCCTACGCTTGTTCAAGCCTCTGAAAGACCGCGCGGGCTTTGTGCTGAATATCGTTGCTGTGTTACTCGTGCTACTATGTACTATGTACTATGTTATGATATAGTTGGAATGATGTATTAGATTGTAACTCAGGTT
>JADBJO010000032.1:873663-876163 GCA_016801955.1 Conus betulinus | reverse complement strand
ACATTTTGACCCTGCACTTTCCCCTGGAGATACTGACCCCACAAGCATACCCATAAATACTGACCCTACAAGCATACCCATAAATACTGACCCTGCAAGCAGCCCAGTAGATATCGACCAAACAAGCATCCCTGAAAACACCGACCTTACAGATATCCCTGTTGATGTTTACTCCACAAATAACCCAGAAGATACCGACCCTGTAAATAACCCTACAGATACTGACCTTACAAACATCCCTGCAGATACCAACTTTATAGAAATCCACGAAAAAAAAAAAAACTGCCTTCCAACTAACCATACAGATTTTGACTCTACATATGCATCCATGGAGGTACTGACCTCAGAGACGTCCTTGTACATGCTGACCATAGAAACAAACATGAAGGTGCTGATCCTATAAACTACTCTGTTGATAGTGAGTGACCCAGCAAGTAGTCCTGCAGATTATGATCCTACGAACATCCCTATAGATACCGATCCCACAAACAGCCCTGTAGATTTTAACCCCCAGCAAACGACCCTGTAGACACTGACGCTACAGACAACCCTATAGACACTGAGTCTGCAAACAAGCATCTAGACACGGACCCACAGACAACCTCGTAAAGACTGACCCTAGAAATATCTTTGTTGATACTGACCCAAAAACAACCCCGTAGGTACAGACCTTACAAACAACCTCCGGATACTAATCCTATATACAACCCTGTAGATATTGATCCTACAAACCCGTAGGCACTGCGAGTCAACATACAACCCTCGTCGACACTAATCCTACAAACGACCTTGTAAATACTGACCCTATAAAAACAACCCAGGTACCGACACCACAAACAACCCTATAGATGTTGATGTTAGATACATTCTTATAGATTCTGATTGTTGATACCTCCTTGTCGACACTGATCCTAGAGGGGATGCTAAAAACATCTTTATTGATACTGATTATAAATACCTCTTTTGTGTACAGTGGCTCTAAGTTTTAATGAAAAAAAAAAGACTATCCATCGACCTATCGACCCGTGTATTATCCTCATGATACAAGGAATAGACCCTTTCTTTTTGGTCTTACATTTGGTACGAATCTGGAATAAAAGAACAGATTCGGGGTCTGCTTGATTTTGGTAGAGGTTTTCGTTTTCCGAAAGTCCTTTCAGTTTCTGGCGTGTTTTCATTTGTTTGTTCTTTCTTCTTTCTTTCTTTCTTTCTTTTTCATTTGTTTCTTATTTGTTTTTCCTTTCTTTCACGTAGACGAAGTTCTCGTTAAAATTTGTACGTACAAATTGCATACATGCGTGTTGTTGTATAAGTGTCAGACAACAACGAAGAATGGAGAGAGAAAAAAAAAAAAAAAAACAGTGGCACTAGACTATAGTCATAAATTATGTTATCCCTGAGTTGAGCAGCCCCCAAGTTTCACTTAAAAGAACTTTGTGATGACGATCAAGTTCCGTCATTAACTTGCACACTAGGACTGACCAGCAGAAACACGGAGACATGGGGAGAGACAAAAAAACTGGGAGTTTTCGAGATGCTTGTTAGGATCCTTTGGATGTGTGTGTGTGTGTGTGTGTGTGTGTGTGTGTGTGTGTGTGTGTGTGTGTGTGCGCGCGCGCGCGCGTGTGTGTGTTAATGAAAGCGCATGCATGCGCGCTTGCTCATGCTTGCACATGTGTGTGTGTGTGCGCGCGCGTGTGTGTGTGTGTGTGTGTGTGTGTGTGTGTGTGTTTGTGTGTGCACGCGCGCGTGAGTGTTGTGTGTCTATGCGCGAGCCCGCGCATGTGTGTGTGTGTGTGTGTGTGTGTGTGTGTGTGTGTGTGTGTGTGTGTGCGTGCGTGTGTGTTTAAGAAGTCGGAGTTAAGGGGTAACAGAAAAAAAAAGCCGTGGTAGGAGATGCCCCCACTCTTCCACCACCCACCCACCCCACTCCAACCCTCCCCCACCCCCACCCCCGCGCCTCCTTCCCCCTTCCTTCCCCTCCCTCTGCCACTCCTTTTCCCCGTCCACTCTCACCCCCTCTCTCACCGCCTCTTTGTTCGCTATGTTGACACAGGTGCCACACTGGCTAACCGGGACAGGTCCTCGCATCCAGGTACCCGGGGTACTCGCGACAACCTAGCACTGTCGAGCACTTAAGAAAAAAACAAAAATATAGAAAGAAAGAAAGAAAAGGAAAGAAAAGGAAAGAGAAAAGTATAGAGAGAAGAGGGGGAAACAAAAACTGTAAAAAGGGGAAAACAAAAAAGCTGTAAAAAAAAATTGACAGCACAAAACTGAAACGTTAAGGAAAAAAAAAATCTCCCCATAGCCAGAAAGAGGGCGAAACAGAAACCTGAAGGAAATAAAGAAAGAAAGAAAGAGAACAGAAAAAGATGGGGGGGGGGGGGGGGGGGGGGGGGTGGGGGGGAGGGGAGGGGGGTAGATAGAACGAAAAAGAATGAGTTATTGTGTGACTGTGTTCAACATATTTACTCTGTAAAACGCTTTTTAAGTTGAC
>JADBJO010000032.1:861163-866163 GCA_016801955.1 Conus betulinus | reverse complement strand
TGTGTGTGTGTGTGTGTGTGTGTGTGTGTGTGTGTGTGTGTGTGTGTGTGTGTGTGTGTGTGTGCTCTTTTGGGTGTGTGTGGTATTGTGGTGCAGAGTACTAGTTTCAGGCCCGTCTCTCTGCCTTGTCTGGTTTCTTTGTCGGTTTGTTTTCTCTGTCTGCAAGATGAGTCAGAAGACAGTAACCAGCTGTCAGGGTGCAGTGGTTAGTTTCGTGAATGAGCGGGCTGGGAAGTGGTGGGCTCGAATCCCATCACATACATTTATTAAGGAGATTGTTCCACTTCGACTGGCTTCCACCCAGAGTTGAGTATGCTGTAGACTCCCTCGGGAAGACTGAGACTGCACAGACAAGTTCCATCCTCTTACTGAATGCGTCTTTTAGAGGGGTGCTCAAATTTCCTTACCAACACTGCAGGTGTCTATAGTTCTCGGGCCTGGTTGACGTCGGGTTATGAGCACAAAAAGAAGCGTAGGTTACAGCCCTGTTGTGCGGCCTTCAAGCTAAAAACGGAACTCGATATCGTCATCTTCTTTTTCACCCTCATTGGCCATAATGTTTTTGAAAGTCGGAGAACATATGGGTGGATCTTTATCTAGCTGTCCAGTGTTGTTGATTGGATCAGATTGCTGTTTGACATCTCTGAATAAGCAATGTCGTTCGAAGTGTCGACCTGTCGAGAGGAAGTTTACATCAATCAGCAATGTGAGTATCAGAACTACGAAAACGCACACACGCACACGCACACGCGCGCGCGCGCGCACGCACACACACACACACACACACACACACACACACACACACACACACACGCAAGCGCGCGCGCGCACGCACGCACGCACGCACACACACACACACACACACACACACACACACACACACACACACACACACACACACACACACACACACACACAGAGATAGATAGAGAAGAACGAATCTTTCGTAACGAGGGAAAAGAATGCCACAGAAGAGGCTTTTTGTTTACATCTTGTCCTAAATGAGGAAAAGATGAGGCGAGAAGCAGTTATTGCAAAAACTCAATATAAACAATGAAACTTATTCAGCGAAGACTTCATTATAATACAAATTACCATGGAACAGGCACACAAAAAAGGGTTACAAGCAATACAAGCAAGACTTTGCACGTGCATGATGTGAGCGAAATGGGAACGGTGGCTTAGGCAAGGGAAGAGAAATAAGGATGAACGGGGAGTAAAGGGGAGTTGGAGGCGGAATGGGGGAAGTGTAGAAAGGTAAGGGCGACGCAGATGTTTAACAGTCCCTTTTAAATCACCTTGAACCTTCAGTACAAACAAGATGTCGCCCTCAAATAGTTAGGAGGTCCAAAAGTTCATCTTAGCTGATGGTGTTGTGCTATCCTAGAGACAGACAGATACCTCCTGCGTCCCCACCCCCCTCCCCAAACACACACACACACACACACACACACACACACAACACACACAGACACACACACACACACACACACACACACACTGCTAATCTGCAAAAATGGTATGCCAGAACACGTGTATATTATCACTCACTGCACTGTGGGCCAGTGCTGGCCTACTCAATCCAATAAGGTCAATTACATGCACGCTTCAAATCGCTGGTCGTCAAGCCCCTTGACTGACTTGTTGACCAGATCGTTATGGGCTTGTTGACCGAGCAGGTTGTGGTCTCAATGCTCACTGCTTCACCGCCTCCTCCTTCTAATCACAGACCACCAGCCTTCAGTGCACCCAGCTTTCACAACAGAACTTGGAAAGGAGGGGGGGGGGGGGGGAGGGCAAGAGAGCTGATTAGATCTGAGTCGGTTTGAAAAGAGAGAGAGAGAGAGAGAGAGAGAGAGAGAGAGAGACAGACAGACAGACAGACAGACAGACAGACAGACAGTCGGTAGTCGGCAAAAAAGAGAGAGAGACAGACAGACAGAATTCATTGATTAATTAATCAGTCATATTTATTCCATAAGGCTATTGACCCTCAAGAGAGAGAGAGAGAGACGGAGGGGGGGGGGGATAGAGAGAGAGAAGAGAGACAGAGAGAAAATGAATAAATGAAGGAAGGAAGGAAGAATTATATTTATTCCTGAATTCCATTGCCCCAAAAGAGAGAGACGACAGACTGACAGACAGACGAACAGACGGACTGAGAGAGGATGATGTGTGGTGAGGAGGTGGAGGGAGCGGGGGGGGGGGGGTGTCCAAACAAACTGGACCTGACTGAACAACTAGGGCTAACGCCTGACTTCAACTCAGTCTGTCCGTCTGGCTGACCGTCTGTTGCCCTGTGTGGTAAGCGACCTCTCTGGCTGATGAGGCGAGAAAGGTGGACCCCAATTGGAGTGGCGACAGCAGACGACAGGTGACCGGGTCAAAGGGTGACGTGTCCAGGGAAGCGTGAAATCCACCGTGCTGGAGGACATAAGTATGATTAGTCGTCAGACGTTAACGCAAGGGAGAGAACAAAGGGGGAAAAAAAATTGACGTTTTAACGGGTGAATGGCTTGGAGTGTTGAAGACCTCTTCACTTTTCTGTCAGGCTGCCACGGATGGAGTTTCTCGACGACTTGGCCCGCCGCGGCTGACTTCGAATTGACCTGGTCTTTCATCGTTGAACGACCCTGGGAGTCCTTACAAACTTCATGACAAAAAAAAAAAAGAAAGGAGAGTCTTTCGTAATCTACCCTGGGAGAGATACAGAAAGGGGTACGACAAATATGGGGTACCTTTAATCAGGTCAGTGACAGGATGAGAATAATGCCACCATCATTGGGGGTCTACACCAGTACAGTCTAGCCTGGTACTCAATGGTTCTGACACGTAACGGAATCAACATTTCTGAAAGTGATTCCTTTACGTCCCAGTGCTGGGAGGTGTGGGGGTGGGGTGGGTGGGGTGGGGGGAGGGGGGGTGTTGAAACTGGGTGCTAACGGAACTGGGGGTTCAATGGAATCGAGCTTAGTCCCCAGCTGCTTCATTGAAAGTTCCAGATCCATCATATCCAGGCCCATGTCCCATAGCGCCCAGTTCCATCAGAGGCCGGTGCCGTTAGGACCTGTTGATTTTCATATTCATGAGGCGCACCTTGTCATCTGATGAGTGAAGGAGATGGCGAAAGAAGAGATCCAGAAACAAGGCGGTGGACAGAGAGAAGGTGGACAGAGTGGTGGTGGAGGTTGAGGGAATGGGGGTGCCGAAAAGGAGAGAGAGAGGAAGGGGGGGGGGGGGGGATAGCTTTGTCTTTTATGTCCTTGTGTGTGTGTCTCTGGTTGCCAGATGGGAAAGGGGAGGAGAATTACAGCGAAAGGGAGGGAGGGAGGAGGGCAGTTAAAAAATGAGAGTGACTGACATTCGTACGTGGAATACGTTCCAATGCTGACAAAAAGTTACTTCCAGAATCACTAAATGTTTTAAAACAAGCTACGTAGTGATTTCGTTCAGAAAACCCACCGATTGAAGTCGCCAGAAATATAAATTGAAATATAAAAAAAGAAAATAGGTTTAGCTATTATAATGGGTGTACAGGTGCATGCGATTGTAATTCAATTGACTGTTTTGGACAGAAGCCAACACAAAAGAAATGCCTCACGAAAACGCACCAGCTTGAAGTTGACAGGTCACTGGGACACCCTGCAAGTTATGCTGAAGTGGCAGCGTATGACAGATCCTTGGTCCCAAGACAGTGCTGCCAGAGTCTGTCTGTACCCGCCATGAGCTCTGCGGGGGATTGTATAACATTTTCATAAACAGCTGGCCCGTTTGCCATCCAGAGCTCATCGTCTTCACCTGTCACCTATCCCTAAGTCTTGGAGACCGTCGGGGCGCCACAGAAGACTTCGCAACCAGCTTCCTCCGCTCCTCTCTTAGATGAAAAAAAAGATATGGTCTTTTACACTGGCCTTTTTCTTTTCTCTTTTCGTTATATAAAATGATTATTCATGTTTCTTTAAACAATTTTCGTAATCTCTGTGGTCTATGACATTTCGGGTTTAGGAAAGGTGTTGTCAGTTGCGTCAGACAGTGAATGACACAGAGTGTGGAAGCTACGAGTGCTGTGTTGATGCGGTGTTCGACAATGTCTCGCTCGGTGAAAACCCGTCGTTCCAGACTATTTATTCCATCTTCTGCAATAACGTGTATCTTCACCAATTACTGGACTTCACCAGTAAGGGATGCTGAGTTCAACATCTTACCTTCTCTGGAGGAGGGGCATCAAAGTTCACATGATGATAATGATAATAATAAATATAATAATAATAATGATTATTTATGGCGCTGAATCTTACATTATAAGCCCTAAGCGCTTACAAAATACATAAAAGGTTAAAGAAACATGGATGAAACCAATAAGAAAAATGAATATTGCAATAAGTACCATGCATCTACAAACAAGGGGCGCATATTGACACCCACCCATGCGCCCCCCCCCCCCCCCCCACACACACACACACACACACACACTGTCGCACAACGGACACAACAACAGCATGCGCGCTCGCACGCACACACACACACACACACACACACACACACACACACACACACACACACACACACACACACACACACACACACACACACACACACTCACTCACTCACACACACACACACACACACACACACACACACACACACACACACACACACACACACACACATACACACATACACACACGCACGCATGCATGCACGCGCACGCATGCACACACACACACACACACACACACACACACACACACACACACACACACACACACACACACACACACACACACAAACGCACGCTAGTCGCAGAATCAATTCTGATGGCCAAGGGAAAGGGAAGAAAGAACTGCTATTGATAGGTGAAGAGGGTTTTTTTAAGAGATGCCTTGAAGGAAGACGAGAGTTTGAACGACGCAAAGATATTGGGAATTTATTCCAAGAAACCGGACCCTGAACAGAAAATCCTGATGTACCAGGAGCAGCAGTAGTGAGACACACGTTGT
>JADBJO010000032.1:813663-843663 GCA_016801955.1 Conus betulinus | reverse complement strand
CTTTTAATTCTGACACTGAATTAATAACAAACATATATTAAACATTTGTTCGTGCTTCTCGCGGTTTCATCTCCATCGCTGCCCATGTGACAAGCATTGTCACACACACACGCGCGCGCGCACGCGCGCACGCATGCAGCAGGCTATGTTATATACTCCTTTCATCAAAAAGATGGAGAGAGAGAGAAACGATCTATTTCAGAAGTTCACAGCTGAGCGAACTGGCCATTCTGTCCGCCGTGGTGATTCGCGCCATCGGCAGTGTGTGAATGAACAGGGACTGAGGCTGACAGGCGGGTTGACGTGTCGTCAGTCGGCCACAGCTTGTTACGACACGACTCCAGTCCCACGGCGCCCGATGACACGTAATAGGGACTGACGTCAGCCGTCCGTCACACTTACTCAGCGTTCCAGGACGTTTTCAGCTGGCCTGCTTGTGCATTAACACATTCCTCCCACCGCCTTATCCGTGTGTCAAGATAAATGCTCATGCGCGCACACGCGCGCGCGTGTGTGTGTCCAATTTTACGGACACTCCCCGCCCGCCTTCCATCCCATTTAGGCACCGTTTCTTTTTCTTTTTTCCTTTTTTTTTTTGTGGCTTTCGGTGTTTTTATTTTTTAACATCATCCCGTTTCTAACTTCTTTTGCGAAATGGTATTTTTTCGAGTCAGCTTAGCTGTAAACAGCATTTTGATTCTAATGACTTATTCAACCTGACTGTTGTTTGATTATGTCTTTGAAAATATTTGGCACAAATTTGTTCATAGTCCGTCTTTTCAGCATCCCGAATATCTACTCAGACGCGACAAAAATAATGGATCATGTCTCAGTTTTACTGAGCTTGCTTTTCTTTCTTTTTTTTTTTTTTCTTTTTCTTTGTGAGTGTGGTGTGTGTGTGTGTGTGTGTGTGTGTGTGTGTGTGTTTTTATTTATTCGTTTGGGCTGCAGGTGCACGCTGTAACCCCGCTTTCTTTGCCTTCTGAACTGTACCTGGACATTGCTGTTCTATGTTTATGCCGGTAACAGGGCCCTATACAATGAAAACTGTAATATTCATATTGTTATAATGTCATGAACATTCACGTTCGCTTGCTTCTGTTCTTCAGCGGGGGGAAAAATCCTTACCATATGAAGTAGCTTACAGTTTCAGAATTACTGATCGGGAAAGACAGAGGACTGACCTTATAATAAGTATGATTCAAACAGTTTACTGTCGTGCAAGATGCCGTCTTGAGTTCTGGAACTTATCAAAACAAATCTGTGATTCCTGACGCTTTTAAACAACTTCTCTCTCTCTCTCTCTCTCTCTCTCTCTCTCTCTCTCTCTCTCTCTCTCTCTCTCTCTTTGTAATAGTGCGTGTGTGTGTGCGCGCGCGCGCGTTTTTATCGCTGAGTGGTTTCTGGTAGATCTTTATGTATGTCGCTGTGCGAGCGCGCTCGTGCGTGTTTTGTATGAAAGGTCTCTGCCAAATACTCTGTGTCGGTGTCTGTGCTTTATATCAAAACATCACTTGCCGTGTGTGTTTGATGTGTGATTTTCGGTAATGGTGTGATTTTTTTTTTTTTTTTATCGTACATTCCTGTCAGTGACGTGTCGTTTTCTGTCCCGTTTGGTCCCCAGGTCAGCAGCAGTAGCAGCACGTGACTACCAGCCAGACAACAACAGCATCCTTTCTGTCACCTGGTAGCGTTGGTTCGTTCGGTCAGTCTGCAATGCTGCCCCAGTACAACGTCTCCAGGACGAAGCGGACTCACAAACCGTCACGCATCGCCGCCCGACGACTCCGAGACGTGGAGTTCGAGGACAAAGAAAACTCCGCGTGCCTCCTGCGCCCCATTGAGCCGTTCGCCTTCATGGCCACCACGACCACAACAGCCCCCCGTTTTCCTCCCCCAGGCCAAGCGAACGAAACGAGTGATGTCCGCGTCGTCCGTTGCAAGAAAACTTGATTTCAACGCCTGTGAACTGTACGCGAACGCAGAGTACGTGCACGGGTGCAAGATCTCCAGGCTGTCTTTGATGGACGACGTGTCCACAGCGCGGTGTTTGTTCCTGGACCCATTTGAAGTCGTATTATCAGGCAGAGGGCGAAGGTGACTGTGACTTGGACGTGGAAGTGGCTGACAGGGTGCGCAAACATCGTGACGATGCTGATGGGGTGTTCCGTTCTGTGTGGAGACGGGGGAGCAGGTTGCCCGTCGTTCCATGGCAAACGGGCGAGGACGGCGGAAGGACCCTCGCCGAAGAAGAGTGTGCCCTGTCGCCGAGGGCTGTCCGGTTTGTCGTTCATGCCGGCCTTCTCGCAACACCCGACGGATCTCCACCAGCAGGTGGCCTGGTTAGTATGTTGTAATCGTGTTTTAAGGGTTTTTTTTGTTGTTTGTTTTTTTTGTGTGTGTGTGTGTGTGTGTGTGTGTGTGTGTGTGTGTGTGTGTGTGTGTGTGTGTGTTTTGGAGGAGGGGCGGGGGGGGGGGGTGCGTGTATGTCTTAACTTACATTCAACACGTTTTTAGGTACCAGTCGACTTTTGACAGCATCTTGAAAAAGTCTTAAATAAACAGCTGATTTTTCTCTCATTTATGTTTCGCATCTGTCTATTGTAATTTCTATGTTTAAAAGCGAAGAAGAAAAAAAGTTTTCATTTTCTCCTCTGTGTGTGTGTGTGTGTGTGTGTGTGTGTTGTGTAGCAAGTGTGTGTGTCTTTTTCTTTGCAAGGTTTACCTTTTTTTTTTTTTGTAATGAAAGATTTTCTATATGTTTGCGACGACTTTTAACTTTCGCTACGTTGGTCTGTGTTCCTGTAACTCAGCTTATAACTGATATAAGATGATAACCTGCTGATGGAAATTTTGTTTTTTAATCATCCGTTAGCTTCTTTCCGTCAATACATTATCTCCTCTTACTGGGATAAAGGTTAATACAATCGCTTTTTTTTTTTTACATCAGGAAAACAGGTGTGTGTTTTTGTTTATTTTTCAGTATTCTACAGACAGGTTCCTCCCACACACTGAATTCCTTTTTTTTTTTTAAGTCTTTCTAACGTTTCTTTGTTATTTAGATTCTTTTGTTTATTTAACAAAAAGCCCTCCCCACATTCCCGCTCCCCCTTGAGAATCTTAACGACATTTTGTAGAGACTCTTCTTTGATTTTGTTGAAACATGACATGGAAAGGCAATGCCGGGAGCTTTGCTGTGTTCTACAGATTGTGTTTACAAAGATGGGATTTTGACAGTTTCAATCTGCGGACAAGCCATGATCATGAAAGTGACAGAGAGAAAGAGAGAGAGTGTGTGTGTGTGTGTGTGTGTGTGTGTGCGTGCATGATGCAGATTAGTAGGCCTATTTACGCTTTGTCAGGAGTTTGGTCTATGAAAAAGTGTAACATGAGCCGGCTTATTTCATTCGCACAACAGCAGAAAGAGATGTGATCATGAATGTACGCGTGTCACAGGACTGACAAACCCGGAGGAACGCTCGCTCAGCGGATGAGTGGACTGACCTTGACCTTGACGAACGGAAACGACTTTGACCATCACAATGGCCCCTAGCAGCCAAGCTGAGCGACGTGACGTCCATTCCCCCCCGCCGACTGATCCATTGAGGCGGTAATCAGCCGGTCCCATTACCGACAACGTCGGCGGGTGTTGTTGGGTGGACCCTTTGGACGGAAGGTCCAGGAAGACATCAGATTGACCTTTTTGATCGTCAAGACCACTTCTGTCGCCATTGTACCTCGCTGGTGAGATACCGATGTGACACGAGAAATGGACTCTCCTATAAAGTTATTCCGTGGTCAGTTTTTTTTTCTATGGAAGTGGAAGTTGGAAGATTTGCCTCGGAGAGGGGAGGGGGGGGGGGGCGGGACAGGGGGGAAGGGGGTGACCATTGGTTTGTTGTTGTTGTTGCTCAGCATCCACACCCCCACCTCCCCGAGGATTTAAGCAAAATTTCGTTCATACCTACCCCTCGCCTGTCCTCCAAATATAATTATGGTTTCCAGGATTTTACTGTGCAGTTAAATCCAGACGGAAGAATATGACGCCCTGACCAAGCTAAACAGTTCAAACTAAGAAGTAAATGTATATGCGGAAACTTCTCTTGAAGGGAGATAAGTTTGTTTCTAATCATTTTCGTGAATAAGGTAATCCTTTACTGGTACAATTTTTTTTTTTTTTGGAGGGGGAGTGGCCGTTCTTTTGAAAGTGCTCTCTGGCAGGAATGCCATTAAATGCACAGTTGACACTTTTTGTTGTTGTTGAAAGGATAGAGGTAGCGATTTTTCAGGGGCGGGATTTTTCCTCGGATCTGCGGATTTCCGCGGTAGATCCTTGTTCATTCCGCGTAACAGCGTGTCAGTTCCGCGGGAGCGATCTGTGATCCATGTCTTCAAAAACTCCAGATGTCATTTATCCACAAACTATTCGAAATTCTTAAACGGCTTGGATTCGCAGTTAACTTTCTCCTTCCGGTTTTGCTATCTTCAAAATGGCGACACGTCGAAGAGACGTCGTTTCACGCAGAGAAATGTTTCCTGCGACAGTTCTTTGAAGAACAAGTGGAAAGTGGGACTGGTTGGAGAGTAGTAAGGTGGATGAGACGAAGTGATAGGCCAGTTTCATAGCCAAACTTAGTGCCTGTGGTCTTGCTTACTGCAATCTTTGCTGAGTGCAAATCAATTACAGTTCACGCGGAAAAGTTGCTTTGGTGGATCACATTAACAGCAACGAGCACAAGACACACTTGGGAGTTGGACATCTTGCATTAATATTGTGTTCTGGACGTCTTGCATTAATTTTGTGTTCCGGACATCTTGCATTAATTTTGTGTGCCGTTAGGTTGAAAAGGAATTCCTCGCATGTGCGCTTGGTCCAAGTTGTGAAAGACAGTAAGTGTAGCTGATTTTTATAGCTTTTTATGGAGAAAAAAAAAAAGTGGCTTTTTCCTTTAAAATTTGTTAATTTCAGTCTCAAAATGCACCATATTGCACAGAATTGAATTTAGCAACTCAAAATTTTCCCCCCTTTCCTCCTTTTTTCCCTTTATGGAGAGTCCCACCACTGATTTTTGTGTCACGCCAGTGTACTCGCACAAACTGAGCACAATCCTTGCCCGACTAGCAATAATTGGTTTGTTAACATGAGTTGTCTCCCTGGATTCATTACTGTTCTTTTCACTTTATTGTTTCATAGATTTGTGTAGTCATCAAGATATTTTTTTGAATTTCTTGCATTTAAAAAAAATGTTACTGTTAAGGGTGAGATTATCGGCCTGAGGCCCTTAAGGACACGGTTACTACAGACATAGGTCTGCATCATTGTGGGAACTGTGGCCTGGGGGTAGGTTTCAATGGGGGTCGTCGCCTTCCTCTGTCTGACGTCGTGTTCCTCTTGAAACGTTGGTGGAATTCAGGTCGTGTTCTTCTTGAATGTCAGTTCAATTTTGGTCGTGTTGCTCTTGAACGTTGGTTCAATCCAGGTTGTTGGTCGACCGACGATGGGCGTCGGTGTGTGTTGCCTGCTTTCCCCCAAACATCAGGCTGTCTTCAGGACCACCGGCCGGCCTTCTTCATGCTCGGGTGGTGATGGTCTTGTGCCGCGTGAGGCCGCCTCAACGAGGGAGCAGGACAAAAGTCGCTGGAGCGCTGCATGAGTCCCTAAAACTTGGCGGGTACTCGCTGACTGCGGCCGTGACGGCATTTTTTCAGCCCAAACCCCATAAGGAGTGCCCCCATGTCCGCCTCCCCACAAAACAGAGCACGGTATTCCAGGCCACGGTAGTCAGTCAGGCAGCGCGCCTTCGCCGATCGCCCCACATCTCAATGAGCCGTCCCACGGCGACACAGGCTAGACCCGCCGTCACCCACATGGCTGGAAGGTTTCTGCGCCGCCCGACACTGAACTCTCACATCAGTGTCCCTCAAAGGAGAGCTGCCACCTCTCCCCTGGCGTCCACTACTATGCCACACTCGCAGTGAACTGTTTTTATTGTTATGTTTACATATTTATAGATAAGATAGCTTTGGTATGTCTTTAGTTCTTTTACGTGGCCAATTGAAAGGATCGCGGTTGACATGTTGACTCATTTGCTAATCTGTGCATCCTGATTACTTTTGGCCTCTCCTACAGCATTCTGTTTGTTTGTTTCTTTTTGTCATATTCGGGGCGAAAAACAGCAGAACTTCTCTGCTTCTCTACAAGTTTACGACAGGCACGCGGTCTGAATTTTTAACAATTCCAACAGCAAAACACTTTGCTCCATTAAGTGTGTTTTGTTGTGACATCGATATACTAGTACTCATAAAAGGTGACTAAGTTTTTGAGTCAATTATTCTGCGATGAACAATTACTTTCGATTTTAGAAAGGTGCATGCAGCATGTGTGCTGTGTAGCAACATCAGATACCCCCCTCTCTCTCTCTCCCTCTCTCTCTCTCTCTCTCTCTCTCTCTCTCTCTCTCTCTCATACACAAAAACATGCGCGCGCGCAAATGCGCACGCGGTCACACACATCTTATACACACAAACATGCGCGCGCACAACTGCAGACATACGTCTACATCGTTGTGGCAACTGCTGTCGTCGGCAGTAGTGGTAGGCTTCGGTGAGGGTCATCGCATTCCTCTCTCTGAGCTCGTGTTCCTCTTGAACGTTGGTTCAATTTTGGTCGCGTTGCTCTTGAACGTTGGTTCAATCCAGGTTGTTGATCGACCGACGATGGGCGTCGGTGTGCGTTGCCTGCTGTCCCCCAAACATCAGGCTGTCTTCAGGACCACCGGGCGGCCTTCTTCATGCTCGGGTGACGATGGTCCTGTGCCGCATGAGGCTGCCTCAAGGAGGGAGCAGGACGAAAGTCGCTGGAGCGCTGCTGCACGATTCCCTAATATTCGGCTGACTGCGGCCATGAGGGTATTTTTCAGCCCAATCCCAAAAGGAGTGCCCCCATGTCTGCCTCCCCACTAAACAGAGCACGGTATTTCCAGGCCACGGTAGTCACAGTCAGGCAGCGCTCCTTCGCCGATCGCCCCATCCCCAGGAGCCGCCGTCCCCCGGCGACACAGGCTAGACCCGCCGTCACCCACATGGCTGGAAGGTTGTCTGCGCCGCCCGACGCTGACCTCTCACATCGGTGTCCCTCAAAGGAGAGCTGCCACCTCTCCCCTGGCGTCCACTGTTTATGCCACACTCGCAGTGAACTGGGATTTGACCAGTCTCATCCTCGCTATAGGTAGACTGAGAAGCGTTTTCGTACAGCGGGGTGACGGAGAAGTCTCGCTTGTTTGGCGAGTGTCGGCGGGTCGTACAGAGCACACATCAGAGAGCGAGAAGAGCTAGAATAGGCGAGAGTTTGCTAGACTGGGTTAGGGGGGCTGTCTCGCATGCGAGGAAAAATGGCCGACAGTTATATTGTCCTGTGATTGGTGCACGAAAAGTAGGAACGTTCTATGATGGGTACATTAACGATTAAAAGGGAAAAACAAATCCGCTGATCTTTTAAACAGCAAGAAAAGTCGGACGAAGCGGTCCCATTGGCAACTTGAATGCATACCTTTTAAGATTTTGTCTTGCGCCCGTTCCTATGTCCGTCGCCACAAGGATGTATGTTAGCCGCCTCGCGAGTTTTCGCGCTAATGAAAACTGGCCACTGGCTTCAGCAGCTCTCGGCCAACGGCCATACCACGTTGAAAGCACCGGTTCTCGTCAGCAGCTCTAGCTGTTTGTGTACAGTTCAGGAGAAGAAGGCTGTTGAGAAACCAGCTGACCTGCTGCTCAAGATTCGTGTCACGGAACCGGACGTCTCGCGGGGGGTCAGAAAACGATGACGTAGGAGAGAAGGGAGGGAATGAAGGGAGGTCTCGATAAACAGTAGCCTCCCTTTTTCTCTAGGGTGTCACGCTGCGCAGGGCGGTCAAGCTGTGAGGTTTGCTCGGGCTTCGCTTGTGTTACGTGTTGCAATCCCGGATCTCATCTAGCCCACAGGAACATGGGCGGGGAGGGGGGGGGGGGGGGGGGGGGGCAGTGGCGGATGTCGTCGTCCTCCGACCTAGTGTAACGGAGGGAATCGAGGTCTCGTCTGCAGTGCAGCGCGCCCTGCTTCTCAGATTAGGCTACCTTGCTTTTGGTTCAAGGAATGTACACGACTGGTCATTTCTGATTTAAAAAAGAAGAAGAAGAAGAACGCACACACATACACCTGGAACTGTGATGCATTTGAAGTCAGATCAGAAACATCCAAAGGAAACTGAATGGTTTAACTTGTTCGACACCAGTGTAATCACTCCCCACCATCACCACCACCACCACCACCGCTCAACTCCCAACTTCTTGCTCCCCAAACCTGCCAGCACACGGTACGGGTTACCCCCCTACCCCCACCCCCACCTTCCCCTTCGTCCAGTCTAGCGAGTTGCGGTTCCTTCCGCGTCTGCTGGCTAAAGTGTCCGTTAGCAAGATTACAAGGGAAGGGGGGGGGGGGGGGGGTAATGGGGCGCTGATGAAACAGCTGATGAAACAATGGAACGTGGTCCAACAACGAACTCGGTTGAAGTTGGTGCGGGCCCATGGAACAGAGCTAGATCTGAGGATGGGTTCAGGATCTGATTAGTTTAAAAAAAAAAAAAAAAAAAAAGGAAAAAAAAAAGGAAAAAAAAGAAAAAAAATTAAAAAGAGGGAGGGATATGTTGAAGGAGCCCCTTCCCACCTCATCCCCAACCCCCCAAAAATATGAAAGAATCAATCATGGATTTATGGTTATCATGACTATGTGGATAAATTCTGTTTTGGACGGAAAAAAAAAACTTGCGACAAATGTCAATAATGATACCGGAGGGATAATACAAAGTGGTTTGGATTTTATTCTTGTTGTTAACTATGATGTTTGCAGCAAAGATATTCAAATGAAGCAGTGATGTATGAACTACTGTAACTGCTCAGTAGTCACAAGTAGTGTCACACCACAGATAATTACTTGTCGAGATTACTGTGCTTCTGATGTAGAAGCGTGCACACGCACGAATATATGCACGCAAGCACACACACACACACACACACACACACACACACACACACACACACACACACACACACACACACACACACACATCGTATAGATGTCTATGAAATGTGACTTTTTTTTCTTCTTTTTTTTCCTTTCTTTCATATTTTTTAATTTAAAAAAAAAGTCATACCGTTGTTTACTGTCAAATGATATGATTGTAAGCATGAAACATTAAGACGTCCCTGATTGACTGCTGAGCTATGAAAACGTGACTGGAAATATTCATTGTGATTATTATCAACATACAAGCTATGTAATATACATTCCATATGATATCATAATAACTGCCTGTGTTGGGTAGATTTGTGTCGACATGTTGCCCAATACTGTTGTGATTTGCAAACGGTGAACAACGCCGTGACCATTGGGTGACTGTCGAGGTGACAAATTTCCTGGTCTGATTCCGTGTGAAGATGGGCTCTGCTCTCTATATGTGTGAGAGAATGCATTTGACAAACCAAAGTGTGATCTTAAAACCGGTGGATCATGATCAAAGTCAAGGAAGATTGGTCGTGGCTCCATCCATACCTGGGAGCCCGTTTGTACGTAGCTGGAGTGAAATGTTTAAAAAAAAAAAATGGTTCTGGACTGTTCGTGTGTGGCTCTGGAGTGTCTGTGTAAGTGTGCTATGCTCGTGTCTGAGGATTGTTTCTCTGTGTGCAAGTGGTCATGGCCTGTGTGTCATGCAGAATCCGTCCAATTATAGAGCAAAAATTTTTTTATGATAATGTGATGTGATGTGAAATGGCCGTACCAGGCGGGACCTCCTTCCCCGCCCTCTCTCTCTCTCTCTCCCCCCCCCCCCCCCCCCCCCCCCCCCCCCCCCCCCCCCCCCCCCCCCCCCCCCCCCCCCCCCACCCCCCCCCCCCACCCCCCCCCCCCCCCACCCCCCCCCCCCCCCCCCCCCCCCCCGAGCCCTGGGTGGTGCCAGGGATCTTTCAGTGTAAATTGTGTTCCCATTCCCCCTCTCCCCGCCAGGAAAGAGTTCTGAGTGTGGTGGGCTGAGAAAGAGTTGTGTGTGTGGTGGGCTGAGCTATGATAAAGCGACCATGTTCATAAAAGTATTGTGACTTGTTCATGACAGTGTATAATGTATGCCAATGCAATACAATGATCTTTCAATAAAGTAAGTACTGCTGGGAACATGAACTTACTTTTTTTGTTTGCTTCCTGCCTGCCTGTCCTCTCTGTCTCTGCCCCTCTCTCACTCTCTGTCTGTCTGTCTCTCTCTCTCTCTCTCTGTCTCTCTCTCTCTCTCTCTCTCTCTCTCTCTCTCTCTCTCTCTGAGTATCCTAGGATATCCCAGAGGCGTAAGACAAAAGTTCTGTTGTTGATAGCCTCTTGTACTCATCTAACCCTTTACTTTCCTGTTAAGTTAACGTCCTACATTCTGCGTTTGTTCCATCCAGGGTAAACTAATTTCACCGAGGCACCCTTATCTCTTATATTTTCTACACGTTTCCATTCTCATCCCTATGCTGTGATCTTCGTACTTAATTTCTATTTGCTGATTCTCGCCCATGTTCCATTCCCTTATTTCCCTGTGAAATCATACACTTGATTTTCATGCCATCTTTCAAAGTCTTACTTCTTTGCGATCTTCTTGTCCTTTCCTCATCAGCGACCTCCCAACTTTATTTCCTTGCGATGTCCCTCATCTTGATTTCCGAGCAGTCCTCCTACCCCCCTGACCTTCCTACCATCTTCCTATCTCTTACTTCCCTGCGATCCTCTTACTCCGTATGTCCATGCGATCCTCCCTCCTCCTTTTTCTCCGGGACCCTTCTACCCCTTACTCCCCCCCCCCCCCCCCCCCCCCCCCTCCCTGCAGTCATTTTACGTTTACTTCCATGCGGTTTCCCGCGTCTGACTTCCCTGTGATCGTGTGACTTTTTCTTTGCTGCGATCCTCCTACACCTTACTTGCCTGCGGTCCTTCAACCCCTTACTTTCGTGCAACCCTCCGACCACGTGCCCGCGATCCTCTCATCCTTCGCTTCACTGTGCTTCTCCTACCCTGTATCTCCCTGCGACCCGTATCCTCCTTGCTTCCCCGCGGTTTGTCCGACTCTTCTCTTCCTGCGATCTTTATTGCCCTTACTTTCTCGCAGATCTTTCGCTTCTAAATCTTCTAATCCTCATTCCCCTCACCTCTAATCCTCATTCCCCCGTGATCCTCACTTCCCCTCACTTCCCCGCAGTCAGCCTAACTCTTTTTCCCTGTGATCCTCCCTCTCCTTATTTCCCCGGAGTTAGCCTAACCCTTATTTCCCTGTGATCATCCTGCCGCTCATCTGCGACCTCTGTGCCTCTTACCTTTCTGTGGTCATCTACCCCTCTACTTCCCTGCGATTCTTCTACCTCTTACTTCCCTTCTACCTCTTGCTTCCCTTCTACCTCTGGCTTCCCTGCTACCCCTTACTTCCCTGCTACCTCTTACTTCCCTGCTACCTCTACCTGCTACCTCTTACTTCCTTGCTACCTCTTACTTCCCTGTGTTTCTTCTACCTCTTGCTTCCCTTCTACCTCTTGCTTCCCTTCTTGCTTCTTACCTCTTACTTCCTTCACTCCTCCTGCACTTTACTTCCCGCAGTCTTCCCAACCGCGTGCTTCCATGTGCTCATCTATCCCCCGTTTCCCGGCGACTCTCTTTCCCTCACTTCCCTGTGATCACCCAGCCCGTTATCCTCATCAGATGATGACGCACTGCCCGTTATACCTCAGTAATGCTCCTACCCTTATTTTCCGGCGATCCTCCTTCCCCGTAGTTCACTCCGATCCTCCTACCCCTTACCTGCGATCCTTCTGTCCCTAATCTGCCACCCCACCCCCTACCCCACCCCCTGCCCCTTACCTGTGATCCCCCTACACTTTACCTGCGACCCCTCTACCCCACCCCACCCCTACTGTGTTGGGTCCTTCTACCCTTTAATTCCATGCTGGGTTTTTTGTTTTTCTGCTGTTTACTTCCCTGTGATCTTCACACTTGCTGGGCTTGCAATTCTCCTAAATTGTTCCTCGTGACCTTCATGTCCCTTACTTCCTTATGACTTCATGTCCCTCACTTCCTTATGACCTTCTTGTCCCTTACTTCCTCGTGACCTTCATGTCCCTAAACTTCCTTCCTCGACCTTCATGTCCCATGTCCCTCACTTCCTCGTGACCTTCATGTCCCTCACTTCCTCGTGACCTTCATGTCCCTCACTTCCTCGTGACCTTCATGTCCCTCACTTCCTCGTGACCTTCATGTCCCTCACTTCCTCGTGACCTTCATGTCCCTCACTTCCTCGTGACCTTCATGTCCCTCACTTCCTCGTGACCTTCATGTCCCTCACTTCCTCGTGACCCTCATGTCCCTCACTTCCTCGTGACCTTCATGTCCCTCACTTCCTCGTGACCCTCATGTCCCTCACTTCCTCGTGACCTTCATGTCCCTCACTTCCTCGTGACCTTCATGTCCCTCACTTCCTTGCAGTCTCCTATTTTCCTTGGGAACCTCTCACCCCACTTTTCTCCCCTGTAATCCTGCTACCCATTACATCCCTTTGAATTTCCTATCCCATACTTCCATAATTTTTTTTTTTTTTAATGTTTCTACCCCTTATTTCCCTGTGCTGACCTTCATGCCCCCCCCTACCCCTGTGCTGCCCTGCCCCTAAGGTCCCTGCAATCTTCCAAGTCCCTATGTCCCTGCATCCTTTAACTCATAAATACCCTTCGATCCTCGTGCCTGAAGTCGGCAGGATCAACGTGTGTGTGTTTGTGTGTGTGCGTGCGTGCATGCGTGCGCGCACGTGCGTGTGTGTGTGTGTGTGTGTGTGTGTGTGTGTGTGTGTGTGTGTTTGCTTGTATAGTACGTCACCAATTTTTTTTTTCTAGTTTTAAGGGTAGATCCACTGCTATCTGGTGTGAAAATTTATCTACACATAAATGATTATACAAATATAGACAGACAGACAGATAGATGGATGAAAAGATCGATCGATCGATAGACAGACAGAATATATACAGACCACACCTGTTCTTCTCATCATTCTCCTCAGCCCGCCCTACACCCTACATCTCATTCTCGCGCCCCACATACTCTAAACCCTTAAGGGCCTCTCCCTCTTCACAGGATTCTGCCCTACCCTACCCTACCCTACCTACCCTACCCTACCTACCCTATCCCTCACACCTCACCCCTTACTCCCTGCAGGACGCTGCTCTTCTTCTGTTTCTCTCTCATTCTCTCACGACCCCTTCCCACTCCCACCCCCATCCCCGTCTTCTCTCCCCACTCCCACCTCCTCCCCTATTGCTACTCATCCCCCCCCCCCTCCTCCTCTCCCACCCAGACTTCTACCACCTCTACCCCCCTCTCTGGCTCTCCCTTCATAGCCCCACTCCCACATCCCCCACCCACAACCATTACCTCCTTCATCCCTCCCTCTCCTCATCCCTCCCTTCCCTAACCGCCGTTCCCACCTTTGATGATGTGGACGAAAGAGAAACGAGAGATGAGGAGAAGGTGAAAGGGGGAAGGGTGGGTGGGTGGGAGTCAAACAAGACGTCTCCGAGGTGACCCTCTCCCCAGGTGACAGACAGAGGCAAAGCCAGCTGCTAATTACAGGTGGCATACCCTGCAGGGAGAAGGGAGTGGTGGGATGGGGGTGGGGAGGGAGGCAGCCTGGATCTTTGACATACCCACTACAGGTGGTGGTGGTGTTTGTTGTCCGGAGGGGGAGGGGGGGCGGGGGGGGTGGGGGGGAGAGACCAGGGTGGCGTCCGCGTCGGGTGGCAGGCGACGGATTGCATCCTTCTGTTTGCACCTCTGGGCCGGCCTTCATTGATGCGAAGGAAGGGGTGGTGGCCCAGGTGTGTTTGTGTGTGTGTGTGTGTGTGTGAGAGTGTGAGAGAGAGAGAGAGAGAGAGACAGAAACTGAGGGAGAGTAGGGGAGTGAAGGAGAGAGAGAGAGAGAGAGAAGGAGGGAGAACGAAAAGCCATCGGCTCATATGAAAGGGCTGTTTGTGAACAGTTTCAACCCAGCAACACTAGTTTAAAACAAGAGAGAAAGAATTCGAAGCTGGCCCCATCAAACTGGTTCTCGTCTGCAGGTAGAGAAATGTTCCAGCGGGATACGGCCATGTATCCAGCAGCAGTGCCGCTCTGGCACCATTGACGCCCTGTCCAAGAAACGTGTCACCAGACCAGCAGCAGATCGTCGTGAAATGACAGTTCGAGTAAAAAAAAAAAAAAAAAAAAAAAACTTTGAAACTTGTTTCCTGGAAAAGTTTGTCGGACGGGGAAACACCAGGAGCGCATCGTTGCAAGCTTATTAATTTTTGGCATGAAACATTGTTCCCCGACTCCAGAGTGAAGGCTGACAGTATCTCCTGTTGAAATGCGGTTTCTTTCCTCAAGTTTAAACCATGTATTTCTTTTGTTTTTTGTTCATGCACCTGCAAACTTAAATCCACGGGTAGCTAGTTACACAGCCAACTAGCTTGACCTCTTAACAATACGCAGTTCTTACCCGCCAACGAAAGCAACATATTTTTTCTCTCTGAAGACGTTGACCTGACACACAAGTCACCGATTGCTCGCTCGGCTTTTTTTTTTTCGTTTAAATTCACGACATGGGGATACAAAAAAATGATAAATATTGTCTTTAATAGCTAGAACTCGGGAAGTAAATCTATTTTCATTTGTTTTCCGCCATTCTTTCTGAAAATTGTCTCATTTTTTTTTTTGCCCCGCTGGTATGCACGCTGGTGAAATTGTCCTCACTGATCGTGTATTTGTGCGTGAGTGCGTTTGCATGTCTGAATGTATGTACGCGTGCACTCGCTGGCTTTAATATATATGAGACAAAGAGCCCGACGAAGTCTCAGGCAATGGAAAATGAAAGTATACTGTTAACTGCCGTAGTTGAGCTCAGTCAGTGTCGACAGTGTGACACCAGACTGCTCCATTTAGGCGGATCTCATGACCCGCGTCCTCGCCGCTGGAGACGCGACAGTTGATTGGCCCCGGATGGCATGTTGATTCGGCTGCTCCGCACACAATGGTTGGCCACATCTCACACCAGTCCGTCGGACTCTTACGGTAATTAATTGTTTTACCTCCATACCCCTTTACCCTACCCCTCCACCCCACCCTAGCCCGTGCAGGTTCCCGCGCGTTCCTCTTCTGTTACGGCTTGCTGATTGGTCAGTTTGAATCTGAAACGGGAGGGGGAGGGGAGGGGAGAAGGGGGGTGGAGGAGAGGGAGGCGGGGAGTGTTCTTGTGTGTGTGTGTGTGAGAGAGAGAGAGAGAGAGAGAGAGAGAGAGAGAGAGAGAGAGAGGAGCATGTCTATGTGTGTCTTGCGTGAGAAAGAGAAGAGAGAGGGGGGGGGAGAGAGAGAGAGAGAGAGAGAGAGCGAATTTGCGTGTTATATGTGCTTTGCGAGAGAGAGAGAGAGAGAGAGAGATTTAACGATGTTTGACCGGAGACGCAGGTTTCATTTAGTTTGTACAGGGAATGTGATAAGTGCGCAGTGTTTGTATAACTTTCTGGTTCACCTTTTCTGTTTTGTTCCTCCCCACCCCACCCCCAATCAACCTATTTCGCATCATGAAGTTATTGCTTCTTTTTCTCCCAGGATTTTTAAAGCATTTTCATAGAAAATCAATGCATTGCTTTGAATAGTTTGATGGGGTTTCGAAATTTCACTGAAACCCAAAAGTTCCAGACTGTAAAATAAAACCATTGGACGTGGCACTTCGACGCCTAGAATTCAAAAGTTGATCCAGCTTTAACGTCCATGAGGGTTCCATAGCGGGGAAAGCTGGGGGAGGTGATGTTACTAACATTAATTACTTTGATAGCACCAGAACGACGACAATCTACTGAAGGAACGACGATCAGATACCAATGATGTCTTAAGGATAGTCTTTAAGCTTTTCATTTCTTTGCACCTGTGCCTTGGAACCTCACCACCGAGAGAGAGAGACAGAGACAGAATGGCACACATACCCGCGCGCGCGCACACACACACACACACGCACATATGTGCGCGCACGCACATGCACAGAGAGAGAGAAACACACATGCGTGCGTACGCACACCCACACACGCATACACACACACACACACACACACACACACACACACACACACACACACACACACATAGTGACACACATACCCGCGCACATACGCACACACACACACATATATCCCCCCACACACACACACACACACACACACACACACACGCGCGCGCGCGCGCGCACACACACACACACACACACACACACACACATAGACAGACAGACAAACAGAAAAGGCAAACAGAAGTGAGAGAGAGAGTGGGGAGGGTGTGTGTGAGTGTGATGGATATTGCACATATATGCAGAGCCTACAGTACCCATCAACATGTGTACAAATAGCAATTCGAACGTCGTCATAGCCCATAGCGTCGACCGGACAAGCCAAGACGAAGGGGTCTGACCCACGCACAGTTTGCACAAAGCGAAGCGTTCCTCTCCTTCGACATACCCCTCCTGGCTTTGTGTTGACCAAGTCAGTCACCCAGATGAAAGGCGGCAACCTGTTAGAGAGGCGCTTGAGGGCACCTGCACACCGTCTGCTGACAAAACTCGTTGTAGTGGAGGGCAGAACCCAAGTGTGAGGATGCAATCAGTGGTTTTCTGGAGTCCACCCCTTTGCTGCTGAGGGCGTGGATAGGGGATGTCACCGCCTGGGGTGTTGCTCTTCCCCTCCTCCCTCCCCCTTCTGTTCGCCATGCAGGTTCTTGCTGTCGCCTCGCGCGCGCGCGCGCGCGCGCGCTCACACACACATGCGTACATATATGCCCATGAACACAGGTACACACACATACACACATATATGTACCCATACATGTGCAAATACGTGCGCGCATGAGCATGCTCACGCAAGCCCACAAATCACACACGCAAATGCACATACACTTCTGCACACGCACACACACACACGCGCGCGTGCACACACAAGCGCGCTCCAGCGCGCGTGGGCATGCACACACACATAACACACCCATACCGCATACACACACATTATATACACACTCACATGTGCTTGCGCACCTCATACACTGGCACAGACTCATAGGCCCGTGCCCACACATCCATACACATACGTGTACACTCACCACACACACATACAATGATAATAATGACACACAGCCATGTTAAACAGATACTCAAGGTCTGACCAGCGCGTTGGGCTAATGCTTTGGTCAGACATCTGCTAAGTCGCAACCACGAGACCCTCTTTTTAAATTCTCTCAAATTAGTCATTAATTCGTTTATCCATCAGCTTTAAATTATGCGCAGTGTGGTCTCGAACCTTAGCGGATGTGGTGTAGCGTATATGGACTAGTCCGCACGCAGTGACACATTGATGACACATTGATGAAACATTGAGGACACATTGATGAAACTGAAACTGCTGTTGCCTTTGACGTTATGTTCAGGTTGGACGTCGACACCCATTATTGGTGTTTTCAACGGCCGACATGCGAAACCATTTTCGGGGTGTACTTGAGAACAACATCGCATAACACTACACTCTCCTGGCTACACTACAATGGGAGGTTCACCACTGCTCTGCGCAGTGTCTCATTGCCCTGCTCTTCATTATGCCACAATACATTACAGCGCGCTGGCTAGCACACTGCAAAACACCCTAGCGCACTACACTACACTACACTACACTACACTACACTACACTACACTACGCTATGCTACATTACACCACACTACTCTGCACTACGCCACGTGGCAGTGCACTACAGCGCACTGTTCTACACAATACTGCACCATACCACACTGCAGTACACCACAGCTTACTATGCTACACCGCACTATGCCATGCTATGTAGTTCTCTGACGCATCAACACAGCAAGACATTAACACAGAAAGATGAGCAGCGACTTTATCACGTCTGCATTTGGAGGGGGGGGGGGGGGGGGGGGGGGGGGGGGGGGGGGGGGGGGGGGGGGGGGGGGGGGGGGGGCACCCGAGAACCAAACTGTCAACGCTAGACGGGGAACTTGATGATTTCATATCCGCTGGGCTAATTATACACCGGCAGCTCTTCTCTGTCTGCCGATTCGGGAGTGGTGGTGGTTTTTGTTTGTTTGTTCGTTTGTTTTCTTTTAAGAGGAAAATTCGTCTTTTATCCCCCAGAAGAAAGAAACAGGGTTAACAGTCAAGAGAACCGGTATCGGTCCGAACCTTGACAGCGTGTGTCATCCGTGGCAGATTTTGAGAACATGAACCATGAGAGAGAGAGAGAGAGAGAGAGAGAGAGAGAGAGAGAGAGAGCGTGCGTGCATTTTCAAATCATGAGGGCTGAGTTAAATTTTTTTTTTTTTTAGATTGAACGCCTTAAATAACTTAAAACGCGGTGTGTTTTCAAATCATAGGGGCTGGGTTTTAAATATCAAAGGCTCAAACAAGACATCATTACAACATTTTTATCGGAGACGTTTGTCACAGTGATTAACTTCAAAGGTCAGTTTTCCAACTAGCTTTTGGTCTTAACACTGGGTTAACTGACGGGATTTGCAGGGCGGTATCTGTGTACACAGCAGTGTCCACACCACGGCGTTGACTTAAATCAGTGTGAGCGCGGTTTGATCCGATAAACGCTTAGAGGTCAACCTCTGGGATTTGCTCCGTGCGACTGGTTGTATCTGCGAATGGTTCGATGTGCAGCAGGCATTTCGCAGCAACGCGTAAAAAGATTCCACAGCAAAACGCGAGATGTCGCTGGTAACAATCTGAAAAAAAGAAAGAAAGACAGAAACACGCGCGCGCGCGCACGCGCACGCGCACGCGCACACACACACACACACACACACGCACGCAGGCACACACACACACACACACACACACACACACACACACACACAACAAAAATAGTACGCCCTACGGAAAGATGGTTCCGTCCTTGACCGTTTACTCGGCTGGCAGTATCAGCCAGCGTGAAGCCAGCTGCCCGTCGTCTTGCAGGCCAGTGTAGGGTGTACTATTTTTTGCACACACACACACACACACACACACACACACACACACACACACATGTATATCTACACGCGAGCGCGTGCGCGCGTGCACGAGCACTCACACACACGCGCGCGCGCGCGCTCGCACACTTCCTGACCAACACTACAGGTGCCTGTATCTCTCGGGTCTGACTCTCTTCTAAGGATATATCAACTACAACAACAACAACAACAACAACAACAAAAGAAGAAGAAGAAAAAGAAGCGTCGCGTACAGACTTCCCCTGTCTATGACCAGAATGGAAATTCTGCGTTATCATCTTCATTGTCCTCATTCTCTTTGATTATTAACAACTAAAAAAAAAAACTGAAAAGAAGAGATGAGCCAATTACAAATGAGATGCATAGTACTATGGCAACGCACTCTCTCCGGGAGGAGCCAGCTGCCTGAAATTTGAAACACAGTGAAATTTGCGATTATAAAACAAGTTACAACGTAACAGATGCCAGATGAAAAGTACGCCACGATCAGATATCATGGGAACAGGCGTTAGGACACCGGTCTGTGGATGATCATCGCAATAGTAGGGGCTCTGTAATCATCAACACGCAGACGTTGGAACAGCCTTAGCCACAGAGACTCTTGATGACTTTATCGCTGGAAGTGGTTAACTCCCCTGCCGACAAAGAAGAGAGAGGGACACACACACACACACACACACATCCACACACACCGGGCGGCGGGCTGTCTTTATCGTAGGACGATGATAATACGGCGACACGGGCAGACAGACATCTTTGATCGTTGGACGGTCGGCTGGACGTTAGTTGAAGACGGTGACATCACCACCACAGATAAGATAGTAGGTCATCACACAGAGAGACATCGTCGTGTCATTCAGATTGTGCAAACTCGTGGCGCCTACCTCTCCAAACTTCTCGGCCAGACCAGACGAGGGACGCACAGTTTTGGCTTCGCCAATCAATAAACGTTATATGAATTTCTATCTTCAGTGCACCTGCCGAAAGCTACCCTAATCTGAAGCCTAATAACCCTAACCCTGATCCTGAAACACGATGTTCGGAAATATTTTTGACACTCGGGCTACTGTCATTAAAGTCGGTCTCCTGCGCACAGCCAACACGAGAATGTGGTTTCTTTTCTTGCAGAAAAAAAACGTGTGACACCTGTCCACACTTATCAGTCCTTCCTTTCCTTCAAAAAGTGCACGAACTGCACGAGCATTGGAGGTGAAAACTGCTCATTTGTTACTGCACATTTTGTCACAGCAGTCACCCACACATAAGCAAGTGCATGCCTGTGCGCTAACCACGCTCTTTTGCATTGAGCAGTGTGTCTCATCTCAGAGAATATCAGTAACGCCTCCATTGGTTCCCTTTGGGGCATCAATACATTTGGGCCAAACAAAAGCTTCCAGAAAAAAAAGAAAATCTCCCAATATCACATGGACTGTGAAAGGACCCAAAGAAGCCCGTTATCTACATTTAAACTTTGAATGAAAAAGGTCGCCTCTGAACTAGCATTTGATTTCCAACACTGCCACCGCCACCTTCTAAAGAACACGATGTCGCCTACTGTCAGTTTTCAGAAGTATATCATTAGGGGTTGACACAAGACGTCGATGCTTTTGTAGCGACGATGAGGCCCTTCGCTAAAGTCTAAAGTACTTTAGCCATGTTTTGAGCCTAGCTAGACAGACACTCGAAAAAGAAACCTAGTCAACGTAAGAGAGAAGGCAGAAAAAGACTGAGATTTTCAGGCCGATATGAAGAAAACTAAAAAGACTGCTTGGGTCACACAGTTTGACCCTCTGAATTCACTATCATCAGCAAAAAATCTCGGTATCTCTTGAGGGCACAGCCCTTGAGCAAGAACACATTTTCCCAGTCATTGCAGCAGACAGGAAACGCGAGAATTTAGCGAAGAGAAGTCTGTCTCCTATGCACAGCCAACGCGAGAATGTGGTTTCTTTTCTTGCAGAGCAAAAACGTGTGACACCTGTCCACACTCAACAGTCCATCCTTTCCTTCAAAAAGCCAACGGGTGGTTTTCTCCTCCTTCAGTTCAGTGACCCACATCATTCAGCCAATGAAATGCACCACGTATAGCGATGGGATCTTCCAAAAAGAAGAAGGCCGTAAAAAGAGTGTGTCCCACTGCTATGTTCACGTTCCATTACGGCCTCTCCGGCTGCTGTGTCGCGGACCTCGGGAATACGCCTCACGACCGATCCACTTCCAGCCTTCATCGACGCCACGTGTCGGAGGGAAGCACCCTGACAGCCAGGTAAGTGGAACTGTTTGTAGACGAGGGACGTGAATGTGAACTGCTCCAGATCAAGAGCACTGGCCATCTCCTTCCAGAGTTTCTTTCACTCTAGAATTGTGCCGGGAAGAAGAAATTCTGGCGGTATAGGGAGGGTCCCTTGAGAGGGGATATCGTAGATGTAAGGGTAGGATTGTTGCCAATGATGTGTGTGTGTGTGTGTGTTGTGTGTGTGTGTGTGTGTGTGTGTGTGTGTGTGTGTGTGTGTGTGTGTGTGTGTGTGTGTGTGTGTGTGTGTGTGTGTGTGTGTGTGTGAACCTGCAGCTGAGTGTCGGGTGGAGGGGAGGGGGCATTTGACGTTAAACGGTGATGAGGTTTTGACAGATATTGCACAGGATAGTCCGCCTGACCATCTTCCTTTATAACAAGTGATATGCAGCAGTTATCAAGATGACGATAGAAACTGACAAACAACCGAACTGACCGTATGAATTTCAAGTAATGTCACGCAGTTTCGTCGACACATATCCACGAGCTATCAACTGGTTGACGTGTTCCGGGTTTTAAAGCATGAAAACAATCATTTTTCAATATTGTCTTAAAACATGATTTAAATATTCATATTTATGAATATTGTTTTTCGTTGTCCAGCATTACATAATTTCATGTCCGCTTTGTACATCTTTCAAATCATTTATTTTAGTTTCTCTCTCTCTCTCTCTCTCTCTCTCTCTCTCTCTCTCTCTCTCTCTCTCTCTCTCTCTCTCTCTCTCTCTCTCTCTCTCTGTGTGTGTGTGTGTGTGTGTGTGTGTGTGTGTGTGTGTGTTCAACTAGAAATAAACATTATCTAAAGTCAATAACACTGAGTACAATAATCTTTTCTTACGCTCCGCAACGATCAAATTAACTTTACTCTCAGCTACTTTTGCCTTTTCACAGTAGGTGTGTGTGTGTGTGTGTGTGTGTGTGTGTGTGTGTGTGTTCCTTCTTAGTTTGTTCGCGTACATGACAAATGTCCACACACAACAACAATAGAATATTCATTGAAGCCATGAGCGTTTGATTCCAAGTGTTTGTTTTGGTAATGGGCTAAGCCAGCGCTTCTTGTCTCACACCTGGCTTGAAATTTAGCATGCCGTGCCGTACAGCCTGTTCCATTTGTTTTGGTTTAGGTCTGCTTAGCCTGATGCTGTGTAGTAGCCTATTCCTGTTTATTTTTTGTTCTGCCTATCCTAATGCTGTGTACCTATTCCTGTTTGTTTATTTTTTGTTCTGCATATCCTAATGCTGTGTAGCCTATTCATGTTTGCTTATTTTTTGTTCTGCCAATCCTAATGCTGTGTTGCCTATTCCTGTTTGCTTATTTTTTTGTTCTGCCTATCCTAATGCTGTGTAGTCTATTCCTGGTTGCTTATTTTTTTGTTCTTCCTATCCCAATGCTGTGTAACCTATTCATGTTTGTTTATTTTTTTGTTCTTCCTATCCTAATTCTGTGTAGCCTATTCCTGTTTGTTTTGTTATTGGTCTGTCTAGCCTAATGCCGTGTAGCCTATTCCTGTTGTTTGTTTATTTTTTGTTCTGTCTAGCCTAATGCTGCACAGCCTATTCTTGTTTGTTTTATTTTTGTTCTGCCTAGCGTGATATTGTATAGCCTATTCCTGTTTGATTATTTTTGTCCTGTCTAGCCTAATGCCGTATAGCCTATTCCTGTTTGTTTTGTTTTTGTTCTGCCTGGCGCGATATTTTACAATCTATTCCTGTTTGTTTATTTTTTTGTTCTGCCTAGCCTGATGCTGTATAGCCGATTCCTGTTTGTTTATTTTTTTTGTTTTACCTAGCCTTCTGGCCTGTTTAAGACTAGAAGAAAAAGAGAGGTCTGTAAAGAACACTACATGTGTACTTGCACATTCCGTTCGTCGTTAGTGCCTCGGAAGCATGTTTAAAGGGAGGTAATTAACAGCTGAGGAGAGAAGCCGCTCTCTTTAACCCGTTGTGCTGTGCGAAGTTGATGGGGAGCACCAGGCACCGTTAACTTTAAATTTATGTTTCTGGACTGAGCTTCCAGTTAGCCGGCTGGTCTTTGTCCGACCGTATAAAGATACATGTGTTTATATCTCCGATCGACTTAATCTTAAAAAAAAAAAACAACAACAAAAACAAAACAAGCTTAAGATGCTCAACAGCGAATAATTCAGATCCTTAAACGACTGTTGTTGTTGACGAAGATATTGTGTCAGTGATCATTATTGCTTTAAATTGTACATGTGACCCAAAATGAATCAAATTTGATAAGCTACAGGTATACACGCGAATGCTGATAATTTTGATACCCTTCAACACCGGGTTGACTCAATTACGTGAGAATTAACTTTTGTGAATAGTATTCGGCTTGATGTTATTTCCCTACGTATCGCTACGCAATGAATGCCACTTGAAATATTTGTCAGTAGACTGATTGAAAGACAACGACGTATATGTACAATCAGAGAAGTGAAAACCAGTTAACTTCTTTATTTGCACTGGCGATCAACACAAAGAAAGAAACGCAGAACAAAAATCAAGGTAATAAATGAAATATCGATCACAAAACTAGCCGATAATATTTATTAGAAAGAAAAAAAATTCGTAGACAGCATGGGATTCATTAGCCATAGTTTATTTCCCATTTTAAGGGGATGTAATTACTATTATAGAAATACCTCAGTTGAGATTATGCTTCATAAGAATGGTAAATTTATTGAAACATAAGATTCAAACAAAGCGAGGAATTCAATCAAATCAAAGTATCAGAATGACACACTGAAATCGTGTAATAAATCAGTGAATCCAGCCTCCACACCCAGGGACTGAAGTTTAGGGTCTGTATGTCTTCAAATGTTATCTTAACTTCCCTAATCCACACACCGCTTGTTCACCAAAAAACATATTCAAACAACAGGAATCAAAAACGATTTCATAGATAATTACTACAAGTACACAATAAAGCAATGGAATCAACCCTTTGGCATAAGATCGGGAAGATTTCCAGTGACAGTTACAGTGCCGAATCAGACGGTTTCCTTCTGGACACATCTGAGAATCAGGACTTGAGGTGAGGCTGTCCTACGAAGCATGAGGCAATGTTCCTTGGTTTGAAGATGTAAAGAGACTGATCTAAACTGTCTGGAACAGCCAGCCAGCTTTGAATGTGAACACAGTTATATATAAAAAAAGATATCCTTTAGATATACTAAACTAAAAATAGTAGAAAAGGATATGAGATGGAAAGAGTCGAAAGTCAATACAGAATTACAGAGCATTTGAAATTAGTGCCATACCTCTGTTTTTACACAGTGTGATCAATTTTCTCTCTCGTACACACACACACACACACACACACACACACACTTAATGTGGAAAGACGTTAAATTGAAACAACAACACCACCACCACCACCACCAACAACAACAACAACAACACACACACCACACACACACACACACACACACACACACACACACACACACACACACACACACACACACACACACACAAGAACTTTCAGGTACGGTTTGATTTTTTCCTGTTTCTTCAGATGTGCGTGCGCACGCGCGCGCGCGCGCGCGCGCACACACACACACACACACACACACACACACACACACACACACACACACACACACACACACACACACACACACGCATGCATGCATGCACGCAGAGAGAGAGAGAGAGAGAGAGAGAGAGCCGCCGCTCAAGAAAGGTCGATGCAAACGTTATCCAAGCGTGTTGAAAATAATGGGAAGTAACTCGCTAAATGTCAGGGGGGACGCAATTTGTTGGTTTATGACCCCTTTGTTAGATTGGAGACTCTCTCTCTCTCTCTCTCTCTCTCTCTCTCTCTCTCTCTCTCTCTCTCTCCCTCAACTACACCATTATCTGTTTTCCCCCACCACTGACTTGAAAACCAATTTTGCTTTATGAACAAGGACGTTGAAATCACGGACTCTGTTCACGCTCTGCAGGCCATGTCACCCGACGCACCGTGCTTTATCCTCGGAGATTTTAATGACTGTGACCTCAATTCAAGCCTGCCTTCTTTTAAACAGTATGTGTCATGTTTACAAGAAAGGATAAAATACTTGATTTATGCTACTGTAATATACCATCTGCATACAAGTGTGTTCAGCTCCCCCCTGTTGGTCATCTGATCACAATGCCATTCATCTCTTGCCCAGCTTACAGACAAAAGTGAAACACAACCTATCACTAAAAAGCAAGTGCAGTGCAGTGTTGGACACAAGAAAGTGTTGATGAATTACAGGCTTGTTTTGAATGTACAGATTGGAATTTGTTTTTGAATTCTAGTTTTTGACATTAACGAAGCCACCGATGTTATTTCCAGCTACATTTCTTTCTGTGAACACATGATTGTACCTACTAAAACTATCAAAATATTTCCAACAACAAACTTGGGTTACAAAATCTCTGAAAATAACTCTAAATGAGAAAAAAAGAGCTTTTCAATCAGGCAATAAAAGCGATCGTAAGGTTGTACAAAAGAACTGCAAACGGAGATTGAAGAATCAAAGAGAGCTTACAAGAGAAAGTTTGAAAACATGTTCCAGAATGGAAATATGCGAGATGCATGGAAAGGAATAAAGGTTTTATCAGGTTCAGTAAATGTTCAAACCTTACCGACCAGTTGCCCTCACATCTGTTGCAATGAAATGTCTTGAAAGAATTGTCCTCAGTTATGTTTTAAAAGATACTACACCAGTCTGTTCGATATCAAAGTGTTGTTTCGTCTTCCCAGAGTCATTTCAACTGGCGCACCCCAGGGTACTGTTTTATCACCAGTGCTTTTTACTCTGTACACAAATGATTGTTCAGGAAGTGATTCAACTTTGTACATTAAATATTCAGATGACTCAGCACACTTGTAGATCTTTTCCAACTCTGATTCTGTTTACTTCAAGGAGGTTCAAAGATTTGTTGACTGGTGCGATCATAACTATCTTGATCTGAATGTAACAAAAACGAAAGAAATGTTGATTGATTTTAGAAAGAATCCAAAAGCTGTACCACCACTTTTTATCAAAGGTGCTGAAGTAGAACGTGTTGAATCATACAAATATTTAGGAACTTTTATAGATAATAAGCTGAATTTTAAATCCCATGTTGAGTATGTCCACAAAAAATGTCAAACCAGATTATATTGTCTTCGCAAGCTGCGATCATTTCATGTGAATACTGACATTCTTCGGACATTTTTATTCATGCTTCTTGGAATCTGTTCTAACTTTCTCATTTATGTGTTGGTATGGTGGGTTGACTGTGAAGAGCAGAAATGTGCTTGAGAAAGTGGTGAACGTGGGGAAAAAAATCGTTGGTGAGAGACAAAAAAGTCTGAGTGAGCTATACAGGTGCCGTGTTAGTTGTAAAGCGAAGAAGATTACGTGTGACCAGACCCACGTCGTTGCAAATCAGTATGACCTTCTTCAGTCAGGACGAAGATATCGATCGGTTATGCAGAAGTGTCAGATTTAAACAAAGTTTTATTCCCCTGTCCATTGATTTCTTGAACCGAGAAGATGTTTAATTGAAATCCAAATTCCTCTATATGAATGTATGTCATATGTGAGAAAATGGTAATGTGGCTAAATTATTGTTTATTTGCTGTGAATGTGTGTGACCACAATTAATATGAAAAATCAGCAACTTCTTGCTTATCTGTTACCCTCGCGATTAGAAATTATCAAACTCTCTCTCTCTCTCTCTCTCTCTCTCTCTCTCTCTCTCTCTCTCTCTCTCTCTCTCTCACTTTGTCTCTCTCTCTCTCTCTCTGTCTGTCTCTGTCTCTCTGTCTGTCTCTCTCTCCACCTTTTACACACACACACACACACACACACACACACACACTCACTCACTCACTCACTCACACACACACACACACACACACACACACACACACACACACACACACACACAGCGCGAGCGCCCGTATATTGAAAACCATGGGAACTAACTCGCCAATTTTATGTGGGAATGCATTTTACTGATTTACATCCCCTACGTTCGACTAGGGCATTCTCTGTCTGTCTGTCTGTTTGTCTGTCTGTCTTGTCTTGTCTGTGTGTCTGTCTGTCTGTCTGTCTGTCTCTCTCTCTCTCTCTCTCTCCTCTCTCTCTCTCTCTCTCTCTCTCTCTGTGTGTGTGTGTGTGTGTGTGTGTGTGTGTGTGTGTGTGTGTGTGTGTGTGTGTGTGAGTGAGTGAGTGTGTGTGTGTGTGTGTGTGTGTGTGTGTGTGTGTGTGTGTGTTGTGTGTTGTTGTTGTTGTTGTTGTTGTTGTTGTTTGTTTCTGCGTGTGAAATCCTTCATGTTTTGTCACTGAATTAAATAAAATCAATCATATACTCTCTAATCATAATCTCTCTCTCTCTCTCTCTCTCTCTCTCTCTCTCTCTCTCTCTCTCTCTCTCTCTCTCTCTCTCTCTCTCTCTCTCTCTCTCTCTCAGGTCTCTTTCTGCATGTGTGTGTGTGTGTGTGTGTGTGTGTGTGTGTGCGCGCGCGCTCTCTCTCTCTCTCTCTCTCTCCTCTCATCTCTCTCTCTCTCTCTCTCTCGTCTCTCTCTCCTCTCTCTCTCTCTCTTTCACTCTCTCTCCTCTCCCTCTCCTCTGTCCTGTGTGTGTGTGTGTGTGTGTGTGTGTGTGTGTGTGTGTGTGTGTGTGTGCAGGAGGACTGGGATCTCTCTCTTTTCTGTCTCTCTTAGTGTCTTTCTCCTCTCCATCTTTCTGTCTCTCTCTGTCACTCTCTCTCTATTTCTGTCTCCTCCCCCCCCCCCTCCACCCCCCTCCTCTAGTTCCCTTTCTCTTTCTTTCTCCGTCCTCCCTCCGTCTCTCTCTGTCTCTGTCTCTGTTTCTCTCTGTCTGTCTCTGTCTCTGTTTCTCTCTGTCTGTCTGTCTGCCCCGTCTCTCTCTCTGTCTCTCTCATCCTCTTTTTCTTTTTGTTCTCTCTCTCCACCCACCCACCCCCCTCCCTCCCTCCCTACCTGTCCCTCTCTCACCCCTCTCTCTTTCTCTGTGATCGTCTAGCCTTTCAGTCCGCTTTCCCGTATCCCGCCGTTTTGGTCTTTTCCCATGGACCCCTTCAGCAGCGTTCAGGAATCTATCCATAGCAAAGAAGTCGCAAGACTACAGGAGAAGATACTGCACTGCTGCCGAGTCACTTCGGTGGAGTTCAGTGAGGCCTGTTGTGATCCACAAATAATGATTCCTGGCTTTTTTTTTAATCCAGGATGTCAAGACCAGATAATCCCATCAGTGGCAATTTGTTCCGACGGGATTCAAACCCGTGACCCTCCTACTCGTAGCCCTATGACATCTACTAGACCACTATGCCACTGCGGCATTTTTTTTTGTGGAGGTGGAAGGAGTGGAACGACGGTGTAAGCGAATTTCAGTGGCTGGACCCTAAGGTCAGTCAGTCAGTCATTCCCCTGACCGCTGGGGTCGTTGGGGGGACGTGATGAGGCAGCCGCCGTTTCTCTCCAGGCTCTTCTGTTTTGCAGCTGTCGTGAGGAGATCTGGCATGGGTCAGTTTGGTCCAGTCCTTTATATTTTCGGACCAGCTCTTTTCTCTGCCGTCCTCTGCCGTCAACACCACCCCCCCCCCCCCCCCCCCCCCCACTCCCCCACAGAGTGAATCTGTGAGTCCCAAACATTTGTCCAACCCCAGTGGCCAGGATAAGTGACTGTTTCTGACATCCGGGACATCAGTTGCTCGATTTCCTGTCCGTTTTGATTGCTTTGTTGTTGGAGGGGCAAAAGCAATGGCGTGTTCTCCAGAAGTGACGAAAGGAGGTGTTTGTGTGTTGCAGGCGTTCCTGAGCATAGAGGGTGGGGGTTGAAGATGTGTGTGTGTGTGTGTGTGTGTGTGTGTGTGTGTGTGTGTGTGTGTGTGTGTGTGTGTGTGTGTGTGTGTGTGTGTGTGTGTGTATGTGTGTGTGTGTGTGTGTGTGTGTGTGTGTGTGTGTGTGTGTGTGTGTGTGCTTAACTTCATATTCCATGTTTTTGCGTAACTTGTTTGGATTGACATGTTTGTTCAACATCGCTTGTTTGGTCACATTACTCGCTCTCTCTCTCTCTCTCTCTCTCTCTCTCTCTCTCTCTCTCTCTCTCTCTCTCTCTCTCTCTCTCTCTCGTCTGAACGTGAGCGCCTCTGTGTGTGTGTGTGTGTATGTGTGTGTGTGTGTGTGTACGTGTGTGTGTGTGTGTGTGTGTGTGTGTGTGTGTGTGTGTGTGTGTGTGTGTGTGCGTGCGTGCGTGTGTTTTCTTATTTTTGTTAGTTTCTTCCTCCTCTTCTTTATGGGTTTTTTGTTTTTTTTTTTTTTTTTTTTTTTTTCCCCCACCTCTTCCTCCCCAGCCCCCTTTAAAATCCCCTTTCTCTTCTTCAGGTCTGTTTTCAAGCTGTCTTCCCATCACCGTAAGCCTCCGCCTCCTCCGTTTGTGATTGTTAGTGTCCGCCTTGCTTTACATGCCTTACTGTCCCTTTTCTCGGTCTTGACGCCAGGTCCAAAGATGTGTGTGTGTGCACACGTGTGTGTGTGTGTGTGTGTGTGTGTGTGTGTGTGTGTGTGTGTGTGTGTGTGTTCGTGCGGG
>JADBJO010000032.1:786163-798663 GCA_016801955.1 Conus betulinus | reverse complement strand
ATCTGTTGATCTCATATTCTGTTGATAGCAGGCTTTTAAAGCAGCAAAAAAAAAAAAAAAAAAAAGATACGCCCGATGATGTTCGCTTCAAAGCTGTAACTTTGCATCGTGAGTGCGCGCCCTGTGTTAGTGCTGACAAAGGGGCTTGTTGCTCTCGGTGGAACGCTGGGTGTTTTTGATGTCTGTCTGTTTCCGCTTGTGGAATTGAGATCTCTTTGTATGACAGTCTGAAGCACCAGACTGATAGGAAAATGGAGCGTAGTAGAAAAAGCGTGGTTGCGAGTGAGAGAGAGAGAGAGTGTGTGTTGTGTGTGTGTGCGTGTGTGTGTGTGCGTGCGTGCGTGTGCGTGCGTGCGTGAGTGCGTGCGTGCGTGCGTGTGTGCGTGCGTGTGTGTGTGTGTGTGTGTGTGTGTTATTGTTATATTCCATTAACGTCTAAACCAGATAACAGTGGGGCCATTTGAGAATTGTCAATAGAGAATCAGAGATTACCAGCTTTTTGACTGTCTGGAAAATAGATTCTTCGTATGAGAGCCAGCTGATAAGCACAGTAAAGCTTCACAACGTCGTCGATTCTGTAGTCTAATAATTGGGTCGTCAGCGTCACCACACAGACTGCTGATGGAGCTCAAATGTCTAAGAAGGAAACAATTTGCAAATAATAAAATGCAGTGAACAGCAATGGGCGAGGAAGGGGAGAGAAAGAAGGGAATGTAGGGGAGAGGGAGTAGGAGGCGTGGAGGGAAGTAGCACGTATCCCTGGTGTGATGTTGATTGAAAGAGGTGTTTTTGGAAAGTTCTTTCCAGGCAATGCTCCCGTCAAAAGCTGGAGATCTAGAATAGCGTAAATTTAGAAAAGACGAATAAACTAGTCACAGTTGGCAGAAACAGGATAGGAGGTGTCAAAAAAAGTCTAACACACCATCAAGAGATAACAATAAAACATATCCCATGATTTCTTTTTTTTTTTACTTCAACGACTAATTGATGGTGATTTATGATGTGAGGAAATATTCTGCCAAATGCCTGTAGAAGCCTTTTTACGAACGTTTTTGTTTTGTCTGCCCATGACTGCAAGTATACTCTTGTACGTTCCTAGCTGCTCAACAAAGCAAATGGCCAACACTTGTATCTAAGCGATGGTTCAGATGTACCGAAGAAGAATTTTGACAGGCGTGTCCCGTTTGAGGTCAGATCTCTGTCTGGGCTATGCCGTAGCTCTTCTTTTTTTGGAAGATCAACACGTGAGGCTGACGAGTATCCACTGTCACTGCAGGCAACGTGTTCAGAGAATCATTGACTGAGTTCAGCACTCTGGTTATGCTTCTTTGGCCTGCCTCTGGAGAACGCACCCATCCGCTGTGTCCTGGTGAATGGTCTCAGACAGGGGTACACACGTCACGTACCTACTTTACTAAGACCCATGGCTCAAGGGTGAGCATAGGCCATCGACAACACTCCCGCCATCGCACTCGGTTCTGGGCTGCTCGCTGAATGCCTGTCCCAGTTGGTCCCCCGCCCTCTTTATCTCTGCCTCAGTGTCTCGCCTCCAGCTGCTGCGAGGTCGGCCTCTCTTCCTTTTCCCCTGCGGGTTCCATGTCAGGGCTTGGCGTGTGGTGCTGGATGCTGGCTTCCTGAGAGTGTGTCCAATCCAGCCCCACTTCCTCCACAGAATCTGCTTGGCCACTGGTTCCTGTAGTGCTTGCTTGCTTCCATAGATCTTCATTGTTGATCTTTACACACGTCAGAAGCACTGAAATTACGTCATCTGATGACTGCAGGGAGAAGTACTTGTCCGCCACTAATTGACTTACTGTGTGATGCAGTTTTTTTTTTTTTTTTTTTTTGTTTTGTTGTTTATTGTTGTCCCCTTTATCAGGTGCAGAGAAAGTATGTGAAGCATTTCTTTTCTCACGCCAGCATGCTTTCCCAAAGACTTCCTGTCAGTGTCCAGAGTCCAGATCCACACAGACAGAAAGGACGCTACCAGAGGTCAGTTTAGCAAACACATAGTTCAACAACTTTTCGTACAATGATCATGACGTCAACTGACCGTGGATGTTTGTCTGGTGACCATAGGCAGAACAAAGGCAGGTGCAGTACACTATCGATTTCTGGATGGAATGGCTGTACTAGCCTTCCTGATGAAAACAACCCCCTGCTGCTCCACCTCTTTATTGACGAAAAATCCCTTTATTCCGTATGGTATATGCATGTCCAGCTGGTTCGTCCAACCATGGAAAACCCAACCGTTCATCTTATCGTGAGTTTTAGGGGTTACCGTTTAGATCTCTCCTTGTGTAACACACGTCCAGAATATCATCAGTGAGCCATGGTTGTTAATTTCTCTCTGATTCCCAGGGTATCTGTCGCTGTGGCATGAGGGGTGTTTACACTGTCGGTGAGATCGTTTGAATCACTTTTCATTGAATCTGAGTAAAGCAAACCTATCGTGAACGTTTGTCTCGATGACAGACACATTCTCCCAGTCTTTCAGTTTTTTTTTTCTCTATTGAGAGGGAATGAGGAAGAGAAAGGGGAGGAGGAATACCAAATAGACTGCTGGCTGTGGTCAGAGAGAGACAGGGGGGAAGAGAGCGAGAGGGAGAGAGAGAGGGGGGGGAGAGAGGAGAGAAAGAGGAGGAAGAGAGAGAGAGAGAGGGAGAGAGAGAGGGAGAAAGAGAGGAGAGAGAGAGAATGTGTCTTACAGTGAGGGAGAGAGAGGGAGGGGAGGGAGAGAGAGATGTGTCTAAACAGTGAAGAGAGAGAGAATGTCTAATAGAGAGAGAGGGGGAGGGAGACAGAGAGACACAGAGACAGAGAGAGAGAAAGACAGACAGACTGAGAGAGCTGTCAGTTACCAGTTTACTTGATGTTCAAGCCAAAATATTGCTAATGCACAGATGTTTTGTTACTCTTTATTCTGCCATCTTCTAAGAGAGAGAGAGAGAGAGAGAGAGAGAGGAGAGAGAGAGAGAGAGAGAGAGAGAGAGAGAGAGAGAGAAGAGGGAGGGTCTCATTAAAGCTTTTAAAAAATAGATTATTGCAAAATATTTCAAATGTGGTATGCAGGGAAAAACACACACTAAAATGAGGTACAAGGAGGGTAACGTTTGTTCTCACAGTGAAACAATGACATGGATGCACAGTGAAACAACAACATAGGTAACAAAAACTCCAAACTAATGCTGTTTGCAGCACCCAGTCATCTAGCGTACACGCAGACATTAAGCGCACTGCAGCAACATTTTAACTTTCCCTTAAAATGTATGTATGAACTGCTCGCAAATGAAGATGGATCGTTTCTTTCCACGGACAGTTGGCAGGCGATGTTTTGGAAAATGTATTCCTCTTGCTCTTGGCGTAAATGAATCATCAGATAGAAGAAGTAACACATCTCTAGCACAGAGAGAGAGAGAGAGAGAGAGAGAGAGAGAGAGAGAGAGAGAGAGAGAGAGAGAGAGTGGAAGAGAGAGACAGAGGGGGAGGGAGGGGGAGAGAGAGTCTCCCCTGCTCAGTCCACACCACATCAATCCTCCCGTCACTTGATCAGCTCTCTGTTGTCGTCACCAGTCACCTGACACTGATTTCTCCTCTGCCAGGTGTGGATACTGACACAGCTTTTTCCATCATGCACGTGCATCATGATGAGCTAGACAGACGACTCGCATAACCAATTAGACACCATTTAAACAGCCGAACATTATCCCCCCCCCCCCCCCTACTCCTAACCCCATTCCCACCCCAAACCCTCTCTCTCTCTCTCTCTCTCTCTCTCTCTCTCTCTCTCTCTCCCTCCCTCTCTCTCTCTCTCTCTCTCCCCCCCCCTCCCCTCCATATACCTGTTGGTTATAACTTCCAAGCTGATAAGGATGTTCCCGTTCAGATTCGCCTCAAAGCTGTAACTTTGGATCGCGAGTGCACGCACTGTGTCAGTACTGACAAAGGGGGCTTGCTGCTCGCAGTGGAAGGCTGGGCGAGTGGTGTTTTTGATGCCTGTTTCCGCTTGTGGAATTGAAATCTCTTTAGATGAGGAGGTGAAACATCAGCTTGATAAGAGACGAAACATAATGAGAGGAGGGAAGAGAGGCGAGCGAGCGAGCGAGCAAGAGATAGATAGATGAGAGAGAGAAAGACTGTGTGTGTGTGCATGTGTGTGTGTGTGTGTGTGCGTGCGTGCGTGCGTGCGTGCGTGCGTGCGTGTGTGTGGTGTGTGTGTGTGTGTGTGTGTGTGTGTGTGTGTGTGTGTGTGTGTCCATTGGTTCATAAAGCAGGTAACCAGGGAGGCCATGTCAGTTTTGTCAATACAAGTTCAGAGATCGGCAGCTTGGACTGTTTTGGAAATCGGAGGCTTCATATAGTGCATCAAATGATGCACATAGTAGAACTTCACAAGTTGATCTAAGTACTGAACACAACTGGGTCGTCAGTGTGATCACTTACATGGCTGATGGAGCTGGGATGTTAAAGAAGGAAACAGAAACAAAAGGTAAATACAGGGAATAGGAATCGGCGAGCAGGTGGGGTGAGAAAGAGGGGAGAATGAAGGATGGAATATAAAGGGCAGAGGAGGGTGGTGGTAATTATCCCTGGTGTGATGTCGATTGCGAGAGATATTACAGAGTTCTTTCCGGGCGATGTTCCTCTCAAAATCTGGATATCTAAAACAGTGTAAACTTACAACAGACAACAAAGATCAGTCAAATTTGGGAGAAATGGGGGTGGTGGGTATACAAAAATAAGTCAGACACGTCATTAAAAAAATCCTGATCTTGACAACATGTCCTATGATTTACTTTTATGTTTTTTCGACAACTGATCGATAGTGATCCACGATGTTAGGGACATTTTCTCTCTCAAATGACTCCAGAAGTTTTATACGAATTGTTAAAAACTGCTGTTTTTGTTACTGTTGTTACAAAGTAACCTGTTGGTGTCATATGTTCCTATCTGCTCATAAAAGCCAAATGGCTGACATCTCTATCTAGGCAAGGTTTCAGATGTACTGACGAATTTGACAGATGCTTCCGTTTGAGGCCAGATCTCTGTCTGGGCCATCTTGTAGCTCTTCTTTTGGAAGATAAGCACACGAGGCTGGCACTTATCCACTGTGACTGCAGGCAGCCTGTTACCAGACTCATCGGGGAGTTCAGCGCTCTGGTTGTTTCTTTGATCTGCCTGTAGAGCGTGTACCATCGCTGGTCTTGGATAGAAAATCATGGCGCGGGGGGGGGTGGGGGGGAATGGGGGGGGGGGGGGGGGGGGGGGGGGGGGGGGGAGGGTGTTTATACAAGCCCGTACCCGGCCAAAGTTAATTCGTCTGATAACTGCAAGGAGAGGCACTTGCAGAACACCAATTGACTGACTGCCGGATGCAGTCTTTTGTTTTATAATGTGTTTCCTGTATGAAATACGGCAGAACCTGTACGAGAAGCATCTCTTCTCCAGTTCCAGCATGTTTCCTCGTAGATCCTCTGTCGGCGTCCAGTGCACAGATCCGTACAGGCCTAAGGACGCTTCTAAGGGTCACTTAAACACAACCATCATCAACGACCGTGACGTCAGCTGACCGTGCACGCTCGTCGTCGGGTGACATGGGCAGAATGAGGGTAGACACAGTCCACTTTCGACATCGAGTCAGAATATTTGTATTGGTCTTCCTGATATCAAAGAGCTGCGGTTCTATCTCTTTCTTGATGAAGGAAAAGAAGCACTATTCAATATTATATAGGTATGTCCAGTGGGGTTTATGGAAAATCGAAGTGCTCTTCCAATCATGACCGATTTTCGTAAGCTTTGATCTCCCCCTTAGGTCCCGAATGTCGTCAGTGATCCATGGCAGCTGATGGCTAGGGTGTCAGTCGCTGTATGGTGAAGCTGTTTGTTCACACTGTCAGTGAGAGTGTTTACATCACTTTTCAGTGGAAACGAACACAGCAAACTCCTCATAAACGTTTGCCTCCATAGCAGATACGGTCTCTCCCAGTCCTTCAGTTTTGTTGTTGTTGTTTTTGTTGTTGTTGTTGTTTTTTTTTTGAGAAAGAGAGAGAGAGAGAGAGAGAGAGAGAGAGAGAGAGAGAGAATGAGCAGGAGGAGAATTAAGGGAGGGCTACAAACCACAGGTATGACAGTGGTCGCAGAGAGAGAGAGACAAAGAGAGAGAGAGAGAGAGAGAGAGAGAGAGAGAGTGTGTGTGTGTGTGTGTGTGTGTGTGTGTGTGTGTGTGTGTGTGTGTGTGTGTGTGTGTTTGAAGTTGAGTCAGCAGTGTTGATCTGAACACTGCACGAGGCACTCCAGGAGTCCTGGGTATAATAAAGGAGGCGCTCTAAGTCCTGCTTGTCCTGTATCCTTCGTTTGGTCTTGTGGCGTCATTTGGTCTTTTGGCGTCATTTGGTCCTGTGGCGTCATTTGGTCCTGTGGCGTCATTTGGTCTTGTGGCGTCATTTGGGTCTTGTGGCGTCATTTGGTCCTGTGGCGTCATTTGGTCTTGTGGCGTCATTTGGTCTTGTGGCGTCATTTTGTCTTTTGGCGTCATTTGGTCCTGTGGCGTCATTTGGTCCTGTGGCGTCATTTGGTCTTGTGGCGTCATTTGGTCTTGTGGCGTCATTTGGTCCTGTGCAGTCGTGCAAACTGGAGAAGGAAAAATTCGATCTCGTGGTTCCTTCGTTCGTGTCGTTGCGTGTTTCATGTTAAACTGTGTGGCCTTTTTTACCTGCTTCCTCAGTGTCTACGTTCTTTCGTCTGTTTTCTTAGCTGTTTGTTTGAAAATATCGAAACATGGAATTGAAAAATCTTTCATTGATATTATAAGCTGTCAGCATTAGTGCCGGGGTGTGTGAGTAAGGTGGAGAGTGCAGAAAGAAGAGGGAAAAAGGTGAAGTGCGGTGGGGAGGGGGAGGCAATCTTTCACACATACGGAGAGAGAGAGAGGAGGGGGGGGGGGTTGTTGGGGGTAGAGGGAATGAAAGAGAGGGAGAGAGGTGGGACTGAGAGAAAACGAAAGAGAAAGGGAGGCGATAGAGAGAGAGAGAGAGAGGGGGGGGGGGGGGGAGGGAGGGGAGGGAGATGGGGAAGGGAGGGAGGGAAGGAGAGAGAAAGAAAAATAAACGTAAATGTAAGGATTTACACGGGACACATAAGAGCCCCTGATGGAGGAGGACTGAATTCAGAGACAGACAGACAGACAGACCCTAAGAGAGAGAGAGAAAGAAGAGAGAGAGAGAGAGAGAGAGAGAGAGAGAGAGAGAGAGAGAGTCTGAAAGAGAGAGAGAGGGGGAGAAAGAGAGAGGGAGAGACCCGAGAGACATAGAGTAATAGTGAAAGAGAGAGAGAGAGAGACTCTGAAAGAGAGAGAGACTCTGAAAGAGAGAAAAAGAGAAACAGAAAGAGAGACTCTGAAAGAGAGAAACAGAGAGAAAAGAGAGAAAGAGAGAGGGAGAGAGAGAGAGAGTGAGAGAGACCCCGAGAGACAGAGAGAGAGAGAGAAGAGAGAGAGACCCTGAGAGAGAGAGAGAGAGAAGAGAGAGAGAGAGACCCCAAGAGAGAGAAAGAGAAAGACCCAGAGAGAGAGAGAGAGACCCTGAAGAGAGAGAGAGAGAGAGAGAGAGAGAGAGAGAGAGAGAGAGAGAGAGAGAGAGAGAGAGAGAGAGAGAGAGAGAGAGAACACATCTCCCCCGTTATTCAATCGTTGATCCCCTCTACAGTTCCATCGATTACGTCTTCCAAAGTCTCTCCTCACCTGCCGAGGGTCCTCATCACGCCCTTCACAGCGCAGCGTCCCTCCCCGTGGGCTGTCCACTGAGGGGGAAGGGGAGCACAGACCAACAGGGCTCTCCCTGTGGAACGGAAAACGGGAGAAAAGCATGGCAGAGCGTTCCCATCATCAGACCCACACCGGATGAAAAGCTTGGAACTAGAAGCATCATCAGCTGTGTGTATGTCGGGTCCCTTACATGGAGGGATTTGCAATGGAGAGATTTACAGGGGAAAAAACGATGGGGAGGATGTCGGGTACTGAAAGGTCCAGAACACACCTGATCCCTCCTCCCGACTCCCACTTCCTTCCTTACCCTCCCTCTCCACCCTCCACGAAACACCTGTACGAAACAGTGGACCCTCACCCCCACCCCCCACCCCCCTCCATTCCTACTTTTTTTTTTCCCAGATAAACTGATCCGCCTTTTGATCAACGTCGTTAGATCAGAGTAACCGTTTGTCCACCCGCTTCGTCGATGTTCCTGATTCAACGGCCATTCCCTTCATGCAGGATGACTCGTCCTTACACGTTTCTACCTTGACCCGGCGATCCCACCGCGGTCTATTGAACAAGCGGCCGGAGTCGTGCCTCATGGAGACCACTCGTTAAAGAAGACTTTGCACTGGGCGGCTAGTTAGGGGATGGATGAGAGGGAGTTGGAGAACTCGTCAAAGAAGATCTTAATTCGTGCCTTTGGAAGGCCACACGTTGAGGAAAAAAAAAACTTTGATTCATGCGTCTATGAGGTTTATCGTAAGAAACGACCTTGATTCATGCTTCCACAAGGCCACTCATTAGAAGAGACCTGATTCATGCCCGTCAGAGGACATTCGTCAGCAAAAAGACTTGATTTGTGCCTCTGGGAGGCCATCCATCAGAAAAGACTCTGAGTCACGCCTCTAGGATACAACTCATCTTTACTGCTTGTCTCCAGGAGGACATTCGTGAGGAGAAGACTGATCGGTGCCTCTTCAACGCCGCTCGTCAGAGAAGACGTTCATTCGGGTCGCCGGGAGGCCACTCGCCGCTAGTTCATTTGGTATGGAGTGCCTCCTGTCTATCGTGTTCATTAACAAAGAATCTTTTCTTGTCTGTCTCCTCTTTCTCTCCCCTTCACAGTTTTTTTTTTTTTTTTTTTTCCGATTCCTCTGTCCCGACTTTTTCCAGTCCTACTCCCCATTCCCTCTCTCTCCCTCTCTCCCCATGTGTCTGTCTGTCTCTGTTTCTGTTTCTGTCTGTGTGACTGTCTATGTGCCGTCTGTCAGTTTGTCTACCTCTGTCTGTATTTCTGTCTGTCTGTCTGTCTGTTTCTGTGTCTGTCTCTCTGTCTGTCTGTGTCTGTCTCTGTCTGTCTCTCTGTCTCTCTCTCTCTCTCTGTATGTGTGTGTGTGCATGTGTGTGTGTGTGTGTGTGTGTGTGTGTGTGTGTGTGTGTGTGTGTGTGTGTGTGTAAATTTATATGTTGATGTTCGTACGTACTTGTGTGGGAGTGTGTGTCTTAGTGTGTGTGTTTGTTTATATATACAAATATTCGTACGTGTAAGTTTGCGCTGTAGTAACCGTGGTGTGTGTGTGTGTGTGTGTGTGTGTGTGTGTGTGTGTGTGTGTGTGTGTGTGTGTGTGTGTGTGTGTGTGTGTGTGTGTGTGTGTGTGTCTGTGTGTGTGTGTCTGTGTGTGTGTGTGTGCGCGCGCCTGCGCGCGTGTGTAGGGTCAAGAAGGGTTACAAGCGGGCCTGGTAGCGTGTGACGTGTGTTTGTGTGTGCGCCCGCGGCTGCAAAGGCTGAGAATTTGCTGGCCTACTTTTGGAGGCCCCCTCCCTGACTGCATTCTTTAAGTGTGAGGGAGGCGTAACATGACGGCGCCAGCTGCTGTTGTCCACACACACCACAAGGTGAACTGAAAGAAACACACAGGGTGAAAGGGCTGGAGCCAGGGGTGGTAACAAAGGAGACAGACAGACAGACTGACTGACAGAGAGAGAGAGAGAGAGAGTCAGAGACAGTGACAAAGACAGACACAGACACACAGACAGACATAGACAGAGGGATAGAGAGAAAGAGAGACAGACAGGTGGACAGACAGACAGGCGTGTTGACAGACAACCAGCCAGCCAGACAGACAGAGGGAGACCGAGATAAGTCCAGTGTGGTGATATTCCAAGTTGCAAGACCCAAGACAATTTGTTAGTGGGTGGATGAGGGAGCAACTTCATAACTATTATCATTATTATTATTGTATCATTATAATCAGTATTATAATTTTTATTATCATTATTATCATTATTATTAATATTATTATTATTATTATTTTATTATTATTATTATTATTATTATTATCATCATTATTGCTATCATTATTATCATTATTATTACCATCATTATTATTATTATTGCTGTTGTTGTTGTTGGGCTAGAAACAGTCTCGTAATGCCTTCTCTGATCTGCATGCACTCCTTTCGAATCAGATGAGAGAGAGAGAGAGAGAGAGAGAGAGAGAGAGAGAGAGAGAGAGATGTCTCGGGTTGCGGGATGAAGAGAGAGAGAGAGAGAGAGAAAGAGGAGAGTACGGACGGCGAGAATGGAAGGGGTACGGACGGCGAGGTGGAAGGGAAGTGGAACGGGTAATGGGGAGGGGCAGGGACACAGGAAAGGAAGGGGAGGGGAAGGGAGGGTAATGCGAGGAATGCCGAGCTTCGATAGAATGCCCCATCTCTCTTCCCACCCTATCATCATCACCCTTCCAATCCTTCCTCCCTCCCTACTCTCTGCTGTCTCCCTCCTCGTGGTGTCTTCCTGTACACTTTCCTTTTCTCTTGTTCTTGAGATGATAACTCCGTCGGCATGTTGAGGCATTAACGAGGAAAGGCAGCGGAGAAATAAGCACCGTGGGGGGAGGGGGGGGGGGGGGAGGGAGGAGGGGGGGGGGATATCAGGAGAGCGTGATGACAGAGAGATACAGGAGGGGAACCGGAAGAACAGAAGAAGAAAAGAAAGAAAGAAAGAAAGAAAAGAAAAAGAAGAAAAGAAAGAAAGAAAAGAAAGAAGAAAGAGAAGAAGCTGGAGAAGAAGCAGGAAAAGATGAACAAGTGAAATAAAACAAGGAAAAACGACAAAAGAAAGAAAAGAAAGAAAGAAAGAAAGAAAGAAGAAGAAGAAGAAGAAAGAAGAAGAAGAAGAAGAAGAAGAAGAAAAACTACAGCAGTGGCAGTTGGCAGCAGCAAGCGTACCAACAACCTTCGTGGCAGTAGTGATTATCGTACGAGCACCAGCATTAGCAATGGTAGTGGCGGTGGTAGGAGTACTAACAATAGTTGCGGCAGCAGCACCAGCGACTTGCAGCAACATTAAGAGGGCGCAGCAGTAACAGCAGTGGTATTAGCGTCGGCGGCTGCTGATGTGGTATTCTTGACGGAAGCAGCAGCAGCAGCAGCAGCAGCAGCAGTTTCTGCAGCAGCAGTGGTGTGGTAGCAGTAGTGCCAGTGACAGAAGTCATTTCTTACTTCCACCCTGTCAGTCCATACACTGCTTTCCTTTTCGAGCAAATTACTCTCTCTCTCTCTCTCTCTCTCTCTCTCTCTCTCTCTCTCTCTCTCTCTCTCTCTCTCTCTCTCTCTCTCTGCATCAGCTGTATAGCAGTCTGGCATTCAGGAACTGTGGACTTCATGCTGTTTCAGAGGGTATATTCCGATTTAATGGCTACCAGACTAAACAATTTTTCACTCAGTTACAGAAGGCTACTCACTGTGTGCGTAGCTTTCGTCGGCAATCCGACCGGCTTCTTCAGCGCAACCGCTGGGTTGATGGATTCTGATTGTTTTATGTTGAACAAACAAGAAGGGCGGTGAAACTATTCTGTTTAATTTTTTCGGTGTTTATTCTTTCTGGGTATTCATGTAATTATCTTCTCCTTCCACATTCCTCGGTCTGATAGCCATTAGGGAAGTATTGTGTTATGATTTTTTTTTTCATATTATTAAAACGATTGTTGTGATGTCGAAACAAGACATTTCACCCCAAATTCACACATCTGATTCACACTGAACATTACTTTGAAATCTGACTTCCATGCGTACTCGCATTTTTGTCTTTGTTTTCATACATCACTCAAAACGTTTTGGCGCACCACGACAACGTATATATCGAGATCAATCACGGTTTATATAGTCAATACACTTATAGGCTCATACGATATACCATACATGTCTGTTGGAACCATATATACAATCACGGACGTTCTCCACGACATGGATTTGTTGTTCACTACTACACAGCATTTTACGGGTAGTTTTCTTCAGAAGTTTACCTTGTAAGACAGGGCAGGCCTACTTGGGTTTCTTAAGTCTTAACAACGTGTGTCTGATCCACCCATCCAGGAAATGAGTAATTTCCGATCGCGCTTCTGCTGGCACGTTCGCTAGCTTCTCTTTGAGTGTTTGATAGTGAGAGCATTGTTGTTAACACGTGTGTGTGTGTGTGTGTGTGTGTGTGTGTGTGTGTGTGTGTGTGTGTGTGTGTGTGTGCGCGCGCGCGCGCGCGCGCGCGCGCGCGCGCCCGTGCGCGAGAGCACTAGCGCGCGTGTGCGCACCTGTGCGGGTTCGCGGCATACTATGGATACCTTAATGAAATTTTCTTTCAGAGCATTTCGCTGTTTTTATGGTGCGACTGAACTTGGGGTGAACGATCCACGTTATGGCCAAGGCATCTCTTTTGTCTCTGTGCTAGGGCACGGTAATATCTCAAGTGTTT
>JADBJO010000032.1:776163-781163 GCA_016801955.1 Conus betulinus | reverse complement strand
AAAAAACCAACCACACTAGTCACAGTTGAGGGAAAAGGCGGGGTGGAAGGTATTAAAAAATAAGTCAAACGCTCTATTAAGAAAATCCTTACCTTAAAAAGCACATCCTATTACTTACTCTCTTTCAAAAACTGAGAAATGGTGAGCCATAGTAAAAAAGGGACATTTTCTGCCAAATGACTTCAGAACTCTTTTACGAATGGTTTGAAATGGCTGGTTTGATTGCCGTCACCATCAAGTATACTGCTGTCTTACGTCCCTAATTGCTGATAAGAGCCAAACGGCTGACTCCCCAGCTGGTTCCTACTCAGAGCTGAGTTTGCTACGGGATCAGCTGGGAAGTCTGGGACCACACAGTCGCATTTTATCCACTAAATGGGTGCCTTTCTGAGAGTGATGTTCAAATTTTCTGACCAACACTGCAGGTGTCTGTATCTCTTGGATCTGGTTGACGCTGGAATATTATTGAAGTAAGCGTAGAGTACAACCCTGTCATGCAATCTCAAACAGAATGGAAATATGTAGCGTTATCTCAGTCATCTCATCCTCATCAATCAGCAGTAAAAAAAAAAAAAAAAAAAAAAAAATAAAAGTCCCAAACTCTGTGATCCTTCATACCCTGCTGTAATGGTGACCACAATTTCGATTATCTTTCTGTGCCCTTGGTTTAGTTTTGTCAGGGTCACCAGCACTGGCAGATTCATCGGGACTGTCGACAGACATCATGGTGCCCTCAGGAGGGAGAACTCACTGACGCTGGCCCCGTGACTTGGTAACTATTGTCGTTGGTAGAAGGTTTAGTGGGTGTTGTCCTCCATACATTGAATCAGACGTGGAGGAACCTTGTGAAGGATGTCTTCTCTAACGCCAGCATGCTTGCGCACACACCTCCTCCCATCAGCGTCCAGCGCTCAGACCCGAACTGACGGAGGGACCAGAAGCCAGTCTATAGAACACACGATTCTGCAACTTTCTATCCATTGACCGTGACGTCAACCGACCATAGTTGCTTTTCGGGTGACCGAATAAAGGCAGGCGCTTTCGACATCGAGTTGAACGTTCACTTGAGTCTTTCTGCTACCAAAGAACTTCGGTTCTACCTCTTCCTTGACGTAAAAAAGAAACATTGTTTAGTAATGTACGTATATGTGCATTGGGCTTGTCCAGTCATGGAAAAATTCATTTTTTTCAAGCACAGAGACCTATCATTATGGTTTTCCAGAGGCCACTGAATCTGGTGATAATGCCCCTGGCCAGGACCAGCCTCGTCCTGACCTTCATGAAGTTGTAGGCCGTCCTCAGAATGACCCTAAAGTCTTGATCCAGAGTGGAGTTTTCTTTCAAGTGTCTGTCGATTCTGCATGATGTTGACTGTTACCTGTCTCCTGGAACGTTTGACGAGGATTTTGTTGTTCTCTTAGCTGACTTGACCTAGTGTTATGTTCATAGCCCAGTCGACCACATCCGGGCTTTTCAGACCCGTCACCAACCTGTGGAAAAGTTCCATCCAGAAGAAAACAAACAGCAAAGACAACATTCACGTATTTACATCCAGCCAAACAAAAATGGTGGCTGAACTATAGCAGTCTTAAGGCTGAAGAAACTGGGTTGGGCTGGGGCTGTCAGCCATTCTGATTTGTCGCCTCGCGTGGGTAGTCTGGTGTTGAAGACTTGTTCAGTTGGTCCTCTCTTCCGGTCTGAACATTGTTCTTTCCAGTTTATGTTGTGGCTCTTGAGAAGATCCTTAACACTTTTCTGATGCCTGACAGGCTTGGAATTGCTCTGACTTATCAAACTGAGAGAAAGTGAAGGAGGAGAAAGGGAGGGAGGGATACAAACTAGCGGACTGGATATAGTCAAAAAGAGCGACGCAGACAGATAGGTGGACAGAGAGACTAAGAGCGTGTGTGTGTGTGTGTGTGTGTGTGTGTGTGTGTGTGTGTGTGTGTGTGTGTGTGTGTGTTGTGTGTGTGTGTGTGTGTCTGTCTGTCTGTCTGTCTGTCCTTCTGTCTGTGTGGCTGTGTGTGTTCTCATGGCATACAATGGATATCTTAATGTCATTTGCTTTCAGGGTATTTTGCTATCTTGTGTAGTGACTGAACTTGGGGTGAATGACCTACGTAGTGGCTAAGCATCTTTTTTTTTCTCTCTGCAAGACTTGAAAATAATGTCTGAGCGTTTCTCTTTTATGTCTGTTCAGGGCAGAGGACAGGGTGTGTCTGGATGGGGGTATAGATACGTAGAGAGTGTGCAGTGATCAAAGGGGAGGGGGGTTACATTAGGCACAGCTAGGAAAGCAATACGGTGCATGGCATTCCTTTCGGTCGAGATAGTGTGTGTGTGTGTGTGTGTGTGTGTGTGTGTGTGTGTGTGTGTGTGTGTGTGCGCGCGTGCGCGCGCGCGTGTGTGCGTGCGTGCGTGCGAGCGTGCGTGCGTGCCTGTGTGTGTGTGGGCTTGTGTGTGTGTGTGTGTGTGTGTGTGTGTTGTGTGTGTTGTGTGTGTTTCTCACGCTTGTCAGTGTATCTCGAGTCTTCGTACGTGTTTGTGCTTGTGCTCTCTCTCTCTCTCTCTCCCTCTCTCTCCTCTCTCTCTCTCTCTCTCTCTCTCATCACCCCTCCTCTGTGTGTGTGTGTGTGTGTGTGTGTGTGTGTGTGTGTGTGTGTGTGTCTGTCTGTGTGTCTGTGTGTCTGTGTCGTTGTGTGCAATCTCATAGCATACAATGGACATCGTAATGTAATTTGCTTTCAGGGTATTTTGCTATCTTGTGTGGTGACTGAACTTGGTGTGAATGATCTAAGTGATGGCTGGGCATCTCTTTTTTTTTCTGTGACACTTGAGGATAATGTGTGAGCTTTGCTCTTCTAATTCCATTTAGGGCAGAGGGCAGGGTGTATCGGGATCAGGTGGTGGATACGGGTGTATACATGCGCAGAGGATGCAGCGATGAAGAAAAAGGGGCTACCTTACGCACAGCAGACAAAGCCATGCAGTGCACGGCATTCCTTTGGTGTGTGTGTGTGTGTGTGTGTGTGTGTGTGTGTGTGTGTGTGTGTGTGTGGGGGTGGGGGTGGGGGGGCGTGCGTGTGAGTGAATGAGTGAGTGAGTGAGTGTGTGTTTTGTATGTGTGTATGTGTGTGTGTGTGTGTGTGTATGAGTGCATGTGAATGTTTGTGTGTGTATATGTGCGTGCGTGTGCATGCATACGTGCTTGCGCGCATGTGTGTGTATGTGTGACTGCATGTGCATTTGCGCGCGCGCGTTTGGGTGTGTGAAAACATTTTTTCGAGGGGGGGGGAATAGTTTTTTGGTATGGACAAAAGTAATTATTCTATTGTACGTTTTTTTTTAATGGAACATACAAAATCATGACAGATCAAATTTCATATTCAGCATAGAGTTTCAGTATTCCATGAGAATATCTTGCTTTGCAGACTCTAAATTTCAACGAACACGTGACAGATGCTTCACGATGTTCATATGTAGTGGAAAGTTTGTCAAAATCTGATCAATAATTAGAACGGACTGAACCGCCATAGGGGAAGTAATTGCTGATCTAGACAGTAAGAGTTACTCCTCATGTACTTTTCATCTTTCTGAATGTCACGTACGACACATTTGAGAACGATAGTGCGTGACGCTTTAAACATCATCGATCGTGCATGTGAATGTATACGTGCAGCACCAGATTGACTGGCAGATCTTTGCTGCTTAACAATTCTTTTTTTTTTAAATCTTCTTTTTTTTTTTTTTTTAGAATATTCAGAATATTTTCAAGTTTACTTGTCCAGACAGCTGGCAAACTTTTTTTTTTTTTTATCTTTGTGCTAATGATACATGTGTGTTTACAGTGAGTTTTTAGTTTCAAGTAAGACACCATTTTTTAAAGAAAAAAAACAACGCGGCAGTTGGGTTAGATTGACCGAACATAGACACACATACATACACACACGCATATGGACTGAGAGAGAGAGAGAGAGAGAGAGAGAGAGAGAGAGAGAGAGAGAGAGACGCACGCGCACATACACACACGCGCACACACACACACACACACACACACACACACACACACACACACACACACACACACACACACACAAACACAAACACACAGACACACACACACACACACACACACACACACACACACACACACACACACACACACACACACACACCTACGTACGTCAGTCTCACCGCCCAGCCACTGCCACAGCAATCTTTCCATCACAAGGATATCTCCATGCTCTATCGTCCACACAGCAATCAATGACACCTGTTCCTCCCTTGCCGGCTGCTGCAGACACAGGACAATGCGTTAACATCACGCACGTGCATTGTTATGGAGATAATCTGACAATCTGACACCTGTTAAGTAATCAACATCGTGTATTGTACGGTTCCTATTGAGGTTAGCTTCAGAACGGATCAAGGTCAAAAGAGAGCTATGTGGTCAAAATATAGGCTGTCATTATCAGCTTCAGGTCTGGTTATTTGCACATACGGACTTAGACTGCAGGTAGACAATGGTAGGCTTTTTTTTTTATTTCTGTGGATGGGTTTGGTAGAGGGCGTACGTGAAATCTTTTTCCACTTGTCGTGAAATACAGTTTTCTTCGCAGAAAAAGGTGAAACGGTGTGTCCAACACACAAACACGCGCGCGCGCGCGCGCACACACACACACACACACACACACACACACACACACACACACACACACACACACACACACACACACACACACACACACACACAACATATCACGCTACTTCTCCATCACAGCAGAGAGAGAGAGAGAGAGAAACAGAGACAGAGGCAGAGACAGAGACAGACAGACAGATTCAGAGACAGAGTGTTGTCAGTTTGCCAGTTTATATAGTGTTCAAACCGAAATATTGTTGAAGCTTAGATGTTTTATTTGTTTGTTTTGTTTTGTTTTATCCAAACATAAAGATTTCCTCATTTTGTCAGACTCCCTTTCTGCTTTGGAGGCCATTACCGG
>JADBJO010000032.1:766163-771163 GCA_016801955.1 Conus betulinus | reverse complement strand
TTATCCTGCAAAAGATACTCATAACAAAGATATTTACACCAGCCGCCGTGGCGAAGTGGTTAGCGTAGCGGACTCCCGGCTAGGAGGTCGTTGGTTCGATTCCCTAAAGAGTCATGAGGGATTTTCTGCCCCGACCAGCTCCTACCCAGAGTTGAGTTTGCTACGAGCCCAATTTGAAAGGCTAGGACAACATAGTCGAGTTTCATCTGCTTATCTCTCTCTGAGAGTGTTCCTCAAACATTCTGACCAACATTGCAGGTGTCTGTGTCACTCAGACCTGGTTGACGCCGGGATATATCATGAAAGTAAGCGTAGAGTACAGCCCTATCATGCAGTGTCAGACCAGAATGGAAATCTGTGGATCATCTTCATCATCCTCATTCTCACAGAAGATGGGACGGCAAACAGAAGTGACAATATTTATGCATTTGCATCCATTTTTTTAATGGTGGCTAAACTATAGATAGTCTTAAGGTTGATGAAACTAGGATGGAGTGGAGCTGTAAAACTTTCCGCTTGATTTGTCGCCTAGCAAGGGCAGTCTGGTGTTGAAGACCTGTACACATGCATCCGCGTTTCTAGTCTGAGTCCTGCTCTTTTCCCGAGAATTTCTTCAGTTTCTGTCGAGTGTTTTGTGAAGGACCTTTCATACTTTTCTAAAGTAGCTCATAAAATTGATGGTTGACAGGCTCGCAATCTGTTTACATTGGGGGAAATTGAAAGGGGAGAAAGGGGATGGGGTGCAAAACAGAGGGCTGGGGTAATATGAGAGAGAGAGAGAGAGAGAGACAGACAGACAGACAGACAGACAGACAGACAGAGAGAGCGCGCGCGCGCGCGCGCGCGTGTATGTGTGTGTGTGTGTGTGTGTGTGTGTGTGTGTGTGTGTGTGTGTGTGTGTGTGTGTGTGTGTGTGCGTGCGTGCGTGCGTGCGTGCGTGTGTGTGTGTGTGTGTGTGTGAGTGTGTGTGTGTGCGTGCGTGCGTGCGTGTGTGTGTGTGTGTGTGTGTGTGTGTGTGTGTGTGTGTGTGTGTGTGTGAAATGATGGATCACCACTTGTGTTGATTGGAACACTGCATGAGGCACTCCAGGGATTCCTGGGAGTAATAAACGAGGAAGTCTGAAGTACTGTTTGTCCTGTTATCCTTCTTTTGGCCTCGTGGCGTCGTTCGGTTCCTGTCTAGACGCGCAATTTGGAAAAGAAAGAAGTACGACCTGTTCGTTTTTCGTTCGTGTCATTGTTTGTTCCATGTCCGTTTCTCAGCTATATTTCTCTTTTTTTTCTTTTTTTTGATCGTTTATACGTTCGTTCGTTTGCTATTGTGGTTACTTGTTTGAAATCCTTGTCAGGCAGTATCGATAAATCTTTTGTTTTGTTACAAGCTGTCAGCATGAGTTAGACAGCGAGTGTTGAAGGAAGGGGCTGGGCAATCTTTCAAACAGAAACAGACATGCAGACAGACAGACATGCAGACAGACAGAGAGATGAAACCAAAGATTTATTCAGCATATGCCACAGCTCCTACTGATGGGGGAGTTACATGTGTGTGCACTGAAGAGAGAGGGAGAGAGAGAGAGGGGGGGGGGGGATGGAGAGGAGAGAGAGGGGGGGGAGGAGAGATGGAAAGATAAAGAGGTAGAGAGAGACAGAGACAGAGAGAAAGACAGAGACAGAGAGCCAGACACACTGGCACACAGACAGACAGACATACAACTCAACACATTACCTGTTCTTCAGTAGTACAATAAACAGTGGCAGATTATATCCTCCAATGCTCTCCTCACCTGCCCGAGGGTCCTCATCATGCCCTCCACAGCACAGCGTCCATCCTCGTGGGCTGACCACTTGAGGTGAAGGGGGCACAGACCAACAGGGCTCTCACTGTGGAATGAAATGGGGAAACTGCTCGGTAGTGGTCCCATCAACAGACCGACACCGGGAGCGAATCTCGGAACTAGAATCATCATCATCGCCCACGGCATCTGTCGGGTCCGTTATAAAGTAAGAGACTTGCAGTGAAGACCAGATACACAGCGCACAGAGAAGAATGAAGGGGAGGGTGTGGGGTACTGGAGGTCCGGAACACACCTGCCCCCCTTCCCCTTCTTCCTTCCGCCTTCTCCTTCCCTTTCCTCTCCCACCCCATTTCCCAACGCGCCACACCCTCTCACAATAACCAGCAGCGCCATCAGTCTGATCCTGTTGCGAATTCTTGGGGGGGGGGGGGGGGGGGGGGGGGGGGGGGGGGGGGGGGGGGGGGGGGGGGGGGGGGGGGGGGGGGGGGGGGAGGGGGAGGGGGGGGGGGGAGGGGGCTCCAGGTGGGGGGGAACAGGGGAAAGGGGGGGGGGGCGCAGGAGCGGGCATGCGGGGGGGGGGGGGGGGGGGGGGGGGGGGGGGAGATACAGTCTCCCCTTCTGTTGCGAATTCTTGGGGGGGGGGGGGGGGGGGGGGGGGGGGGGGGGGGGAGGGAGGGGAGGGGAGGGGGGCGTCTTAAAATCGTTGTTCGATGGAGAGAAAAAAAAAAAGAAAGAAGATCAGTGTCAAGACAAAAACGTCATAGTGATGGGGCCACAAACAGAAAAGTATACGTCATAGCGTGAGCCTCAACCCCCACCCCACCACCACCCTTTCCTTCCCCCTTACCCCCAACCACCGCTCCACCTCTTCCACGCGCTGAAAGTTTTCACCATGATTAAGACACCCACCCCAACCCCCATCCATCCCACACCCATCCTCCTCCATCCTGTCCCAGTTTTTTTTCGACCAGTTTTTTTTTTTTTTTTTCAAATATTATTGCTATATCATAGACCCCCTGCCGATACTCCGTTACACAGCTTTTTTGGTTGAAGCACGCATTTTGGCAGCGGTTCAAATATCTACAAAAAGTGGACCCCCCCCCCCCCCCCCTCCTCGCTGTCATTGCTTACTCTATCCCTTCTAGAAGAACTGATCCCTTTTTTTTTTGTTTTTGTTTTGTTTTGCTTTGTTTTTTGTTTTGTTGTTGTTGTTGTTGTTGTTGTTTTATCAGTGTCTTTATAACCAGAATAAGCATTTGTCCACCTGTTTAATCGATTTTCCTAACTCAACGGTCTTTCCCTTCACGGTGTTCTTCCATACACGTTTCTACGTTGATTCAGTGACCACCACCACAGTCTACTGAGCTCTGTGCCCCTGGGAGACCACTGGTCAACGAAGACCTTGAGGAGGAGGAGGAAAGGGAGTGAACAGAGGAGAGGAGCAGGGAGGGAGAAAAAAACTCTTCAGAGAAAATCGTGATTGGTCTACTTGAAGAAGGTAGCAGTGTCGTGCCCATGGGAGGCCACAAGTCCTGATTCGTGCTTCTCGGAGACCATTTGTCAGAAATGACTTTGATGTGTGTCCTAGGAGGACAAGATATATATATTTGTTAAAAACAAACTATTAAAAAGGAATTCTAAAACTCTACAAATTTGTTTCGAGCACACACACAAAGAGAGCTGTATGCTCGAAACAAATTTGTAGTGTTTTAGAATTCCTTTTTAATACTTTGTTTTTAACAGATGTTGCTCCCCAAGGGGTTGAGCGCTTTTAAAATTTTATCAGGCATATTAGTGATATTCATTATATATATATATATATATATATATATATATATATATATAAAAAACCAATGACAGTTTAAAAACAGTGCTCAACCGTATTGGGAGTGGCATCTGTTAAGAAGTATATATATATATATATATATATATGGGAATAAAGATACATATATATATATATATATATATATAATATATATATATCAAATGTTCAAGAAAGGGCCTACCACAATCAAAACAACAACTAAAACAATAGAAACAACTCAGGGGGCGAGCACAAAATGTTCGGCATGTGGTACAGAGGGCCAAGGCTGAAGTTCATAGCAGTCTGTCAATTTTGAGACTGTAATCACTTCTTGATATTGATGCTGCGAATACCTTGCGGAATTTGGCGAAGATTTCCCTTCCCCACCCCTCTGTTTATCCCCCGTCCATCGTCCAGCCTCCCCCCCCCCCCCCCCCCCCCACACACACACTACACTAGCTAACTAACTAACTAACTACACTCAAGTGTGTTGGCAACAATATCGGCTCTATGTATGTATCAGCTAAGCATGTGTATCTTTACTCCCATTTCCCCCCTCCTCCCCCCCCCCCCTCCGGCAGTCATTCCTTGTTAGTGCTGACTGACACGTACGATCAGATTTAATGAGAATGGGGGTGAACCGGAAGCCCCACTCTCGCTCCCTCCCTGTCATGTTCTGGCCTGAACGCGTCTGGAACAAGATTTCGCGTGGGATGAAAGAAGGGGAACTGAGGGAGAAATGGGATGAGCAGGGGCATAGCCGGGAGAACGGAGGTGGATGAAGTGGGGGAGGCTGAGGAGGAAGAGTTGCAGGGCTGGATCAATTGGATTTCTTCGTGGTTGGATGAGACGGGTGTGCGGCCGACCGTGGAGGGGTGACTGTGTTGGGCATTTTACTCTTCCATGCTGGGCGTTGAAGCGTGGCTGCTTTGCGGTGAGCTCGTGCCGCTGGGAATGGATTTTGTCAGGCTGTCAGCCTTCCTTGTCACTGACGGTTGATTCAGTTGAAGAGAGGAGAGTGGAGGGGAGCAGGAGGTACGGACAGAAAAGGGGGAGAGAAAAGATCTCTGGATGAGCAAGGCGGTGAACATAGCAGGTGCTCGTTGCGCACGTGTAGGACTCAGAATCCAACTCTCAGGCTCAGACATTAATTGTCATGAGAACCCTCAATGATCCATACAAATAACCTGGTTACAGCATATACATCGAGACAGATCATAGCTTATGCATGAACCATAGTTTACATGGGCCCATGTATAGTGTCACTATTGTCTTCGCACATCTATGCAATTAGGGGGGCATATTTTGCGACGATGATCTTTTGGAAAGTATTTTACGTAAGCATTATTTCCGTAAGTTTAAGTCTGGTGTTTACATTGAGTTCATTTCTGTTTTGATAA
>JADBJO010000032.1:753663-763663 GCA_016801955.1 Conus betulinus | reverse complement strand
TGCTGGATGAGACAAAGCGCGGTCAAGCACACAGAGTTTGCCATGCGAGGCATTTTACTTATCGATGCTGTGTGCATTGAAGCGTGAGCACTTTGCAGCGAGGTCGTATTGCTGGAAACGGATTTGGTCCGTGTTAACTTTCCATGACGTTGTTGTTTGATTTCAGTTCTGGCTCAACGTGCAGGGAGAGGGGAACAGAGATGGAACAGGGAGAGAGAGAGAGAGAGAGAGAGAGGGGGGGGGGGGGGGAGGGGGGAGGCTTGAGGAAAGATGTGTGGATGAGCATGGCAGGCAACATGACACAGGCGCAGTTCACACGCAGGCAGGCACATATGTATGACGAAGACTCAGGCTCAGACTCTCAGATTTAGACTCGGTCACGAAAACCCTCAGTGGTGTAAAGACACGGTATCGTATTAACATATATGTTAAGACACGTCATGGCTCACGCTTGAACCATAACTTAGATGGGCGTCAATGAGATGCCACTATTTTCTTTTTCATATTTATGCAATCATGGTTATGTTTTGCAATACAGATGTGTAGATCTTTTACTACAGAATATTTCACATTGGCATCATAGCTGGCATACGTAAGTCTGCGTCTTGTATATATACTGGGACAGTTTTTGCGCTAATTGTGGTTTGAACAGCTGGTATCTACAGTAGCTGTCTAGAAAATGGAATTTTATATTTGACACTACAACATGCGTTGTGTCTGCCGTTTTCTGTTGGGGTGTTTGTTTATATCTTTTTCTATTTCTAGGTCTCGAGCACTGACGCGATGTCCGACTGCTCAGTTCAAACTTTTTTTTTTTTTTTTTTTATATATATATAATGATTTATGGTTTTAGTCGATAGTTCCTAATGATTTCGTTGTGAAAATGTACTTTCGACGCGCTACTCTCTTTGTTGTTTTAAAAAAATACATAAAGTCAGATATCAGTTACTATGCCATCGCATATTTTGTTCTCTTTATACTAAGGCTTGATTGACTGTTTCAGATTTGATTCATTTTCACATTTTGAATTATTTCTACTTATATAGTGTTAGATATTTCTGCATTTCAAAGCTTGCTATAATACAACCCTATGTATGTGTCTCCCCCCCCCCTCTTTTCTCGCTCTCCCCCCCCCCCCCCCCCCCCCCCCCCCCCCCCTGTGTGTGTGTGTGTGTGTGTGTGTGTGTGTGTGCACGTGCGCGCACGCATACGCAGCATCAGTTTGGCACTTTGTTGTTATTCTCTAGGCGTTATTTGATTATTTCGACACCGGTCTTTGTAACGATGTTATGTCAATACAGTATTCATAAGTACAGAAACGTTCAGCATCTGCACAGACTGATCGTCATGCATATTCCTGGCATACCCACACAGAACTGGGTCGTCAAACCAAACGCAGTAACATCCGTTAAGAGTGAAAAGGCATTACAGCATCATTTGATACACTGAACAAGTTATCAAGATGACGACCACTTCTGATTACAGTTACAGAGGATAGGATACGCCCACCCTCACGAAGCACACAGAAATCATTGGAAGGAGTTATGAGGTCAGTTAGAACATCTGATCAGCGAAGACGTTCGTTGCCAGCAACATCAGTTCCATGTATATCAGCAATGCATAGATCTTCCCTCCCATCTCCACTCCAGTTCCTTGTTATTGTGCCCTCTGAATGACTTGTAGGATCAAATTTAATGAGAATGGAGGAGGGCGGTAACTGGAAGCACCCCACTCTCTTCCTGTCATGTTCTGCCAAGGATGTGAGAGCTCTAGGAATGAGAGATTGCATTGAAAGAGGGAAAGAGAGAGAAATGAGGGCAGTCGGGGGGGGGGGGGGGGGGGGGGGGGGTACACAGGGAAGAGTGGAGGTTGACGTAGTGGAGTTTAGTAAGGAAGACCTGCAGCGATAGATCAATTAGTTTTCGCTGTCGCTGAATGAGACTGTGTGCATCCGACCATGGCGAGGTGACTGTGGGGGCATTTTTCTCTTCCATGCTGGGCGTTGAAGCGTGAGTGCTTTGCGGTGAGCTCATATCGCTGGAAATGGATTTCGTCGGGCTGTTAGCCTTCCTTAACGCTGGCGTTTGATTCAGCTCATCTGGCTTAATGTAGAGGAACAGGAGAATGGACATTGACATGAGCCTCTCAATGGTCTATACAAACAGCCCAGTGATAACACATTTAGTGAGACAAGTTGTGTTTTTTTTTATGCTGGAATCATAATTTATCTCTGCCGTGTATAATGTCACCTTTGTCATTTCATACTCATACGATCATGGGCATATTTTGCCACAAGGATTTGTAGTTCGTCACTGTAAAGTACATTACCTGAGCATCATTTATCTAAGATCGTGTCTGGTGTTTTTGTTTGCGTTCATTTTAATGTTAATGATTTGTGTAATGAGCTGCTGTCCAGACAAGGAGTGTTATCTTCGACTTCACAGTATGCATATTTTCTGTCTTTGCTGGTCGTGAGCACTGATATTAATTTTGCTGAATCACGATCAAAGTTCGTAATTCAAAGCTTAGTATGTTTATCACTTATAGTTCTAGTCAGTCGTTACTTATGATTTCCTTCTAAAAATGAGTGAAGGTGGACGTTTGCATTTTGATTGTTTCCTGAAATCCATGTTTCAAGTTCAGATTCTGCTTGCATGTTCATGGCCTAGTTTGTTCTCATGCATCTGCCAAAGGCTGAATGATCGTCCCAGATACGAAGCACTCCTATTTGATGCAAAACATTTCAGATAAAGCCTAGCCACTGAGTGATTGGCATTGGAGGTTGATACAGTGGAGGTTTAGGAGGAAGTGTTACAGGGATAGATCAATTGGCCTTTGCTATTGCTGAATGAGACGGCGCGCTGCCGACCATCTTTTGCGCTGAATATTCAAGCGTGAATGCTTTGCGATTTCATATCACTAACAGAGTTTGTTGTGCTCTTGGATTTCGTTGACGTTGACAGTTGATTCAGCATCATCTGGCTTAATGTAGAAGAATAGGAGAAAGGATGGGGATGGAAGGGGGAGAAGGGGGTGGGGAGAGAAAAGATACACGGATGGGTAGGACAGTGAATAAGGCAGGGGTGCAGTGCAAGTGAGGCATGCACATGTGTTTAGCTCAGATTCAGATTCAGATTCTCAGACTCATGACACACTCAAAGGTCTACACAAACAACCCAGTACTGACACATTTATTGAGATGGATCATGTTTTATGCTTGGCCCATGTATGCTGTCACTGTTGTCTTTTCTTATTCATGCAATAATGAGCACATTTTGTGTCGTGAATTTGCAGATCATCATTGCACCATGTTTCATTTCAGCATCATTCATGGAAGATTAATTCTGGTATTACTGTTCCGTTCACTTTAGTTTGAATGATTTGTACATCAAGCAGCTGCCCTGAAAACGAGTTTTATCATCGACTACACGACATGTAATTCTCTGTCCTCACTGTAGTGTTCTGTCCGCTGGAGATGATGTTAATCACCTCACTGTCAGCATCAAAGAAGAAGAGGAATCAATAGAAGTCTTGGGATGCAAAAAATGGAACAAGCTATGGGTCAGTGTCTGATAACATTGTAGGAACTCTGCAACATTGTGGAATTGACAGACACAAAAGCTGCTTCAAAGCGACGTTTCTGCATCCTTTCATGAACAGAAACATCAAGCAAAAAATAAGAACAAAAAAAAACTGGACCGTCAAACCGGTATAATAACATCCATTAAGAATGAATAAAACCTCACCGCGAGCTTTGATGCAGTGAAGAGGCTATCAAGATCATAGCAACCTAGGATTACAATTCAAGAGGGTAGGAACGGTTCTCTCTCCTCACAAAACATATAAAGAAATAGTTAAAAGGGAGTGTGATTTGGGTCAGAACAGCTGAACAACAAAGACGGGTGTTGCCAACCATATGAGTTACGAGTTCAGTGAGTACATCTGATCAACGAAGACTCGTTTTGCCAACAATGTCAATTCTGTGTGTATTAGCAATGTGGTGATCTTGACTCTCTCTCTCCACTTCGCTGTTCCTTGTTACTGTGCCTGCTGATTGACACGCAGGATCAAATTTAATGAGAATGGAGGAGGGGGGTGAATGGAAGCCCCCACACTAACTCTCTCCCTGTCATGTATCATCATGAATGTCAGAACTCTCTGGGGATGAGAGATCGCGTTGAAAGAGTGAAGGTGAGTTGGGGGAGGGGAGGCAGGGAAGATAGGGGGTATAGAGGAGAAAGTGAAGGTTAACGTAGTGGAGGTTGGGGAGGAAGAGTTGCAGGGATGGATCAATTAGTTTTCGCTCTCACTGACTCAGACAGTGTGCGTTCGACCATGGAGAGGTGTCTGCGTGGGGCATTTTCTCTTCCAAGCTGGGCGTTGAAGCGTGAGCGCTTTGCTATGAGCTCACATTACTGGAAATGGATTTCGTCAGGCTGTTGGCCTTCCTTGACGTTCATGTTTGATTCAGCTCATCTGGCTCAATGTAGAGGTACAGGAAAATAAGGGAGGGGGTGGAAGGGAAGAAGAAGACAAGACTGTGGGGGAGAGGAAAAAATATATGGATGAGCAGGGTTGGGAACAAGGCAGGGGCGCAGTGCAAGTGAGGCAGGTGCATAGGTACAACTCAGATTCAGACGCTAATGGTCATGAAATCCTCAATGGCCTATAACAGCAATTCGTGCAATTATGGACATAACTTGCAGTATCAATACAGACTTTTTTTCTAAAATAATGGCAGAAAAAAAAAAAAACATCCGATAATAAGGTTCAGTTGGACCAGCCTGAGATCCTAAGAGCGCGGCATTGTCTGAGCATATTATAGGTGACAAGTTTACTACATTCAGTGTCTGCTCGAGATAATACTTATGATCACTCTGTCAGCATCCAAGAGGAACTTAACAAGGAATCAAAATAGGTCCTATGGTACACCAATTAAGACGAAATAGGTCAATGTGGGATAACATTTTAGGAACTCTGCCACATTACAGAATTGACAGAAGCAAAAGCTATTTGTAAATCAGCGCTCAAGCATGCAGTGACTAACAGGAATATCAAGTTGAAAATGACAGAAACCTTAGAAATGTGGATTATCAAACCATATAAGTAATATGCTCTTAGCTGAAAGGGCATCACAGCAACTTTTGATGCAGTGATGAAGCTATCAAGATGGCAGCAACCTAAGATTATAGCTAGAGATAATAATAATGGTTTCTCCTTATTAAAACAAGGAAAAAATAATTGAAAGGAGTTATGAGTCCAGCTGGCACATCTGATCGTCGAAGACGTATATACACCAATATGAGTTTCTTGTATATCCGCAATGTGTACCACCATTCCTCGTTACTGTGCCTGCTGACTGACATGTGTGATCAAAGTGAATGAGAATGGTGGGAGGGGAGGGGGTGAAGGGGGGGGCGGGCGGGGTGAGTGAAAGCCCCCATGGTCACTGTCTCCCTGTCATGGTCTGTCCTAAACGTCAAAAGTCCTTGGAATGAAAGACTGTTTAAAGAGGAGGGAAGGACAGTGGAAAAAGGGCAGGGGGTGGAGGTGGGGGTATAGAGGGGAGAGTGGAGCTTGACGTGGTGGAGGCTGGCGAGGAAGAGTTGCAGGGATGGATTAATTGGTTTTCACCGTCATTGACTGAGGCCGTGTGCCGCCAACCGCGGAGAGGTGGACTGTACGGGAAGTTTTGCTCATCTACGTTGGGACGTTGGGTGTGTTGAACCATGAGCTCATATCACGAGAAACGGATTCTGTCAGGCTGTTGGCCTCCATTTGACGTTGGCGTTCGATTCAGCTCGTCAGCTCAGTATAGAGGGAAAGGATGACATGGTTGTGGCGTGGTGGGGGTGGGGGGGGCTAGAGGGGGGAAGAGAGGGGAGCAAGAGGATGGGGAAGGGGTGGGAGAGAACAGATCAATGGGTGAGCAGGGCAGGGAACACGGCAGGGTCACAGTGATTGAGCATGCAGGCAGGATTCAGGTTCACACTCTCAGACTCTCACTGTCAGGCGAACCTCAAGAGTGTATAGACACAACACGGTTAAAAAACATACACACTGAGACCATCCCCTTGGTTGTTCTGTGTGCTCTGTGTTGTCGTTTCTGACAGGCGATTTCGTGTAGTAAGCAGCATTTTCTTGGAGTTATGGGCCTGTACTTATTTTATCGAAGGAGCCAGAGTTACCCTACTTGTCTGTTATATATCTAATGAAACAAGTCACGGCTTATGCTTGAACCATGATTCGTCTAGGCCTCTTTATGGTGTCGCCAAAGTCTTTTCATGTTGATGTAATCATTATCATATTTTGCAATTAAGATTTGTAGATTTCCATTACGGAGTATTTCACTGTGGCTTTGTTTACCTAAGTTTAAGTCTGATGCATCTTGAGTCAGCTGTTCTACTAAATGCGGACTTAACATCTGGTATCTGGAGCAGCTGACCAGAGAAATATAATGTTTTCAACTGTTGCACATGCTTTGTGTTTACTGTCTTCTGCTGTAGTGTTTTTGTGTATACCCTTGTTTTGCCTGTAGATCTTGAGCACTGACACCATATTCTGCTGGGTACACATCTTTGTTCTAACCTTTGTACGTTTGTTCTGTGTGGCTCTGGTCAGTAGTTTCCTGAGATTCCATTGTGAAAATGTTGTCTTGAAGTGCTGCTCATTTGTCTTTTTCAAAGAAATCCGCATGTTTATTATTGAGACGCCAGATAAGTTTTCATGCCCTTTCTTGTTCTCATTATGCTACACTTTGATTGCTTGTTTCCAGATTTAATTCAATCCCACTTTATGGAGTACATTTGGGACTAATTGTAGCCATGGAGCGTTCGATTGTTTATGTTTTGATGCATGTTGTGTTGCATTTGTTTGAGGCAGGACATATCGTCTATTGTTACGTGTAAGTCAAACCTTTACCTCTCTCTCTCTCTCTCTCTCTCTCGCTCTCTCTCTCTCTCTCTCTCTCTCTCTCTCTCTCTCTCTCTCCTGCGTCATTTTGCGTAATGTCACTTTCATGTCACCCTTCGGACGTTGTTTGATCATTTTGACACTTCTCTTTGTTTTGATGCCACGAAAACGCACAAAGTCGAGTGCACGACAATATTCAAAGTCAACACAGACATATACCCCACAGGACATCACTGCCATCACAGCAGTTTAAGAATTGTACGTGGCACTGCGAAACACTGTCAGTTTTGTTTCAGAGAAATACCTCCTTGTTGTCTTAGGGGGACTGGAACGCCAAAATGCATTGATTAGCAGGAGCATTAGGACACTACGGGACTGGAGAGACTTATGAAAGTGGGTTGCCACTGCAAGAGTTTGCCACCAGCTACAAGCTCACGTTGGCTAATACACTCATGCCACACAAGATATGCAGGGGAACGATTTGGCACGCACTCTGTGGCGAGATTCGATCAAATCGGCTTCAAACTCGCACCCAGAGGGTTCAAAGTCCTGTAGAGCAGCAAAGTAAAGAAACTTCACCGGATCATATGGCAGTCATGCTCAAGGTAAACAAGAGCTAAGCCTTAAATCGACTCAGCGTGTAAACAGACGCCACGGAGATTATGAAACAGGAGACAAGTTTCGCGAGGACAGACAGACACACAGACAGAGAGAGAGAGAGAGAGAGAGAGAGAGAGAGAGAGGAGGGGGGGGGAGGGGGGGGGGGGACGGGGGGGGGGGGGGGGGGGGGGGGGGGGGGGGAGAGAGAGAGAGAGAGTCACCATTGTCTCATATTTATAGCTCTTATTTCTTTTGAAACTTTAAGAGAGATAGAGAGTCAATATGTCTCATCTTTGTAGCTCTTATTTCTTATGAAACTGTAAGAGAGAGAGAGAGAGAGAGAGAGAGAGAGAGAGAGAGAGAGAGAGAGAGAGAGAGAGAGAGAGAATCAACAATGTCTCATCTTTATAGCTTTTATTTCTTTTGAAACCATACCTAAGAGAGAGACTTCAGACTTCAGATTTTTATTCAGTAAGGCCCATTTGAAAAAGGAATAAGCATAATCATTCACAGTCTAACCAAGAGGCTAGAGGAGAGAGAGAGAGAGAGAGAGTGTCAACATTGTCTCATCTTTATAGCTCTTATTTCTTATGAAACTACAACTAAGAGAGAGAGAGAGGAGAGTCAACATTGTCTCATTTTTATAGCTCTTATTTCTTATGAAGGGAATTAGAGACTAGAGAGAGAGAGAGAGAAGAGAGAGAGAGGAGAGAGAGAGACACTTTGCTTTGACTTTGACGATTTATTGCCTTCAGCTACACGGGCCGTTAAGGCAAGGGGGTACACATACGACTTGATACACTGCATCAGTATAAGTATATACAGTGAGTAAGTTAACAAAACTACAGGACATAATGGCTTAAAGTATCGCTCACATTATTAGGATGGCATAGATAGATATAAACTGGCTCACACACGTGAACAATCAAATCCGATTAGACGACTTCGTAGAGAAATCCTTTACTACGCTGCTATCACACGCCTTTAGTTTCAGAATATAGTTTAAACAACTTAACACGAATAAACCTAAAACAGTAAACACAAGCTCACATTTCTTTCGTTTCTATTTTCCTACCCTCACCCTCTAATCCGAGGATCCCCGGCCGCCGGACCGCTTGCCTCCCCCACCGACCCCCACCCCTTCAACACCTTACTTAACCCCCTGCATCCACACACGCCTACTTGCTATCTCAAATGCATGCACAAAACACGCCTACGTTGCACGCGCGCACACGACACACACACACACACGCGACACACACGCGCAACACACACCCGCACACATCTCTATCACACCCATCACACACACACACCACACCACACACACAACACACACACACACAACACACACACACACACACAGAGAGTCATCATTGTCTCATCTTCTTAGCTATCGCCTTCAAGCCCATGGTTCCGAGAGATATGCCCACCAAACGCCAAACCCTACACCTCTCTCCTCCTTTCGTTTCATTTGATTGCACGAGTATTTGCATTGTCACATGCAATCATAGACAGTGGTAATATATGTGACACGGTCGACTTCTGGAAGATTGTATCATGTGTCAATATTCTGTAGCCTTACAAGTTGTGTATATTCACACACCTAGTGCATCTAGAGAAAAGTACAAATTTAAGTTTACGCTTGGACACAACACCAACACACACAACACACACACACACACACACACACAAAAAAACACACCACACACACCACAACCACACCACACACATACCGCGTGCCGTGCATTCACACGCACGCACGCATGCACTCCACACACACGTGCACACACACACACACACAACCACACACACACACACACACACACACACACACACACACACACACACACACACATGACCCCAGGTGTGTTTGCGAATAGTGTGCGTGCGTGTGTAGGTGCATGCGGACGTGCGTGCGTGATTGCATGTGTATGTGTCCATGCGTGTGCTCTGTGTGTGTGTGTGTTCGTGCGTGCGTGCGTGCGTGCATGAGTGGGCACAGTTGTAGTGCGTGCGTATGGGTGGTCACAGAGAGTGAGAGAGAAGAGAGAGAAAACAGAGAGGATGAGAAGAGATGAAGAGAGAGAGAGAGAGAACGAATTTTACTTACAGAGGGTAATGGAATAAACATAAATTCTTTTTTACGTCCATCCCTCCGGGGCCAAGACTGAAAATAGCAAAAAGATTTTACATTGTAGGCAAATCAATATACAGCAGAATAAATATTTATGTACAAGTGAGATAGACAGAAAGACGGAATGGAGGGGGGGGGGGGGGGCGGGCGGAGGGCGGAGGGGTATCAGGATAGCGGATAGGAACAAGAGAAGAGAGGGGGAGGGAGGGAGAGGAACAGAGGGGCAGAGAAGATTCTACCGGAACATTTTAGGACACAGCAAAGTTGTTAGATTTGACAGATTCACCAAGTAGGTATGGAAACTGGTCTTAAATCTGTTAACATTCCGTTCATTTTTCCTTTTTATGATTTTTT
>JADBJO010000032.1:736163-738663 GCA_016801955.1 Conus betulinus | reverse complement strand
GTCGAGTGATGCGATTCATCTAGCTGTGTTAACTTCGTTCCGATTGGACCCGCAGCCTGCAATACACGCCTGTTATTCAGGTCGGCTATCAGTTAACACGATTGGCGGCCCTGAATACAGATAGAAGATGTCCATCGAAAACTCCAGGCACTCCAGAACAGATGTTTCAGAGAGATTCTCCTCATCACACAGAACATAAAAACAGGTGATTTTTTAGGCGGCACGCAAGTCAGCACTTACTCTGGCATACAAACATCTCTGGACTCAGTCGTCATACAACGGAACGCAACGGAAGGAGAAGGAGACAGAGACACAGAGATGGGAGGACAACAGCAGCGCATGGACTGGCCTCACACTCAGCAACTGCCTAAGAGCGTCTGGGAACCGGGAGGAGTGGAGGAAGCTGGTTGCGAAGTCTTCTCCTGTGGCGCCCCAACCGTCTTCAAGACTCCAGGATAGGCGATAGGTGATGGGTTACAACGGAACGGGCACGTACGTCGCTATGACTCCGCAAGACTGTTAAGGAGCAGGGTCTCGGAGACGGACCAAAGAAGTCCTGAAGAGACGACGTGAAGGACTGGACTTTGTAGACGGGGCAGTCTGTCTTGTGTATGACTAAGGACAGAAGGAAACAGACATCTGTGAGTGTGTCCTAGTGTCTGTCGCACGCAACAGCCGTGACCTACCGCCACAGAACACATGAATAAATACTGCCGGCAACATGACGGGATGTGGCATTACACGACGGCAAAGAAGTGAGTGGTCGCGCGCGCAATGTGTTTTCATTAAGTTTGTACACACTTACACTTATACTTATACTTACACTTACACGCGCGCGCGCACGCACACACACACACACACACACACACACACACACACACACACACACACACACACACACACACACACGTGGCATGCATACACGCGCAGATACATACACACACACGCGCGCGCGCTCGCGCGCACACACATGTGCGCGTGCGCAAGCGCACACACGCACACACACACACACACACACACATGCGCGCGCAGGCGCGCACGCGCGCGCGCGCACACACACACACACACACACACACACACACACACACACACACACACACACACACACACACACACGCACACACACACACACACACACACACACACACACGCCATAGCGTCCCGAGTGCCGGAACGTCAGTCTGGCACGATGGTATGCTCTGAATGCAGGCCTCTGTCCTTTACAGACAGTCATGTGTTCGTTAATCTGTAAACATCCGCGTAGGTGTGTGCTCACACAGGTATGTTGGTGATAGCAACACAGGTATGCTAAACAGAATAGTTCAGATATGTCGCTTAATGCAGCAATGAATATTAAACCACGGCAGTCTCCCACATATGAAGCGAATGGCCATAAATCTAAATGACATCTTTGTAAATTTGTTTTTGGATATAACATAAAAATGGGAAAAAATACTGCTTTAAGAGAAGCTATTTGTCTGTTCTTTGTGCATATGTCACTTTTGTCTGTGTTGCCTTTGGAAGATCTGAGTAGTCGAAACGCGTTGATTCTGTGTCGTGACTTGTTCTGTTCTTTTGCCGGTAGGGTAGCCAGGCCTTTAAAGTGTTGCTCTTGCCGCATAGTTCCACACCAGAGCCATCAACAATGAGGGAGGGACAGGTAGAGAAGGAGGATGGGTAAAGCGTGGAAGTGAGAGGGGTGAGAGGGGGATGGGGATGGAGACGGAGGACAAGAGACCGCTTACGGTCAGATCTTACAACTTTCACACATACAGGACGGTCCATCTGCACACGTGATGTGTCACGTGATTCGTGGTGTGTCATGTGACAGGTGGTTTTATTTGAATATTTCGAATGAAAGGCTGTGCACTTTTTGTTTTTGTTTTGTTTGTTTTAGTTGCAGCGCTGACATTAAATAAACAATGTCGAGATATTTGTAGTCAAAGGTTTTTAAGTTCACTTCAGTGTACGCTGATCAAGCGACTTTCAGTTTCAAGGCAGAAATCAGCTTGTGTCACGAGAAAACTCGTGAGTGTATACTTTTTTTTTGTCATAAGAATAGTAACGAAAAAACATGCGATTTTTTTCCTCTACAAAACACAGATATTTAACTTCAAACTACGGTTCATTATACAATAAACAGCCAGTACAATTTCCTGGATAAAACGTGCGGAGTATGAGCATGATGTTGTCATCCAACGCTCAGTCACTAGTATATTTGACAAGTGTGTCATGAATATCCCGAGTATGATACTTCGTTTTCCGTAGAGATTTCTCTGGAGTAAAAGCTTAAAATACGACAGCCGAAGCTTTAATTAATCGTCACTGTGGTTGTAGTTGTGACAGGGAGATAGTTCATACGTCTGAATTGCTTGAAATGAGCGATAATTGCTGATATAAAACTACTGGCATGTCATCCGAACGTGTCGAAGAATGGAGAACAGCCCAGCTGACCAGTTCGTGACGCTTTCACGACAGCCTCGCACACAGAGATCGACAA
>JADBJO010000032.1:706163-713663 GCA_016801955.1 Conus betulinus | reverse complement strand
TTTTTGTTGTTGTTGTGCGTTCGTGTTTGCTTCCTTGTCTTTTTTTTTTTTTTTCTTTTTTTTTTTTTTCTTTTTTTTTTTTTTTTTTTTTCTTTTTTTTTTTTTTGTCGTTGTTTCCTTCTTTGCTGTTCCTGGTTTCAGCCGTCTGTTCTGTTGTTGCTGTCCTCGGTTGTCGGTTCATCTTCGTCATTTTTCTTCCTTATTTTGTTTGTCTTCGCAGTCATTGCTGTGTTGTTATCTTATTTCATTTCGTTTTCCTTTGTCGATGCGGAGATTTGTTTGGCACACCATCTGACGCCATTCTCATGGTCCTTTGTTTGTCTGGGGGAAGACTTGCTTCCTTCCTGCGTAAATATTTGTGTTTCATTGTTTTTTCTGTTGCTAGCGCGTTTTCCTTGCTGGGTAAGATGGTTTCACTCCCGACCACGTCCCCACGCTCCTAACCGACACTATCCCCTACTCCCACCCCTTCACCTTTTCCCCGCCTCAGCAAAATATTATCCTGTATTCCTGTCACCGTATTCCTTCATAATATTCACAAATCTCTTTACAGTTTCCGTTAGGTTCCGAACCGTCAGCCTATCGCATCTCCCACGTCTTGCCGGGGTGGCTGCGCGCCATCCATCACGGGGTATCTCGCTGGCCGGCGAAATTATCCTACAGACGTGACCACCCATATCTTATCCGACACGGTTAACAGCTTTGGGCGCTAAGGTGGTGGGAGCTGATGAATCTGGATTTGATTAAGACAACGGTGGTTTGGGGGGGAGGGGAGGGGGGTGCTCCCTACATGCAGGAGGTCAGCGGCACGTTTGATGACCACTGAGGTCCATTTATAACCCAGTGTATACAGGAAGGTCAGTGCTGCTGACTGAGGTCCATTTATAACCAGTGTCTACAGGAAGGTCAGTGCTGCTGACCGCTGCCTCTAGTGGATAATGGGCTCGGCATGAGCAGTGTGAAGCGCGCATCTGACCCGAAAACGTTTTCCTCTTCACTTAAGGTGTTGTAGAGGCATACGGACGAACGAATGCGCACGCCGGCATATACACGCCGGCGCCAGCGTTCGTATATACTCAAGCAAGCACGCGCGCGTGTGCACACACACACGCACACGTGCACGCACGCACGCACGCACGCACACACACGTATTTGTTTATCGTAACTATTGGGTACTGTAATCCAATTGAATTTTTGGCAGAAGGAGAACTAAGCGAAATAAATCTGCTGCCGTTTTAAACCGAAAGTTACTGTAGTAACCAGCAGAATGAGAGTTTAACACTCTTCTCTGCATTCATGCAGCAAATGAGAACCTCTTACTAGTAATAGATGATTATAGTTATAATTATACCGGAAGCAAATTTATAGAAAACCAGCTGCGTTTTCTACGAGAAACAAGCAAACAAACAAACACAACAAAAAAGCAATACAGAACAAGAAAATGCGAAACCGTGAAATAATAAGCAGGAAACAGATGATGACTTACGTGATTCTGTCATCACGTCTGACTGTCGCTAAATTATTTGGGCACACCATGTCCCCATAGATTGTTTTCAGAGTCACACTTTCGTGTTGAATGAAGAGAGCTAGCTTTATGCTATTTTTAAGCGATGACGTATTCCTCGACAGTAGCTGAACGAAGTCTGTTCGCTTTTTTTTTTTACACGGAGTTTCATTAAGATGTTTGTTGATCTCTCTCTCTCTCTCTCTCTCTCTCTCTCTCTCTCTCTCTCTCTCTCTCTCTCTCTCTCTCTCTCTCTCTCTCTCTCTCTGTGGATTTGTCAGTGTGCGTGTGTGTGTGTGTGTGTGTGTGTGTGTGTGTGTGTGTGTGTGTGTGGTATGCGCGTATGTGTGTGCGTGTGTGCATGCGTGGGCGAGCGCGCGCGCGCGCGTGCGTGCGTTGTTTGTGCTACGTGAGGGACGAGATGTGCAGCTGAAACAGGTGAAACGTTGTTGTCAGCCGGACAGAGATATGTTTGGGAAACAGAGGCATTCTTTCACGGAGAACAGAGAGCTGCTTGACTGGCGCCTGTCTGTGGCGTTTTGTGCGATGTCTTATTTATGTGTGTGAGACGTGCCTTAATGTTTAATTATTTAGATATGTCATAAACTGGACTGCAACGTCTCTTCAGTCTGCCTCTTCCTCGTCATATGACCCATCTCCCTCTCTGTCTGTCTGTCTGTCTGTCTGTCTGTCTCTCTCTCTCTCTCTCTCTCTCTCTCTCTCTCTCTGTTTCTCTCCCTATCTCTGTCTGTCCGTCTGCTTGTCTCTCTTTTGTCTGTCTCTCTGTCTCTCTCTCTCTCTGTCTGCCTGTCTCTCATTCTGTCTATCTTTCTCTCTGTCTCTGACTGTCTGTCTGTCTGTCTGTCTGTCTGTCTGTCTCTCTCTCTCTCTCTCTCTCTCTCTCTCTCTCTCTCTCTCTCTCTCTCCTGGCTTCTTTTTACCATAGGTAATGGTTCAGTCTGCTACTTCCAAAAGCCAGGATAAACAAGTGTCATTAACGCAAACCACGATCTGCCATTTACGTTATTTGACCTTATCCAACGTTCTATAATGATTTCTTCGGGACCATTAATCGTTTCATCTTTCTGCTAAAAAGTGCAAGTGGAAAACAGACGAAAAAGTGGGGGAGATGAGATGAACAAATGGCGTCGAGATTCATCCGGAGATACATTCAGCTGTATCATTTTCTACAGCATTATGAATGCTTGTTCAGGAAATCCCTTTATTCGAATAATTACTGTTTACGTTTAATGTACATATGTCATACAGTTATGCTTTCCAAAATGACACCGAAAGCACATGAAAAGTCGTTCACAATATGAAGGTTACAGAAGTTTGCGGTTTTCTTGTTCGCAACGTTGCTGAAAGCAGTGTCTTGTTTTTCAGGCTTAAAGAATCATTTTCCTCCAGAAGAGTCTTCGCGAATATTATCCCACCCCTTCTCCACACACAGTGCCCCCCCCCCCCCTCCACCACCCCCACCCCCACCCCTACCTGTTCGCGACTTTTTTTTTTTCAACAAACGAGAACGTTCAGACCTTCTTGTGGCTCCAATAATATTTTCTCGTTGTATAGTAAAAACATTAGTTTTTTTTTTTCAACTCTGCAACTGCCATGTGAATAAACAGGATATGCACTTTCCATGTTTAATTTCCAGGTAGTGGTGGTGATGGTGATGGTGGTTGTGAGTGAGTGGGTGCATGAGTGGGAGCTTTGCTTTCGTGCATATGAGAGAGAGAGAGAGAGAGAGAGAGGAGAGAGAGAGAGAGAGAGAGAGAGAGGAGAGAGAGAGAGAGAGACTGTGCGTATGTATGAACTTAATCACGTGAAACGGTCGCTCATGTGTCTCCATATTACGATTGTGATGCCACTGTGGCTTTCTTGCAGAAACAAACAAAAACTCTCTCTGTCATGCACCAGTTTGAGGATAATGTCTAGCGTCAGTAGCTACATGACATTCTCGTTCTGTTTGGGTGCCACTTTTATATATGACATTACAGTGAAAAAAGAAAAGCGCTACACTTTGGTATAAAACTGCTGTCGAATCTACAGATCAAACAAGCATGTGGAAGCACGTAGGTTTGTGCGTGCTTGTGCGCCGTGGTGTGTGTGTGTGTGTGTGTGTGTGTGTGTGTGTGTGTGTGTGTGTGTGTGTGTGTGTGCGTGTGTGTGTGTGTGTGTGTGTGTGTGTGTGTGTGTGTGTGTGTGTAGGTGTAGGCTTCTTAGTACAACCACAGCTATCTCGGTTTCACGAGAACTGGCTAATGAACGTGACTCGGATGAAACGATTTGCATTAAAACCCATTTAGATGATCCAGAAGTATACGCTTTCAGGCTGGTTACAGACATGTTTGACGACCACACACACTTCGGGCGATATGACAGACGGGAATAACTATTTATGACAGTGGAGACAGGGGAAGAGATGGGTTGGTTAGGTTGGAGTACTAATATGACCAACACAAATACCAACAGAAAGACACTACAGTAAGATGGGCCACGAAGGGGAGCAATTTTTGCGTGGCACCAGTGGGATTCGACCCGGCGACATTTGACTCCTCTTGGCCATTCAGGCTCTCACAATAGAGCAACAGAACCAACGAGGCATCCACATTGAACAGTAGAATCAATCAGACATCACACTATGAAAAAAGAATCAATCAGACATCTGAACTGAACAGGAGAATCAATTAGACATCTACACTGAACAGGAGAACTAATAAGAGACCCACATCAGAAGAGCAGAGCCAGTCAGAATCCACAGTACCACAACGAACAATCAGACTTCCACAATACAACATCAGGACCAATCAGACATCTATACTGGAACAGCAGACCCAGTTATGCATAAAACGGTAACAACAGAACCCATTAAACACCCACACTATAGGAGGAGAACCAGTGACGCTTCCTGTTTAAAAACAGCAGAAACAGTCAGCTATCTACAGTAGAACGGCAGAATGGGTCATGTACCCACAGTTGAGCAGCAGAACTGGCCACACATCCACACCTGGCCAGCAGAACCAGTCAGATACCCACAGCACAACAGCAGAACTAACCAGACACCGACACTGAAAAATGCAGAACCAAGCATATACCCTCACCAGAACCATTTAGGCAACCCCAAACCAGGAGAGCAGAACCAATCATACATCCGCACCAGAACAGCAGAACCAATTATACATCCGCATCAGAACAGCAGAACCAATCAATCGCCCACACTACAACAGCAGAACCAAGATCAAGACACCCACATCAGAACATCAGAACCAACCAGACAGCAGAACCAACCAGACACCCACACTACAACAGCAGAACCAATCAAGACACCCACACTACAACAGCAGAACCAACCATCACTAAACAGCAGAACCAACCAGACACCCACACTACAACAGCAGAACCAATCAAGACACCCACACTAGAACATCAGAAGCAACCAGACACCCACACTACAACAGCAGAACCAACCAGATACCCACACTACAACAGCAGAACCAACCAGACACCACACTGCAACAGCAGAACCAACCAGACACCACACTACAACAGCAGAACCAATCAATCGCCCACACTACAACAGCAGAACCAACCAGACACCCACACTACAACAGCAGAACCAACCAGACACCCACACCAGAACAGTAGAGCCAGTCAGACACCCACACTACAACAGCAGAACAAACCAGACACCCACACCACAACAACAGAGCCAGCCAGACATCCACACCACAACAGCAGAACCAACTAGATATCCACACCAGAACAGCAGAACCAAGTAGATACCCACACCAGAACAGCAGAACCAAGTAGATACCCACACCAGAACAGCAGAACCAAGTAGACACCCACACCAGGACAGCAGAACCAAGTAGACACCCACACCAGGACAGCAGAACCAACTAGATACCCACACCAGAACAGCAGAACCAACTAGATACCCACACCAGGACAGCAGAACCCAACTAGATACCCACACCAGGACAGCAGAACCAACTAGATACCCACACCAGGACAGCAGAACCAACTAGATACCCACACCAGGACAGCAGAACCAACTAGATACCCACACCAGAACAGCAAACCAGTCAAATTCACACGCCAGAACAGCGAAACACATCAGACACATACACGACTGCAGAACTGATTAGGCATCCACACTGGGACAGCAGATGGCTCTGTGACGATGTTAGTGAGGGTTTAACTTTTTCACAACGCTGCACACATTTGCGTTCCATACCTTGCTCCGCAGCCAACGTAGCAGGCAGATGTGAGTGTGAGGCTTTTACTTTCCCTTCAACACATTGACATTGTTATGACTGGTGTAATCAATCTGACTGACACTAACGAGCTTATAAAAGAAACTCTCGAAGACGACTTCACCAACACTTCGCATTTCTTTGGGGTTTATCTTCATGCCTTGGGAGACCTAGAGAGATTGCTTTCTTGCACACAGCTTTAAAGCATCTTGTATCTTGCGAAAATCCACCTTGCTCGGGTACTGGTGAAAGAGTTAAAGGGCAATGGTATCCACTCCAGATTTTTGTTTCCTGTCAGTTTTCTGTCATCTCAGTGGCTCTTCCATCGGAGAGAAGATACGTCCGTTCTCCAAGGAATCTCATGTACTGTGCATGCTCGACTGGATTTCAATCCTGTGGGATTTCGTTATACTTTTGTTTCCTGTGGTCGTTTTGTGTCCCTGAAACTGTAACGGTTCTGCTCTCCAAGGAGGTAGAAGTGTACCGTAGAAATTCGTTTGGAATGCTTTAGTGCACGAGGCTTTTTTAATCTTTGTAGCCCGGATGCTTCGTTGTTCCGTTGTTTTTTGACCAGCCGTTTGTGTTCCTGAAACAACGTCGGTTCTTGTCCTCAAGACAGCGTATAATTTGGCGTTATTTGCTGCACCATATCAGACTCTTGCAAGCTATGACCAGCTTGTTAGTGTGGATCAAAACATCGCGGCTAACGTGGTCAGCAGAAGCTCACCATGCAGGCATACTGTTTCCTTCTTCAAGGCAGTAAATAAGACGTGAAATGAAAATTCGTGTGTCTTTTGTATTCAGCACTGCTACATCAGACAAGCTTCAGTTGTGGGGACAAACTCGCCCTTTTTTTTAATGCCACCCTCTCTCCACTACCCCCATAAACCCACTCCATTGCCAAGCAAAAACTGGCTGACCGAGGCAAGGTTCCTGCCATCTGCCTGATCGACAGCAAAGTCAGAGTGATGTACGTGGAAAAAAGGAAAATGCTTCATGACTTCGGTATTTGTGATGACGAAGGAGTTGTTCAGGCCTAGGAGGAAACGGAGCGCACTCTGTGGTTGTTTTCGCTGAGTTTACAATACTTTCAGTTTTCCTTCCAGTCAAAAGCTCCAAACCAAGGGATTTTCGTTTCTCTTTGATTCCTTACTTTTCAGTCCCAGACAGGGTTGATGGCTGGTGAGAATTTTGTATAGGACTCGGCAGAAGAATATTGTCTGAATCAAAACTGCAGTGCTGCCTGTCATAGGTATACAACAGCTTCCATCTCTCTCTCCCTCTCTCTCTCTCTGTCTCTCTCTCTCTCTCTCTCTCTCTCTCTCTCCCTCTCTCTCTCTCTCTCTCTTTCTTTTTCTCTTCGTGCGCGGGCGAACGCGCGCGCGCGCGCGCGCGCGCGCGCGCGTGTGTGTGTGTGTGTGTGTGTGTGTGTGTGTGTGTGTTTCCGCACGTATTCCGTACGTATTCCCGCACGTATTTCCGTATTTTTTATGTGAATTAGTAGCTTTTAGCAAAATAAACAAGAGTAGCAGAGTCAGTCAAAATCTTATAAAGTTACTGAAAAAGTTTTGTAGGGGCAAGTACGTGCACACACATCCACATAGTTTTACACACACACACACACACACACACACACACACACACACACACACACACACACACACACACACCGAGAAGAGTGGGTTAGGTGAAGGTTAAAGTCCACAGCCAAAGGGGCCGGCGGGGCAGTGAACGAGG
>JADBJO010000032.1:686163-691163 GCA_016801955.1 Conus betulinus | reverse complement strand
CTAAGCCCCTTGAGTAATCCTACACTGAATATTGTACGAGCCGAACAATACATGACCGGTTTTTTTGGTACAGGTCATTCCATTTTAAATGCAACGGACGGAACGAGATAGCAGGCATGGTGGGTGAGGATTATGGGGCAGTGTGGGGAAGTGGGGGGGGTGGGGGAGGGGGCATAAACCTGCCAATGCCCACCTTAGCATTCTTCATTTGATGAAAACGTTTCCGCGACCATCTATCATCTAACATACTGGCTTTTTTCCTCTATATTTCCCTCTCTCCCCCTTAGGATTGCTTCTTTTAGCAACTTTTAGATGACAGAGCCACACTATCCCGTCCCCCAATCCAGCGGATCCATTCACCAACCAGACATGGAGCTACTTCATTATGCTTTTTGTTTTGTTTGGAGAGTTACTAGGACCTAGATTCAACCAGTTCAGCAGTTCAGAACAGCCATACAGAGAGAGGAGATATCTATCTAAAACGGAGAAGATTGAGAGGGAGGAGAGCCGTACTTCTAGAGATCGCATAGTCACAAACCCACACTCGCGCGCGGCGGAAAGCAGCCATGCGCCGCGCCACACACACCCCACCCACACACACCACACAGGACACACACGCCTCCGGTGTATGGCAGCTTGCACTCACCCACTACCGATGCCAGGGACACCACACAAACACTATTAGATGTATTCCATGTCGTTGCAACGAAAAAAGGAATCCAGGTAGGAAACTGTGAAGTCTTCTAACTTGTAGGTGATTCAGTTCTCAAGGGAAATGAACACCAGTTAAGGATAAGTAATTTCTATTTCCAATTAATAACTGATTTTGCTTTCTTTGCTTTTTACCTAAACCTGTAGGCTCATGTACTTTACCACTTTTACAATTAATAACTCTCTTCTCCAATCATCTCTCTATTTGTTGTTTTTTTTTTAATCTCTTAGAAGGGGCATTCCGTATTGTATTGTAATTCTATCACTTTTTGCATGCGTTTTCCTTTGACCCTACTACAGTCCGATCTTACTATTGGTCTGTCTTACCCCTACTCAGCGGCTCGAGGACTGGAGTAAGAAAAGCACATCGGTGCTTATCTATCTATCCTGCTAATATGATAACTTTAAACCCACACCCCGTCTGTCTTCTCTCTCTCCTTCTCACATGAGATTTTGAAGCTTTCAACAGGCGGCTAACCTGCCTGATATCGCGCTGTGCCTGTCGCTTTAGTCAGTAATCGACATGACCTTTTAACTCTCTACTCTCTCTCAACACTCTCTCTCTCTCTCTCTCTGTCTCTCTCTCTCTCAATGTGTGTGTGTGTGTGTTTGTGGGGTGTGGTTGTGTGTGTGTGTGTGTGGTGGGTGAGTGTCTGCCCCCCCCCCGCCACAGCAGCTTTTAATAATCTTCTCCGTGTAGTTTTGTGATTAACAGACTGCTCTGTCTTTCGCAATCGTAGCGCAGAAGAAATAGGGAGGAAGTGTGATGGTGGATAGCAAATGAAAGCAAAGTACCCAGCACAGTGGAATACGAATAGAATACGACGAAAACGACAACGAAATGAATGATTAGCCTACAAGCAATATTTTCCTGGGAGTTTGAGTGCAAAATACAATATAACAACAATTATAGTTTAAACAGCACAGTGAGAGAGAGTGAGGGAGAGAAGAGAGAGAGAGCGAGATGAGAGAGAGAGGACGAGAGAGAGAGAGGAGAACAAAAAGAGTTAGAAGAGAGAAGTTTTCCCGGAGAGAAAAGAGACAGTTCATGAGGCGGAGGGCGGAGAAGAAGAGAGCGAAGGGACGGAGGAGAATGAAAAAAAGATGTATAGAGGATGTAATGAAGGTTAGGGAGAGAAGAGTGAGAGAAGGAGAAGAGCCGAGAGCAGAGATGAAGGAGGTAGGAGAGATGGAGAGAGAGGAAGAGAGATGAAAGAGAGGGACGAGGAGATGGAGAGAAGGTAAGAAGCGGAGAGAGTGAGAGAAGAGACGAGAGAGAGGAGAGAGAAAAAAGGAGGAGGAGAGATGGACAGAGGAGGAGAGAGAGGGAGAAGAGAGGACGGAAGGAGGAGGAGAGGGAGAGAGGACGAGGAGAGGAGTTGAGAGAGGAGGAGAGAAAGGGAATCAGAGAGAAGGTTTATGAAGGCACCCCGTCGCAACACAGGTTGGGGACGGTGATGGCTCCGCGTACAAGCTGCTTCACGTGCGAGGCACTCGTCGCCATGTAGGGGTTAACCACTCCACGAGGTGATCCATGCAGCAGAGCGACGGCGTTTACGAAGGCCCATGATTGTAACGGCTTCTTACCTAATACCAGCAGAGAGTTGTGGGGGGGAAGGGGAAGGGGCGTTGAGGATAGAGACGTGAGTGAGTGAAGAAAAAGAAAGGGGCTGGAGGGGGCATAAGGGGGTAAACCCAGAAGGAGCCGCTGAAAGCCGTTCGGTACACCGTCCCCCCGGTATAGCTGCTACCCTCATGTCGCCCCCCCCCCCGCGCCCCCCGGAAGGCTTTTTTTTTGTTTGTGTTAGTTATGTGGGGAGGGGGGGGGGGGGGGGGGGGGGGGGGGGGAATTCTAGACGAAGTTCATTTTTTTACAACAACAACAACAATAATAATGCTAGGGAATAATAATGACAAGAATGCCTAATAATCATGATACATAACGGATATTTGCGGCGCTTAAATATTAAAATAAGCCCTAAACGACGCTTACAACGACAGAATGCAATAAAGAGGACAAGAGGACGTACACAAACCAAAACAGTACAGCAACTAAAATGCAGTTACTCAGGTATGCACAATAATTGATTCACACCCCCACCACCATCACAACACACGTGCAACGCGCGCGCACACAACACACACACACAAACACACAAACACACACACACCACACAACACAAACACACACACGGCAGCACGCACGCGCGGCGCATTGCGCACCAACGCAACGCAACGCACACACACAACCACACACACACACACACCACACCAGAGCGACGAGCACAGACACAAACGAGTGGGAGGACCACACAGACAAGCAAGAGAGGAGAGCGAGAGAGAGGATGCAGGGTGAGAGAGAGAGAGAGAGAGAGAGAGAGAGCGAGAGCATCAGCTCAAACTGGCAAAGGGAAATAAACGGACATCTATCAGGGAAACGAGGAGATGGAGCAGCTTTAAAGAGACGATTTGAAAGAGGACCGAGAATGGGAACTGCGGACTGACTGAGAGGGGGGGTTCGAGTGTGTGTTCCATGAGGATGGGGCCCGGGGGGGTGGGGGGGGGGGGGGAACGGGGGGGGGGAAATGAAGGAACTGGGGAACTGAACGTTGGCCAGCATTCTTGGTGCGAAAGCGTGGGCGAGCGGAGGGAGATGAGCATCAGGTAAGGGATGCAACTGTCGTGATGGAGTGTCGAGATGGAGAGAGATCATCCAGACAAGACGGAGCCACGCTATTAAGGGGATTTGAAGCACAGCAGCCAGAGTTTTATAGCCCATTCCTTTTTTTTTCTTTTTCTTCTTTTTATTCATCTGTTTAATTTGCTGTTAAGGAGAGTCACTGAAGAGAGTAGAGGGAGGTAAGGAGGTTAGTGACACGAGTGTGATTTAGAGGTTTCTAAAGGATCAGCTCTTCGAACAGCGTTGTTTTGTACTTTAGACCACGGAGGAGAGAAGATTTTGTGGACAGCCGGCGAGGAGCGAGAGAGTTACAGTGATCCAGTTCCTGAGCTTCACACCCCTGGAGGACGCGAACAAGCAGAAAAAGAATAATGAGAGAGAGAGGAGACACAATGAGAGAGAATTCACAGCCCAAACGTTTGGGGCGAACTGTGTGAAAGGGACCATAGCTGGTCTGTGGGGCGGGAAATGAAACTGCAAAAGTGTTTGCTGTTGTCGTCCCTTAAGCCCTGGGGGTTTGGGGGTGTGGGAGGGTGTGGGTGGAGGGAGAAGGAGACACTTTTTCCACCGTTAAAGAATATGTGTGATGTGAAGTGGACATCCTCACCATTTTCCTCACACACCCTCTTCGCACTCTCCCTCTCTCTCTCTGCCATCCGCCCTTCTGTCTTCTCCTCCTCCCCTCCTCCTCCTCTCTCTCTTATTCTTCTCTCTCTCTCTCTCTTCTCTCTCTCTTATCGGTGGGCTATGCATACTATCAGTTAGTCAAACTGTCCGCGTTTCAACAACATCGGCCCCAAGATTGAAAAGCGACCATACGCTCTCCCATTCTCTGCTCGCCACCCCCCCCCCCCCCCCCCCACCCCCCCCCCCCCCCCCCCCCCCCCCCCCCCCCCCCCCCCCCCCCCCCCCCCCCCCCCCCCCCCCCCACCCCCCCCCCCCCCCCCCCCCCCCCCCCCCCCCCCCCCCCCCCCCCCCCCCCCCCCCCCCCCACCCCCCCACCCCCACCCCCCCACCCCCTCTTTTCTCCCCCCCCCCCCTTCTCGCCTTCCTCTCTACTTTGCGGCACGCTTATGCCACGAGACGCACACCCCAAAGTGTGAGGTATAGCAGAGAGACGTTTCCTCCTACGTTTCGAGGGGGGGATGTGAGTGGGAGTAGGAAAGACATCGGAAGTGACCTACCCATCGCTGTTCACACCTTCAGCGGGACTGGAAACGGGGGGGGCGGTGAGGGACTCTGCTCCCCACACAAGTCAAAGGTGTTGTTGCCACACAGCTGATCCGTCCAGCGCACGTGCGTCTCGGTATTGGAGACCCGGTTGTGGGGCTTGGTTGTACGCTTGTACGTTTGTTACGTCACGTTTTCTCACCCGTCACGTTTTCTCACCTGGTGAGAAAAACGTGACGGGTTGGTGTATCGATATACCCGTCACGTTTTCTCACCAGGTGAGAAAAAACATGACGGGTGAGGAAAAAACTGTGACGGTACATACGTTTCTTGTTTCTCTGATACCTTGTCGAATTTAGGGACACATTCTGTTTGATGTCAGCAGAGTCAGTCTCAACACTGGGTGAGGAAAAAAAAAGATACAGACTGGTATGCTCTG
>JADBJO010000032.1:663663-681163 GCA_016801955.1 Conus betulinus | reverse complement strand
TTTCTTTTTCCCTTCAATTTTGTGTTTGTTTATATGTTGTTGAAACTATCAAAACTCAGTAAAAAGAATCGTAAGACCCAATTTCAGATCCAAAGTGATTCGAGAAATCTCGGCCATGTAGGCATTTCGTGCTGTACTCTCTATAAGCACATCCAGATTGTGTGTGTGTGTGTGTGTGTGTGTGTTTCTTTTTGTCTTCCACTCACTTCGGTGACGTCGGAACAGTGACGTCCGCCTGGGAAAAGATTGGTGAATCTATATTGAGCTATTCGTGAATTGTTTGCATTATACGTAATTAATGTAAAAGGAGTGTTGCTCCATTACATAAAGAAGAAAAACTATTAAATTTCGTTAATTTCTGGGGGAGTTTTTTTTTTTTTTTTTTTTTTTTCATTCTGTTGGTCTTTCTGTCACAGACATAATACATGTTTCTGAGAACAATTCAGACACATCTGTTTTTTGTTTTCATTCATTTACCCTCCATCCTTCATGCCTCCACAGCTTTGGAAGGAAATGAAAATGAAACGAGCTGTGTAGACTTTGGGGACGGAGTTTACAACCAGCCTATATGAGATCAGACTTTGATCAGCGAGATCTTTCCTTGAACATCTAAGTTTGTAATGCCCTTGCCAGACCCCCCTCCCCTTCTCTCCACTCCCACCCAACCCCCTCCTTAGCAATTACAGGCTAAAAAGAAAATGATTCTTAGAGGCCCAACTTGCGGCATGTTATAGCCGCAATAAAAAACACAAGCTTCACATGCAAGGAAGAGAGCTCGACAAGATCACTGGCACGGAAATTACGTCATAAGTGTGATCCATTAGGAAACGTCATCAATTTACGATCTGCCTTGATGAAGACAGTGTGTTTTATGCCCACAATAAAGGGAATGAGAAAGATGGGGAAGAGGTGGCGCGCGAGGAAAGTGGCACGCCTCGAGAGCAGATTCCCTGTTATTGATTGGGGGGGGGGGGGGGGGGGGGGGGGGGAGAGATTTTGCTGACTGGGTAAGGGTTTTTTTGCTTCGGTAATGGGAACGAATAAAGTTGTTCCTTTTTCTTCTTTTTCGTTTTCTTTTCTGCTTTTAGTTTCAGGATCTCTTGATTTATGACTAACTAACCACGCGATATTTCTAACGGTGCATGCACATTAGCCTCGTCAGTTGCTGTCGCCTGCCGATTGTGAAGTGTGCACACGTCGTTTCCTTCTCTCCACCACGGACGCTGACGAAAACCATTCAGACTGTACATGATTAGTGCCAGCCGGCACCATTCAACAAAGCTGAGAGCACCCTAAATGGTGTATAGATGCTGAACAATTACACCAACTGGCATTACAGTTATACCACTTTGACAACATGTTTAAGGAAAAAGAAGATGCGTTTGAAACGGACATTTTTGTTATCTCTTTGAGGAATAATGTGTTTCCATGTATGGGTATGTCGGTGTGTGTATACGTCAAAGTGTGTGTGTGTGTGTGTGTGTGTGTGTGTGTGTGTGTGTGTGTGTGTGTGTGTGTGTGTGTGTGTGCGTGCGTGCATACGCGCGCGCGTGTGTGTGGTGTGTGTGTGTGTGTGTGTGTGTGTGTGTGTTACCTACCTTGAGGAATACTACCCAGCCTCCACACTCGTCCCAACGACGGCAGGAATTCAAGGTAAAAAATCTAACCAGCGTGCTCAATTTTGAGGGCACAAAATTACAACTGCGATGAGATCAGACTTATTGGATGATGCTCTTTCCTTAAATACCCACGTCTGAGATTACAGCCCCCACTCCCAAACCCCCTTCCTTCACAACAGCAGGCTAAAAGGAAAATAGAAGTAAAGAGATGTGTAGTTTGACGTGAGGCTTACGACAGATTAAGACCGTAATAAAACATACTTCACATAAAACGAAGCTCTACGCGCGCACTGGCTAAGAAGCCACAACGTAAACGTGATCCATTAGGACTCGTCATCAATTTACCAGCTAACGTGATGAAAGAACGTGGTGTATGCCTACAATAAAGAAAAATGGCGGAAGGGGTTTGGGGAGGGGCGTGGGGGGTGGGGGCGAGATGGACGCACCAAAATGGCGTGCCTTCAGAGTAGATTTCTTCAAATGAAGATGGGGCCAAAGCTTTTTGCTGACGGAGTAAGTTCTCTCTCTCTCTCTCTCTCTCTCTCTCTCTCTCTCTCTCTCTCTCTCTCTCTCTCTCTCTCTCTCTCTCTCGCGATGATTGGAACGATGAAGTTTGTTCGTTGTTCTTATTCTTTTTCTTTTTTATGCACACGCTTCGCTTCGCGTTATCTCTCTCTCTCTCTCTCTCTCTCTCTCTGCTCTCGCTCTCTCTCTCTCTCTCTTTCTCTCTCTCTCTTTGCGATGATTGGAACGATGAAGCTCGTTGTTCTTTTTTTTTTTTTCTTTTACGCAGAAAGCGTCTCGTTATCTTGATTCGCTCTTGAACGACGTGGCATCAGCGAGGGTGCGCTGACATTAAGCCCAGCCTGTTGCAGTTCGCTGCTGTCAGCTTCTGGCAGGAAATTGTGCACGTCGTTTTCTTCTCTCCAGCAATGGGTGCTGACAACAAACCGTTTACAGCAGCAGACCGGCACTCTGCTTTGTGGCACATACACAAAACAGATGGCTCGCTGACTGTAGAAGTTGACTGGTAGCAACTGGCCGCGTTTAATGCCAAAGTAGCCGTGGAATTCTCCGATTTTGTTTCTAGTGTATTGAAAAAAAAAAAAATCTTTGAATCGATGGGTCTCTGTGTCCCTGTTTGTCTCTGTGTCCCTGTTCGTCTCTGTGTCCCTGTTTGTCTCTGTGTCCCTGTTCGTCTCTGTGTCCTGTTTGTCTCTGTGTCCCTGTTTGCCTCTGTCTCATTTCTCGCCCTTAACCCTTATCCTCTTCTCCCACCTCCCTCCCCCCCCCCCCATACTACCCCACCCCTTCCACCACATTAACCCCCCCACGGTTACAACTGTGGTAAAATGGCCCACACAGTTCCAGACAAGTTATGGCTGAGATAAAAACCAGATTTCTAAGAGAGCATGGAGAATCACTAAACATCCACGTGTACCCCCACCCCCACCCACCCTCCCTCCCTCCGCCGCCCCTGCGCTGCTCCCTTCCCGCTCATTCATCCCCCATTCCTGCACCTAACTCCTTCTCCCCAGCTCTCTCATAAGCTCACGACCATGACGTGAAAAGAAGAAAGTGTAAACAGCACACGGCTTTGAAAATGTCATTGTTCGCGTTTATTGACTCTTCTCGTCAACGTCTTGAATGTGTTTTTACCGCAACAGGAATCAAAGTGTAAAGTGCATCCCATGCGCGTCTGAATCGTTCTCTGCGCAATGCAGATTGTGTCACTGGTAAACACGCTGTACGGCATTTCGTCAGTTTCATCTGTAAAGAAATGAATCAACAGCAACCAACAACAACAAATCCACCTATTCGTTTTGGTTATTTCATCTGCTAAGGAGGATATTTTTACACCCGCATTCATTTGTTTGTTTGCGTGTTTGTGTGTTTGTCTGCAAGATTTGGAAAAAAAAAAAATTACTGTACCAATTTGAAAAAAAAAAAAGAATTACTGGACCAATGTTCATGAAACTCGGTGGAAAAATGTAGTGTGGTCCAAGCATGAATCCATTAAATTTTGGTGCGGTTCTGTGGTGCGGATCCGGATCAGAAGGCGGATCCAGGATTGGTTCAACCTTGGTGGAGGTCTGCGCTTTTTTTTTTTTCGAGTGATCTTCTTGTCTGTGAGTGGATCAGGCTGTTGCTGATATGATACGTTATAATCTGGCCTATTTCCAGTCACTACTTTGCGTTCATTGATATTCTGTTTAAGACTGGTGCTGCTGCGGGGTAGGTTGGAAGATTTCGTTTCCACATGGAACGTATTCTTTCTTTCGCCATTCTTCTACACACAGCTACTGGATGTCACGAATTTTGCAGCTGCGTCTGATGCGTCCATTATTGCGCAGTAAAAGAGTCGCCTGAACCCCGGGAGACGGCCAACAACATCACTAAGTTCTTGAGGGGGATAACGAATCTAGCACTGAAGTGCCCTGGATTCTGCCTAATTCATCTCCTGCATATTTGAAAAGAGAAAAGTTTAAAAAAGAAAATCAGTGTTGATCTTCTTTGATGTTAGTCTTGGCTGTAAACAACATGAATTGCATTCTTCATCCCCCTCCCCCCACTCCCCTGCTTTTACGTTTGCCCTCTCCCCCACCCCACCCCCCAACCCCACCCCCAATCTCTTTGAAGCTTTATTTAATTGCAGTGCCGTATCTGCGTGCATATTCCCAGTGACCTTTTTTTAGTGATAAATCACATCCCCCATCTTTCGGAAACTCTGTTCTGTGTGTGTGTGTGTGTGTGTGTGTGTGTGTGTGTGTGTGTGTGGTGTGTGTGTGTGTGTGTGTGTGTGTGTGTGTGTGTGTGTGTGTGTTTCTCCTTGTCTTTTCATTGATTTTCATCTCTCCTTTCTTTTAATCTGACGACTCTTCCTGTCTGGTAGTCTACTTTGCCGGGCCACACATGTTTAACTTTCTGCGACGAATTCCGCATCTGCAATCATGCAGATTCCCACAGTACTGGATTGCTGTGTTCTGATGACTGATAATCGATGTTGTTCTTCGTAAAAGGGACCTCAGTTGGTGATGTGGAGTATGTCTTGGATTGTCACTTACATGTTGTGCTTGGTCTGAAATGAAAATCACGTGGATTGTGTTCAGTTTCATGTATGGATGATTTGTGTGTGTGTGTGTACGCATGCTTTGCAACCCCACGGCTAGCTGGGCGATAAAAACAAAATGAGCATAAATATGAACAGTCAGAAATCATACGTTAGCAGAAAAAAAAAAGTTTGAAACAAAGCGTGGCTCTGATTTTGAAAAAAAAAGGAAAGAAAAGAAGAAGAAGAAGAAGAAAAAGACTGCGCATATCCGTGTTTAACTTAAAAGAATTAACAATGAAAAGAAGGGAAAAAAAAAGGTAAACCGAATTCAACGCTGAAGTCAGCAGTAATAAATCTTTGTGGGTGAAAGGGGGTGACGGTAGTAACCTGTGCGTTAGGGTACCCCACCTGCCAGCGCCAGCACTGAACGGGTCTACTGTGCTCACTTCATTAATGACAGCGGTGTGCAGCAGGGTGGGAAGGAAGGTGGAAGAACAGGTAGGCCCTAGGGCGAGAGTTTTTCTGTGCAAATTGGTGCTGAGTTTCTACTTTTTTGTTCTGATTAAATGAATTTTGGCTGGGCCTAATCGTCTTTTTCTTCCTTTCTTTCGCTTTCCCCTTCGTGTGAATAACTCATTTAGATTAGTTTTGCTCGTTCCTCTGTGTGTGTGTGTGTGGGGGGGGGCGAGGGGGGGGGAAAAGCAGGGTGTGGGGGGGGGGGGTGGGGGTGTGGGGGGGGGGGGGGGGGGGGGGGGGGGGGGGTTAGGGTTGCAGGAAGTGAAAGATGAAATTTGCGGTGGGCGGGACAGAATCTTTGTGCACACACACACGCGCGGCGCGCGCGACGCACACCACACACACACACACCACACACACACACACAACACACACACACACACACACACACACCAAAAAGCGCGCGTACTCAAATTAGAGAGAAGTGGGGGTGGGGGGTGGGGGTTGGGGAGGGGGGAAGAGGGAGAGACTTCCCAACCAATTAATAGGAATTAGTTGTTTGTTCGTTTTAAAAAAACCGCATGGTCCATTCTTTTTAACCCCAAACAGAGAAAGACAGGGAGACTGAGATGAGACGCGTTAGAGAGAGAGAGGAGAGAGAGAGAGAGAGAGAGAGAGAGTGGGGGGAGAGTCTGTGTCTGTGTCTGTATGCGCGCGCGCGCTTCGTCGTGCATGCGTGCATGTATATGTATGTGTGTGTGCATCTATGTGCGTATGTGTGTGTTTGTCAGTCTCTCCATGTCTGTTTTGACTGGGAGGCGGGAAAGGGGTGTGGTTTGTTGTCAGTCTCTCTGTTTTGACTGGGAGGCGGGAAAGGGGGGGGAGCGGGGCAGAAGAGGGAGGATGTGAGTGGAGAAGTCCTTCACCGACTGCGTCTGCTCCTGGCGGTGGGACGAAACAAGATGAAAGGCGACTTGATTCTTCAAACTTTCAAACGTCTTTGTAACACTGCCAAGAACAGCGAGTTGTTCCTGATGAAATTTAGCGGCAGGAGGCCAACACGTTATATTGGAGTTTTGAAGACAGTCGGCCTGCTCCTGACAACTGGTTCTCTCGTATAGTATTTTGATATTTCAGTGTGATGTAGATTTGTTTTTTTTCCCCAGCTTCACAAATATGGATGTAGTTATGAGTCTCGCACATGTAAGCTCTTAAACGCACGTTTGAACACCACGATTATTTATTTCAGTCACACAAAGGTATGGTCGTTCCTGTCTTTGCATCAGCAGGGGATTCTCCTGCTTCTTCTGCTCAAGGTATATCTTTTCTGATTCTTCCCTCGGAGGAAGACACGGCAGGACAGAGAGAGAGAGAGAGAGAGAGAGATGAGGAGAGAGAGAGAGAGAGAGAGAGAGGAGAGTTTGAGGAACAGAGATAAACACTATAGTGGTAGTAGGTAATAACAGATAGGAGGAGAGAGAGATAGAGAGAGAGGGAGAGGAGAGAGAGAGAGGGGAGAGAGAGAGAGAGAGAGAGAGAGAGAGAGAGAACGAGCAGGAGAGGGCGGGGGAAAGGAGGAGATGATTGCCCTATCTGTCTTCAGGTTTCTCAATCTTCTCTATGTCGTCGGCTTGTCATTCAGCTACAATTCTGTCACCTGGTATGGGGACTTGAACAAAGTTATAGCTTTTCCATATTTGGAGTAAAGCTAACAAGTTTTGTTTTTCACTGTCTTCTGTACAAGTCATCTCTTTCAAGTCAGGTGTATGCGCGCGCGCGCGCGTTTCGTGTGTGTTGTTGTGTGGTGTGTGTGTGTGTGTGTACGCGCGAACGCGCATATTTGCGCACGTTTATGCGCGCGTGTCTTGTGTTTCTCCTGTATCATCTGTAAATCTGTTTGACGTTGACTCTTCTATTCCTCTCCTCCTCCTGCATCGTCTTCTTCTCTTTCTTCTTCTTCTTCTTCTTCTCTTTCTTCTTCTCTCTCTGTCCTCTCCATTCTCTCACCCACACCCACAAGCTACCCAAATACGCTCGCGCATCCCGCTCGCGCGCGCGCGCTCATACACACATCACATGCGTGGCGCTCTAACACACACACCACACACACACACACACACACACACACACACACACATAAACTTACCACACACACACACACCACACACACCACACACAACACATCAGTAGAGGGGTGGTGTGGGGGGGGGGGGACGGGGGGGGGGGGGGTGGGGGTGGGGGGGGGGGACAGGTGAGAGATGCGAAATCAGCGTTGCAAAACATGAAACCACGTTACGGTGTTGTAAGGCATTAAGGCCACGATTTACGTGAGAGGTTATAAACTGACACGCTGTCAAATATAATCCCTCGTGAGGATGATAGCCATTATGAGGGGTCGTGTGGGTGTCTGCTATGAGCAGACTCTGTCGAGGTCTTCATTCAGGAAGTGACGGGGATTTGTTGTGGATATAGGGGGACAGCGGATAGGGGGGTCTGGTTGTGCGAAGGATGCAGAGTGGCTTGGGGCAGAATGTTGTTGGATAGGTACAAGTAGCAGTAAAGCAGTAAGGTTTTTGTGTGTTGAGGATTATCTGGGGCGAAAACGAACGAAGTTAGAGTAATTCATTTCAAGTTTTCAAGGGGTCGTTCGAATACGATAAAACCCACAAGTTCAATAAAACCACTCTGTGTTTGGGCTACCTTTTCCTTGCACACAGGGGTGGTGGGTTTGGTGTGGGGAGGAGAGATTTTATTTCATTCCCATCATAATCCCCTGTTGTAGTTTCGCACACTCCCGGTTGTCGGTTCAGTACAATAGGGCGCGTCTTTACACAACTGCCAACAATGGGTGGGGTGTGGTTGGGGAGGACAGATTTCATTTTTTCATTTTCAGAGAAGTTTCCCTGTGTATTTTTTTCGGTGTTCCCCCGTCATCTTTTTTTTTTATTCCTTCCGCTTTTTTCTCTTTGTCCACCTCTTCCGCCTTCTTCTGTTCCTCCTCTTAAAACTCTTCTCCAGGGGGTATAATAAATGCAAATTCGATTGTTCAATGAAAGGGAAGAATACCAGTGAGAACGTTGGGTAGAAATGTAGGCCGTGCCTTGGTGGGATAATTGTGGAAATTATTTGGGATTCCTCTTAGTGTTTGTTGCATGACCGCGTGGTTGTGTATTTTGCTGTTTGTTGTTTGTTGGTGTGTGTTGGGTTTTTGTTTTTTTGTTGTATAGGGTATACATAAGGTGTATGTGGGTGTGTTTATTTGTATTTTGTTTTTTGATGAAACAGAAGGCAATTCTCTAACGCAGGATCCGGGTCCACAACTCTCAGACACGACTGCGGTGGCTGGAAAAAAAGGGTGAGGCAAATCAGCAACTGAAAATGGCAGGGGCAGTCTGCAAAAATACGTGCCTGTCGGAAGTGAAGGGAACGAGACGAGAGGACAGGGGCGTGACGGTCTGTCCGCGTCGTCCGGCTGAGAGGTAGCACTAACAGCAGGCTGGGCCAGACCCATCATCTTTCCCTCTGCTTCCCTACCCTTCCCCCCAACCCTCGGTAGCCAAGTGGAATCATTTCAACGGGGGGTCTTCGGCTCAATCAGGGGCATACCACCCAATGCGTCCCGGTCGAGATACGTGACGTTTAAAACTTTTTGTACTTTCTTTTTTTTCATTTTCCCCGCGTGTATGCTTTTTTTTATGGAGATGCTTAACGTAAAGTCAGCAAAACGGATAGCATCTGGCCTGAGGGATTTGTTACTCTGGGTTGGTCACGTTTCGGGGCGTGCGCGCGCGCGCACTTCCGTGCACGGGGGCGGCCCGCGGGGGCGTTTCTTCTGTTCATGTCATATGTGTGTCAGTGGCATCAAAACAACGGTAGAACGAGAAATCACTTCTGGTGGGGGCCAAGTGTGGTGGTGTGTTAAGTGTGGGGTGTGACCGTGTGGCCCTTTGTTTTTTCATGGGTTTGAACCTAACTTTTTCGGATATTACGGCGGTCTTACTATTGTGGTGGGATAAGTGATATGGGGGGTAGCACATGTATATAGTTAATGACAATGATAATTGTGTGTGTTGGTGTTTGGGAGGTGTAGAAGAATAAAGGGATGGTTCACCTTCACGTTTTTTAGGTGCGTACGCATGGATCTGGGATATGTGGTTTGGAGATACGGTGATGTTCGGCCACTAGTGGCGTAAAAGACATGCGCGGAAGACCAATAAGCTCGTAATGGATTGTCAGATACTCAGTAGATCTGACCAATTGATTGGCTCAACATTTTCTTCTTGAATACTTATAATGTTGAACGAAAGACCCGGATTGATGGAGGTCGGGTTCGAGTAGGGGCGAGAGCGGGGGGGGGAGGAAATAGCACTTCCGGTTGTGATTCTGTGCAACTATTCTTGACGTTTCTCGTACGCCAAGGAAAGGTGGGCCCGTGCCTACGCGCACGCGCAGCGCGCGCTTGTGTTGGTTGTTGTGTTGTGTGTGTGTGTGGCTGTGTGGGTGTGATGGGGTGTGTGAATGTGTGTTGTCCCACTCCGCCTTAATTCTTCTCAGACAGTTCAAGTGGGAAGAGGAAACCAAAACAATTTAATTTCTGAACTTCAGAGTCGAAAGTTCTAGAATATACAAGAGGACGCGTGAAAACTTTCAAAGAGCGTTCTGCTTCATTGGGGGCCTTCGGCAAAGGAAGCCAATAGTGCATGATTGCGCCAAAGCAAGCGGTGACCATTTTCTCGTGGGAAGACTCTTCAGGTTCCCAAGCATGGTTGTAAACCTGAGAAAAAAAAAAAAAATTCCAGCCATGATAGAGAAGCAACTCTTCAACACTACAGCACCACCAACACGTGTCGGAGAAGAAACTTCTGCATTAAAAAAAAACCCCGCAACCGAAGGATGAGGGAACAAAGTTGGTGGGTTGATGCTGTCTACCGCAAGCAAGTGGCAGACACAGCAGGGGAGTATCGTTTGCGTAAAAATGAGTCAAGAAAATGATCATGTTAAAGGAAGACAATTTCGTCATCTTTGTTGTTGATCGGCAGTTAAGAAGGTGGCCCCCGAAATCAACCCCCCCTGGTGCCCTTGCCTTTCTTGCTATCGATAATTTAATGGACTTTAAAATTTACAACCCATTTACATCGCATTACACCGGGCCGTGTGTTTGTGTTGTGGGTGTGTGTGGGGTGTGTTGTTGTGTGAGTTGTTGTGCGGTCGTGTGTGCTGGGTTTGTGCTGTGGATGCGTGTGTGGGTGTTTTGCGTGTGTGTGTTGGTTGTGTGCGACGTGTGTGTGTGTGTGTGTGCGTTTGTGTGTGCGTTGTGTGTGTGTTTTGTTGTGTTTGGGGGTGGTGTGTGTTGTGTGTTGACATATGTGTGGATGGGTAGGTGGTTGGTTAGTTATTTGTGAGTATATGTTTAGTGGTGTGTGTGTGGTGTTTGGTGACGGTAGAGTAATTTTATGGTGAGTGGTATAATAGTTTCAGGGTTTCAACACACAGAGGGAGGGGCACTGATACACTACGGTGCTACTCCACACATACACATAAGACTTAGATACAATAAATCAGGGTGTAGGATGGTTTCCAGTCCCAAGAGTGTCAATTATCTCTCCGATATATTAAGTCAGAAGTGATATTAAATATATCCCACAACAAAAAAGACACACACCTACACACGGAGCTTAAACACCGTCGATCATGTACACATACACGGAGTTCAAATTCGTGCGGTCTCAAATCACATTGGGGCATAATTAACTAACTAGAGTAATGGAAACGGCGATCGCGTGGGGATAAACCGAGGGGGCTGGTTGACATTTTTGCAAAACTTGGTCACCGGAGAAATACGGCGTGAAAATAATGGATCCTACTCCACTAGGAGGAAACACACAGGAAAGGACATCATCACACCATTAATACTATACACTATACGACGCAGAAGAAGAACTGTGTCGGTACCCACACGGGATACACACACAGGCGTGACTATCAGGTCATGGTTGGATGGGGGGACATAGCAAGTGGTCGATCAAAGACGCACTAGACATAAGTTGACGTGTGACACTTAGGGGGCAACCACACACACCAACACACATAGCAGGTAGTGTTGTATCTTGGCAGGTACATACATGGGTACGGGTAACACACACAAACATTAAAGGTGTAGAGGATCCACAGTCAAAGAGGATTATCGAGGACGGTCGATGAGAGAGGGACAGGATCGAAAATGGTAGTTCATGTCGAGCCGCTTTGATAAGATATGGTGGTGAAGTGGAAAAACAAAAAAAAGCAGGAAAAAAAAAAGGGGGGATGATATATAGTGGTGTGTAGGGATAGATCTAGAAAATACATGTATCATAATAAATAATAGTGAAGTGATTAACACATGTGGGGGCCTGGGCAGATGCGGGTATAATGCAGAGACGACGATAGTATAGATAGAATAAATAAAGGGCGAGAGAAAGTGCTGGACACATGAGGTCGAGGGCAAGAGAGCATGACAGACACATAGTGTCCCGAGATCAATACCCAACCAAGAGTAGGTGAAGTCGGCGCGAGCGCTAAAGCAAGGGGGGAAAAAGAGAGGGAGGAACTAAAGCGCTGAAAGGTTGGATAAAGACAAGTGAGGGAAACGAATGAAATGGTAGTTGCAGCTAGGATTGCAGCACACCATCGGGATAAGGGGGACACTAGCAGAGGGTCCGGAGGACATATAGCGACGACGGAGAAAGACGCCAGGGCAAAGGGGAGCACCGGCAGGAAAAGACGCGGAGGCCAAGCGCGAGTGAGAAAGACACGGGAGAACGAGGACGCGGCGCGGACGAAACCCACAGGCAGTTACCAGACAACAAGTGGGGTACCAGAATAACTAACTCAGCGCGACGAGCAGGGCCCACCAGTCCATACCACGAGGCCGGAAATACGGATACTAAACCACCCACCACTGAGATCGCGGCGTGAACGAGGCGTCTTTCTCGCCAGGTATTCCCTCGCCTATGAATCCTCAAGTCCTCGCGCCTCTCCTGCGTTTGCCATCCCTCCCTCTCCTCGTCCTCCCGGCCCACCCCGCACACTGCTTCCTCCGACTCGGACTGATTCCCACTCAGTATCCCTGCCGTTCACACTTGGTAGCAAGTATTCGCGGTTTGATATGATCGGTAGTCTGCTTTTTAAGGGATCGATATCTTCGTTCCGGATTGTCTGCGTGGCCCCACTCCGGTCCTGGCCGTGGTGCTCCCGTGCCTCCTGCGTTTTACTCAAGCGTGGCCACTTTCAACCACCTGTGGAGGCTGTCTGGTGCCTCTTCGGGTTGAAGAACTACCAAGTTAGCTTGGGGCTGGCATTCCTGCGGGAATCCCGGCTAGGGGATAGCTCGTAGGTGGAGTGTTTATTTTCTTATCCAAAAACTGAAGAGTTTTCTCATCCCTTCCCCCTGAGTCGCCGAATGCGAGTTGTTTTTTTTGCTTGGAGGAGCATCAATATTCGTGGATTATTGTTGTTTTGCTTTCTGTCCTGCAATCGGGGTAAACAAAGGTCAAACCGTTTTGTTTATGGGGCTGATAACATTGGAAATCTGTCGAATTTTTTAATTTTTTTTTTTTTTTTTTTTTAAACAGTTTTCTTTCCTTGTGATGTTATTGAATACCAGAAGGAACAGCTGGGAGAGTAGCAGTGCAAGGGACAGATTTAGTATCAATAGAGATGCAAGACTTGTATGGTTCTTCTCTCTCTCTCTTCTCTCGTCTCCTCTCATCTCTCCTCTAGTGTCCTTTTAAATTCTGGAGGGGGGGGGGGGGGGGGGGAGGGAAAGAAAGATTTATATCAATAAGATGCACGGACTTGTCTGTCACTCTCTCTCCCTCCCTCCCTCTTTCTTTTCTCCCTCTGCTCAGGCTCAGAGAGGGGAGAAAAAGGGGGGGAAGGGGGGATAGGGGGGCAGGCGGGAGAGGAAACGAAATGAGTCGAGGGGGGGGGGAAAAAGGCACAAATCGGGGGGGGTGGGGGGGGACACATGACGGAGGAGAGAGAAAGGGAGAAAAGGGAAGATGTGCGGGAAAAAAAATGGATCAAGATACATACCTCTCGTCGTCATCCTCAGGTCAATACTCGTCTACCTGTCTTAATCTCTATGGCAAATTTATATTCGTGGAGAAGAAAAACTAGCAGGTCGATACTAACTCATCTCCGACAAAGTCAGATCAAAGAGTCCCTGAGAGCTCGAAGAGGCGATCTCCCCGATCTCCCGTGCTCTCTCGTCTCTCATCTGTCTTCTGTCTCGTTATATGCTATATCCGGGAGACAGTATAATCTCGTCATATATCAGAACTAAACACAATCGTACTCCTCTCATGCGCTACATCTCTCGTGTCCGGGGGGGAGGTGAGAATCAGAGAAGGAGAATCACTCACTCGGAAATAAACAGAAATCTCGTCAAGTCAATACGGAAGAGCGACTCTGCAAATCGGAAACAAATAGGGGACAAAAAATACACGCTCAGAAAGGTCCGACGGGGCGAAGAACGAGAAACGGGATCTACAAGGTCAATGCCTCTCGCTCCTCAACGCACCACACACTGCGGCACGTCCCACACATGGCTCACATACACCACACAAAGAAAGAAAAGCAAGACGGACACACAGAGGAGAGGAGACAAGCAAAAAGAAACGAAAACGAATAAAGAGACAAGGACACACACAACAAAACCAGCGCCAACACCAACAGGTAAAGTCCCAGACCTAACTGCGAGAGGCCATAAATCGACACATAACAATGCAATCAACTGACCGTCTGATGACACATTGTGTGTCACGAAGACGACTCAAGAGTATACTCCAAGCGATACATACATACAGTTAAGTCAAAAACAGACGAACGAGGATGCGATACACAATGTGGGACCAGTAAGCGTGTGATACGCAGGGGAACAATAAGTTCCTCTGATCTCACGAAATCATCCGGCCTGAAGTGGATTTAACCATCTTCCAAGAATAATGTTTCACCAGCATTGGCTGCCTAGTCTTCATGCTTGTGGCGGGTAACCCTCGTCCCCTCGGCCGCCGGGTAACAGGAAAGGGAAGTCGGTTGCTTGACAAGCGTCGGAATACATACCAACGACTCTACTTACACAGTTAGAGTGGCGTGCCCTCGTCGGTCCCGTTACCCGGCCCCAGTGGGTGGCAAAGACAGATCTTGGTCAGATCCCATCTCAGCCGTGCATCCCCCATCCTAACCACCGAACCCCGACAAAAGGGGGGACCGTAATCCCGAAAGCACTGATTAGAAGACGAAGCACCCACTAACACAACACACACATAACCGATACGCGTCCGCCGCCGACTGAGGAAAAGGGGGTGCGGGGACGGTCGCACCGGGCAGAAGACTCTGCGTGCACCAGTGTCGTCGCCCAGAAGCGAGCTGCCTGCCGCCTCTCGCATCGCTTGTGAAACGAGGGTGTGTAAGATGGTTCGTGGACAGGGGAGATGGGGAACGTAGGATAGTATCAAGTGGGAAGAAGGAGGTTCAGAGCTCGAAAGAGAGATGAAGAAATTACCAAAACGTGCCGTAGAAAAAAAGAGCATGAAAATGTCCGCACCCCCACAAGCCGACTATAACAAGATACATGAGAGACAGGACACAGCGATAGTGGTATAAAACCATAAAACCCAAGTAAAGCATCAAATAATATGGTTGTGGCGGGGTGAGCTAATAGAGGGAGGGGGGAAGGGAGGATAAGGGGCTATAAGTTTAAACAGGTTGTACATCCGGGCAGAATGGCGGACAGCCGCATCAGGCGTGACACTTTTACGGAACAGAACAGGACACACAGACGGGGAGCTATATAAGTTTGGTATTGTGTGATAGATATGATTTTACTGACTACATACCAGTAGTGTGTGTGAGGCCAGAGGGGATTGCGTACACAGTGGGAAAAGAAATCGAGACGTCTGGCTCGCTATCTGTGGCGCTCTATCACACACACGACACACACGCACACCGCACACCACAGCACACAGCAACACACACACACCCACTACACACACACACGACCCAAACAGCGGAAACACACAGCCCAAAACGGACACACCGCACCAAGCGACACCACTAGACAGATGAGATGGGGAGTAGGAATGTTGGTAGAACATAACAACCTTTAAGTAGTCCCCCTGAACCAATTTCCTCGGGCATTTTTTTTCCCAGCAGATAAAAGATTATGAATGCTCTATGTATCTCTCGTATAATCATTTTATTATTAGGTTGTCGTTTATTATCATTATTATTTTATTGTTACTATTATCATCATTTGTTGTTTTCATTTGATGTTATTATTATCAAGGCAGAAGAAAAATGGCAATGCACATGATTGGACGAGATCTCGACACCTTTGATACACACGCAATCAGGGCGCAGGAATGAACCGCGTAGTAGAGGGCGGTCCGGCGCGCGTCGCGCGCGCACACCAACACACCGCCCACAAAACACACACCCACACACACCGATGCCACGATGACCCTCGCATACTGGCGGAGGAGGTGGAGGTGGTATTGAATCCAATCACGGGCCCCATGCCACACGCAGCCAGCCAATCACCTTCCTCGTCTGACGATAAAACCCGAGCTCTTCACACAAACCCCCCCCGACGCGAAGCGCCGAGCATTACCACGGGACTGTCACGGGCGGGGCAGGACAGTGTATTGAAGTCATGTGGCCTGCAAGCAGAGAGAAGTGGACGCAGAATACTGCAGATGGCGGCCCGGAAGAATACACTATGTGCAAGGTGCATTTATGGGCACGCTTTGTGTTATCTCGGGCATGATAAATTCATAGTCACGGCCGTTTAATGAATGGATCGATAACCCGAGCAAAGTCCCGGTCCCTGCTTAAGGCGACAGTATAAAGATAATCGGTTTGCACCTTTCAGTATACTAGACGTGATATAGAAGATCGTTCAGAAGCCTGTGTGTCTGTGTCATCTATCTATCTATCTATCTATGCTATCTGTCCTAACTATCTTTTCTATCTGTGTACTGTCTAACTATCTGTCTATCTGTGTATCTGTTTGGTTTGTGTGGGCGGACACGCGCAGCGGCGGACGCTCACAGAGAGAAGAGGAAGAGGAGAGAGAGCAGGAAGAGCAGAGAGAGAGGAGAGAGAGAGATATAGAGCGACTAAAGAGTAATCAACTATATAGTAGTGAATTTATTGCCTTTTTAACATATAAATCCCAGGAAATCAAGGAAATCCCAATTCTCTTCAAGAAAAGACAAGTTATCATCATGAAATGTAAAATACTATACACCAGGAAGCATACACTTTGTGCAGTGCTGTGTTGAATTTTCCCTCGTGGGGTGGAACTCTGACGTCACCATCACATAATGAATCCTTTGACACTGTTGATCACTGGACAAAGCTGACCAAATCAGGCGTGTATGCTTAATATACTCATCAACACACATACTGTGAAGGTTAACAAAGAAATGATGTCTCTTATGAAAACACATGATTCACACTTACCGATTTCATGCCTAGTTATGTCGTTAGATCTGGTTTTAAATTGAGATGATAACATACCAAACCTATTTATCTATCACTGAAGTCACTTCCAAGATAATTGGTAGAGGCATATGTGTTGCCATCTTCGTCATAACTGAGGCGTTTTAACCTTATGATAAACCAAATGGCAAATAATGGAACCGCAACGCAAGTAGTGTTTTTGCCTCAAGAAGTAGCCAGATTTTGCGGTCGTTCGTATTACAGATCGAAGTACAATGGGAGTTTTTTCACGTGCAGTTCCCAATTTCGCGCTTCTGGCATGGTGTGGGCATGGGGCCCTTGAAAGGCAGAGCACCCGAGGTCTGAGAAATAAGGTAGTACAAAGTACAACAGTCGAGACATTTGCTCCTGCTGAAAGGGGCGACTAATAACAATCGCGCTGGGTTCCAAATTCGTGACCTAGCTTGTAGTCATCGCCCCAGACCGCTCATAAATAAATTGGGTGTGCTGTCTGTTTCTCTTTACTGGCACAGGGAAATAAAAGGACACGCCGAGAAGGAAATGAGTATTGTCCCACATGAACTGCTTGTGTCTCACATAGAAGTGTGTAGCCTCTGTACATCTTGTGCCTCCGAGAGACGCCGTCATATTGGGCAGACGCCCCGCACACTACCCACACTCTCCCCCCTTCTCGGTCACGGCATCGTTGTAAATATTGGATCCATAAACGAGCAACTGATTAACGTGATAAACCTGAAATTAGAACATTCCTTTCCCCCGGCACCACCTGTTGTAAGGCGCAAAATCATCTAAGTCAGCGCTTAAAATAGATTTGACAATGGGTGACTAGAAGAGTAAACAGGAAGAAGCGCCTCATACAGGTTAATAC
>JADBJO010000032.1:647116-659233 GCA_016801955.1 Conus betulinus | reverse complement strand
CGTGTGCGCGCATACGCATTTGGTGTATAAGCGTACATTTCTACTGCTTACGCTCGTTATGTGTTTATAAGTCGGTTTGTTATGCGGGTAATGACGATCAGCAGAGGAGAGAGAGAGAGGGGAGAGAGCGAGATGTGGGACAGAGAGGAGGAGAGAGAGAGAATTATGGGAGTAGAAAAAGAGGATGAGAGAGAGAATACACTTACATGCGACACCGATGCAGAGTGCGCTATAAATTTGGTTTTGTAGCTCATGCGCGCAAGCAATCCGAATACATCAAAAAGCTTGGGTGCCCCACCCGGCCAATGCTTGTCCACGAGAGTGACCTTACAAAAACGCTACTTACCATTCGTTTCCCGACGAAAGACCTCCGTGTTCGACGAGAGACAGACAGGAAAGACATGCATGTAGGCAGCAGAGAGAGAGAGGAGAGAGACGGGAGAGAGAGACGGGGAGAGACCGGAGAGCTTTGAGAGGGAGAGCGTTGAGAGAGGAGAGAGAGAGAGAGAGATCTAGGGCATTAAGGTGCTGCTAATTGCGTCAGGTGACGGTCACTTCCTTAACTTCCGGTTGAAAGTCAGACTCAGATGCCAGTGCATCGATCAGCATGGAGGACGTCTCTGCCACTGATGAGGGGGGATTATTTTTTTAAAGAAACCAGACAACAAATAATTGTGTATATGCAACTTTTGTTTATATGTAGTTCTGTCACTAGATCCACCTTCTTCTGTTCCTGGTCTTAACACAACACACACACACACACACACCACACACACACACACACACACAATATATATATATATATATATAGGATAGAGAGAGGAGAGAGAGAGAGAGAGAGAGAGAGATTGATTGATTGATTGATTGATTGCTTACTGGTCTCTAACGGGTTTAGGGCTAGTAATGAGTTAGGTCTACGTATATAGCACGTAACAGCGCTTACAATCCCACGCAGGTGTGTCCATACACGTTGGCAAGTGCGCGAACTCTCTCTCTCTCTCTCTCTCTCTCTCTCTCTCTCTCTCTCTCTCTCTCTCTCTCTCCTCTCTCTCTCTCACACACACACACACACACACACACACACATACACACACACACACGTACACACGTAGACACGCACGCACTTCTTCTTTACTTATCAAAGAGTGCAGTAAGTAAGTACTTATAACTTCTTCCTTTTATCATCTTATACCAGTGAGGTTACTTTCAAGTGAGTCAATCATACAGTATTGCTAAATCTACATGAAATATACGAAAGGATTATCTTCATCGTCCCCCAGCCTCTCACTCTCTCTTTCACATCAAACCCATTTGTAGTTTTCTAGTTTCATCATTAGGGTTTTTTGTTTGTTTGTTTGTCTGTTTTGCTTGTTTGTTTGTTTTTATGTTGATAGGGTGCTGTCATCCCCCGCCCCCGCGTATCACATCACCTAGAGTGGATATACGTTAAATATGAAACTAACACACACACTCACGCACACACCGTAACGTCTCACGCCCTTTTCCTCATGCTGTTGTTGGCACAGAGGATGCCATCAGATGCATCGACAACAAGCTAAAGAGCCAGTCAGGGCGAAACAAGAGGCCGTTCCAAAACATGGCATTTTCACCAGAGCATCTGGCAGTCGAAGTAGACGCCTTTCTAGATCGATGACAGTGATGCACCCCCACTTCGTCAGCTTCTATCAAACATCTCTCAACAACAGGTTGACTGAAAGGTCGGGAATGTGTAAGCTTGAGAAAGGTTGGAGCTCGCTGGGCTCCTGAAAGGTCGGAAGTGTGGTTTTCTTTCGTTTAGTGTACACCACCCCGCCCAGAGTCATGCCCGTCGCCCTTCTCTTCAGTGGGACCACCTTACGAGTCTGATGAAGCTTGCTGGCTGCACACCAAAAATTAACGCGTCACAGTCTTGCTGAAAGAGTCGAATATTTACAGATACGCGTAATTATATTGTTTTGAGAGTTTTTTTTATTGTATCTGCAAGTGATTTACCTTACTTTCTTTGACATGCTTATCAGGGTACATGCCAGGGGGTTCAAAGCAGACATATTCAAATGAAAAGAATGGGACTGTTGTGGGGAAACTACCTGGTGCAAAGATAGGGTCACGGGTAATTGCGAAGGTCTGAAATGTGACGTCAGATTAGGGGTAGCTCATGTGTTTCTAGACTGAATGTTTTCGTCGGTTAAAATCTTTTTTTTTTTTTTTTAAAGTGAGATGGTCGGTAGGGGGGTTTACTTGATCTGTTAACACTTTAATATCCATTTTTGGCTCAAATTCATACTAAGCCTCAAGACGTGTACATGGATTATACAGTGATTTAATGCAAAATCCTGATCGCGGCACGTGGCCTGCTGCGTTGGCTGACTGTAAAAATGACAGTGCCGTTTTTTGTTTTTTTTTTTCACTAGCAGCCAAGATGCAGAGGTTACTATAGCGAGACGCAGGATGGTAGATCGGGGTGGAGTCCATTCTGAGGCAGTTATTAGTGGAATATTTCGGTTGTTGCTGGCTGATATTCGGAGTTGAGTGTGTTATGGGCTCAAATGGCAAGACTGGAACCACATGGACGAGTTTTGTGTGTGATGCCTGTATGCCTACGTCTGTGAGAGTGTTGATCAAATTCCCGGGCCAGCACTGTAGGTGTCGGTACCTTTCGGGCAAGTTTGGCGTCAAAATACAAATTAAAACTACAGATTACATTAAAAAAAAATGTAGCTTTGCCATTTAGTCTTAAACAGAATGAAACTCAGTTGCATCCCCTGTGTCATTCCCATCGTGGGGCTTAATATGTGGTGTCCTGCATATGGTATATCAAAATCATAATACCTCGTAATGGCCACTTTAAAGGCAGAAAAGAGACATAGAACGAATTCCTTGCCTTTTTCCCTTTTTGATTTTTCATAAAGTTTTTCTTCTCCGAGTCAGTCTCCGAGTCTCCGAGTCAATGAATTTGCCAACAGCGAAGAAAGGTTTCTCCTTCTCCAGCAAAGCAAACCGATAGATAAGCCATGTCGGACAGGCATCGCACATGATTGATTCCCACCAACAACTTGGCAAGAACGGCGCCGGAATAGCTGCACGTCCTCGCGCTGCGTTCGCCAACTATTTGTCTGATGTCACGGATCGGACAAATCGAACTCTGGTGATGATGAAGGAGGTGAGCTTGTTGAAATATATCATATAGAGGAGGGGGGGGGAAGGGGTGTCGCGGGAGTAGGTGGGGGAGGGTGGAGCTGGCTGGAAGTGTGCTTGATTAAACATGAACACTTGCCCGGATAATTCACCACTCGCACGTGACGAGAACTGAGTGGAATCACTTGCTGAAAAACGAGATCGCAAGAGCGAATGTTATGAGGAAAAAGAATATTTTTTTTCGCCATTTAAGCTGCATCCAGTGTTATGACCCTGCTTCAGACTGAATATCATATAGATAATCATGACACAGTATCCGGTAATAGACTATAAATGATGATGCGATTTCCCTTGAAATTATCACAAAGGAAGCCGGTTTAATAAAAACACAGTTTTATTTTACACGTATATCTTCACGTGTTTCATCAAAAGCCTTGATAGTATGAAAATAAAGGGAAACGACTAAAAAAAAAAAAAATAATAATAATTGTTCTGTGCTGTACTGGCAGGTGTGGAAATTGGTTATTCATTGCACAAACCAAACAGTTGTAAGCACCTACCGTCTCCAGTCCGCTAAAGGGCGCGTGAGTACGTGCATACACACACATGCACGCGCGCACACGCACACGCACACACACACTCACACATGCGCGCGCACACACACACACTCACACAAGCGCGCGCGCGCGCACACACACACACACACACACACACACACACACACACACACACACACACACACACACAACACACAGGGAGTGAGAGTGAGAGAAAGAGAGATAACGTTTTTGATTTATAGAGAACATACATGGAATTGTAGAGAGCGTACGAGGAGAGATCAGAGACAGACAAAGAGTGGAACGGACAAAACGGGGAGAACCTTTCCGCGTAACAGGGATAACTCTGCCGCCCTATCTCTGTGTCTCTTTCCCTCTCTGCCCATCTTCCCTTCTCCCCGCTTACGCCTCCCTAACCCCACCTCCCTAGTTTCTCATCAGTCTCTCAGCAGTTCACTCAGACGAGTACAATTGACACACCACACTCTCGCTTCTTGCCCTTTGCATCTGCAAATTGTTCGTCTTGCAACAAGAAAACTAGCGACGGTAGATAATCATTATTGGGTTTCACCTCTCTCTCTCTCTCTCTCTCTCTCTCTCTCTCTCTCTCTCTCTCTCTCTCTCTCTCTGTCTGTCTGTCTGTCTGTCTCTCTCTCTCTCTCTCTCTCTCTCTCTCTCTCTCTCTCTCTCTCTCTCTCTCTCTCTCTCTCTCTCTACGTGATTCAGAATTGCGAAGCACACTTTCTTTACTCGATGGCATTAAAAAAACGAAATCAAATTAGAGAACTGGACACTGTAAAACAAAATGCATTCCATCTTCAATTAAGTTTACAGAGAGAACACTGCAGTTCAACGTAACGAACATATCCGTGTACATTATTTTCCAAGATTCCAAACATGAATCAATTGAATAAAAAATGGCAGATGTCCGTCCACATTCAACAAGATATTTCTACACTAAATAAGAATGGTCGTGCATAACTATGGCTACGTACTGTCCCTAGGGACAGTTGCATGAATTTCACAGTGTGTAATGATGATGAAACTATACAATGCAGTATAGTACATTACAGCATGATATTCTATGTGCGAGTGATCTCTCTCTGTCTCTGTCTGTCGTCTGTCTGTCTGTCTGCTGTCTCTCTCTCTCTCTCTCTCTCTCTCCCTCTCTCTCTCTCTCTCTCTCTCTCTCTCTCTCTCTGGTACTGGATGCATGCATGAAACACAGTTTGAATCTCATAGGACTGGCGGTTTCAAGAAGTCAATACAGAGGGTCAGGAAAGAGACAAAAGATCGGCTTTCTGAAGAAAAGAAGAAGTTGGTTCTTGGCAGGGTGCCCTCGTCCTCTTCTGTAGCGCCGGAGAGGAGGGGGGAAATGCGTTGGCTGGTGTCTGTCTGTTGTCAGAACGACCTGTCATGCTTCTCCCACAGAGCGGAAGACAACTGATCTCCCCAGGGGGAGGAAGGCGCCTCACAGGCTGGCCGGCCGCCCAACTCTACCGCTGCTGGACAGGCTAACAAATCAATCCTCCCGCCTCAGGCTACTGGAAGCGATGGGGGAGGGGACAGAACGTCCCCTGTTGCTCCCCGGGGTGTCTGGATGCTTCACGTTGAGCCTCACGCCGGGAGCCCCTGGGGACAAGCCGTTATGTAAAGCGAAGATAACAGAGCTGGACACACCTCCGTCTGCCTCCGAAGCTTCTACAGTTAAAACTACGGGGCCAAGAGAAACTACTTTCTGCCGTGCAGGAAAGGGCGACTGAGGTTCTCTTTCGCTTTATTTTCGGCTGAGGGTGGGGAAAGAAGAGATGAAGTGATTCTCCGAAAATTTCTACCACTAATGTAGTCGCTCCAGTGTCTGATTGTCTGCACTTGGGGACTTACGGTGGATAAAACGAAGCAGAAGATGACCAGCACTACAATAACGGTTCAACACATGTCGGAGAGACTAGCAGACGGACTCGACAGTTCAACGAGAATATTTTTTAGATAATGCACTGGAACTGGCAAGACAACTAATACTCGTTACCTATGAGTTGGGAGGAAAACATTCGGCCGGTCTGCATTTTATGCCAGGGTTTGACATATTACGCATATCTTCTCTTTTGGGTGCGTTTGTGCATGTTTCCAATGGAATCTTAAAACGAGACCTTACGAGCAGCATCGCCTTGATACTCTTAAAAGTATCCACCTAAATAAGCCAGGTGACAAAAATGATGGGGACAGTTGCGTGAATCACATATGTTACGAGGACGAAACTATACAGTGCAGTGTAATACAACACAGTTCGAAATTCTATGTGCAAGTGATCTCTCTCTCTCTCTCTCTCTCTCTCTCTCTCTCTCTCTCTCTCTCTCTCTCTCTCTCTCTCTCTCTCTCTCTCTCTGTTATTCTCATGCATATATCAAGTACCAGAGTGAATGATGAGAGAGAGAGAGAGAGAGAGAGAGAGAGAGAGAGAGAGAGAGAGAGAGAGATCACTTGCACATAGAATTTCGAACTGTGTTGTATTACACTGCACTATATAGTTTCGTCCTCGTAACATATTGTGAAATTCACGCAACTGTCCCCATCATTTTTGTCACCTGGCTTATTTAGGTGGATTTTCTGTAACAAATAATTGTTGTGGATACTTCTCTCTCTCTCTCTCTCTCTCTCTCTCTCTCTCTCTCTCTCTCCCTCTCTCTCTCTCTCTCTCTCTCTCTCTCTCTCTCTCTCTCCTTTTTTTCTCATGCATATATCAAGTACCAGAGTAAATGAGAGAGAGAGAGAGAGAGAGAGAGAGAGAGAGAGAGAGAGAGAAGAGAGAGAGAGAGAGAGAACTCATGACAATAAAAGATTGACCCTTTCTAAGTTACAACGAAAATCTTTGGATCGTTCAGAAAGTATACTGCATACGATCTTGCGAACTATGTCTATCAAGTCCGTAGAGAGATTACGTGCCATGGTATTTAGCGAATATAATGAAGCCATTCTTTTTTCCTGTGAGCGTCGTGGCTTTGATGCAGTGTTCTCATGATTGATGTAGTTTTTACTGCGCGATGTATGATCTGACACTCTCTTCAGTATCGGGCTTTAGCTGGTACCTGAAAAGAAAGTCTCTTTCCCTCTCACTCTGTCTCTGTCCACTGTGTGTGTGTGTGTGTGTGCGTGCGCGCGCGCGCGCGCGTGTGTGTGTGTGTATGTGTGTGTGTGTGTGTGTGTGTGTGTGTGTGTGTGTGTGTGTGTGTGTGTGTGTGTGTGTGATTTAATACCTGCTGTGCTACATAAGATGGTTCAACCTCTTCGTCATTAAATAACACTTTTACCCCTGTACATCTGTTTGTCTGTCTGTCTATCCGCCTGTCCCTCCGTCTGTCTGTCTGTCGGCCTTGCTCTGTCTGTCTGTCTCTCTTTCTTTCTGTGTGTGTGTGTGTGTGTGTGTGTGTGTGTGTGTGTGTGTGTGTGTGTGTGTGTGTGTGTATGCATGCATATGTGCATATGTGTTTGTGTTTATTTAATACCTGCTGCGCTGCAAAGCGGGGTTCGACAACTTATCTCGACTTCAGTTTATTATACAACTTCTCCACCCCATTTCCCTCACATCCCCGCATGCCCGTTCCGACAGGCGTGTTCCTGTGTTGGCGTATATGCTTCTGAAATCTGTGTCATTGGTTCGATGTGTGGTGAGTCAGTTTTTGACTTGGGTGTGTAAACAACACCGCCAATGATATTCGTGTGAGTGTGCACGTGTGTGTGTGTGTGTGTGTGTGTGTGTGTGTGTGTGTGTGTGTGTGTGTGTGTGTTTTGTGTGTGTGCGTGCGCGTCCGTACGTGCTTGCGTGCGTATGTGCGTGCGTGTATGCTAGCTTTCATTCGTGTGTGTGTGTGTGTGTGTGTGTGTGTGTGTGTGTGTGTGTGTGTGTGTGTGTGTGTGTGTGTGTGTGTGTGTGTGAGCGCGCACTTGCGAGTTCGAAGTTAACTTCAACATGGACACATCCAGCAATCGCGAGTTGTAGGAGAACTAAACTGGCAGACTTTTTTTTAGGTATACCCTTAATGAAAGATCAGTTTTCTGCGTCACGGCTAATGAATGATTAAAAATAAAACAAAACAAAACAAAAACCTTGGAGGAACGGTGCATCTCAAATATTGTTTCTATTCTGACCCGCGCTGTATATGGACTGGTCCCTGGTGAGGGCATGAACCTCAGTGACTTTCAAAGTGAAAGGTCAAAGGCATAGCAAAACAAACATACAAAAACACAAAGAAAAACTGCTTTTAAGCATAATAGACGCTGCGCCTTGCATCCAGTCGTCATGGAGTTGAGGTATTGAATATTTATTGTGTCCCCGTGGCGTGCCTGAAGCTCTTTCAGTACGATCAGCTCCCCTGCCGTCTGGAAAGTCTCTGCCAGTGATTTCCTCTTTCCTGTTGTTGTTCTCTTTGACTCTGTCTTCTCAAAAGAAAAAGAGAATGGTTGTCTTTCGTTAGTGTCGTCCGCTGTTTTCCGTCTTTGTGGACCATTTTTCTGCCTGTGTTTTTGAAGCCCTTTTTTTTTTTCTCTCTGGTGGCAGTTTATGAATTGCCAGCATTTTTGTTTGCCTGTTATCTGGCAGTTATGACGTGAAAATCCACACAGTGTCTAGAGATGACACTTTAGTGTCTGGTTGCCTGATTGGCATTTCTAACGATGTATTTCTTGTTGCACTGATTTGTTTTTTGTTTCTTTTTATCGTAACCGGAACTGAAATATGAAGCTACCTGGTGATCTCAGCACAGTCTTATTTTGATATGCCATGAGGTGTCAATAGTTAAGCTGGCATGACACAACCGTTAGTGTTATTTGTTTCTTTTTCAGGATATGCATTTTCCCTTCAGAGTCTTGCTTTTCTTAATGTGTGAGTTGTTAGCCCTGAGAAGGCCCTGTGTGGGTGGCTTGGCTATAATGATTAGAACTTAAAACGTGAAACGTGAGAGATGCAGTCATATTGAAAATCAGGTTTAGGGGTCAAGTATCAGGCCATAACATGGTATGGTAGAAAAGCTTACGGGTTTATCAGTGCTCGGATCATGACATCTTATTCCAAACGTCAAGGTTCAATACACGGTGTGTGTTGAGGACCTCTGCATGAAGAAGGGCGAAGAGGGCCAGGTGAAGATCAAGGTTTAAAAGGTCAAATTTACATGGCGCCTTTCTAATTAATGTCCTATTTGGTGGATGCATTGCATTGCGTTGCAGTTCCTTCCCCCCCCCCCCCCCCCCCCCCTCCCCTTTTTTTCTTTGTTTTGTTTTTGTTTATGTTTTATTTTGTTTTTGTTTTTTGTTCCGTAATTCCTTTGATCGGTTAAGCTTCACACGTGAGTCTTACAGGTTTCTCCTTGTGTGTGAGAGGGACACGTGCTCTGCAATGAAAACCTAAACCAAAGGGGCGATAAGAGGGTGCCTGTTTCCCGGCAGCGTCTCTCCCCCTTCCCCACCCCTCCCCCCCGACTTCTCTCTCCGCTGTCGCGCCAGCCTCTCGCTTTACCTCTCGCTTCGTGCCCCCATTTTCTTACCACCACCACCCCCATCCCTCCTGCCGGTACGCCAGCTCGCTCGCCGACCTTGCTCCCACATTTCAGTGTCCTGTGACAGGCTTGCTATTTCAGGGATGATGACCCAGACCCGATATAGCTCCGTTGACAGGTCTGAGTGCTGTTCGCCCTCCCAGTCTCGGAACTGCCTCCAAACACGCACCAAAGCGGCGCAGAATTGATCGGACGCGCGCCTGGTGTTGGGTTTCCAATATCAGAGGAGCCTTAGTTGCCGGTGGTATCCCGCTGCTAAGGGCTGCCCCACAAGAGTCCGTCGGTCGTTCAGGCCTCGGGATCAGCCAGGAGGTGTCTGTATTGCTGAGGAGCGTCGACCGGTGGGAAGTCATGATTTGTTTGTAATCATTGGAAAAGCGTGAATGTCTGTGTCAAAGTTTTCTGCCCAGATCTCGGAACAACCTTGCAGTTCGGCTGTGTTACTGTTGTGCATGTCAGTCAAATGTTTCAAATGTCAAATATCGTTGTTGTTATCGTCATCATCAGCCTCTTCTTCATTTCCTTTTTCTCTTCCCTTACTTCTGTCATCCACCGTTTCCTCACCCATTTCGATCACGTTGACGACTATTTGCTGCTTCTGCTTGTACTGCTAAATGCGGGATTTACACCCTATTTTCAAACAGTAGCAGTTTGTTTTACACACACACACACACACACACACACACACACACACACACACACACACACACACACACGGATATTGGCGGGGGGCAGTTGGTCGGTTACGTTATCCAAGCAATACGTCTTTATTCAAGTTGAGGATCAACAATCATCATTCAGCAATTTGATATAAGGCAAATAAATGTTGTTCCAGTGAATGTAGGGTCCCCCCCCCCCCCCCCCCCCCCCCCTTAGACTGACATGAATTCTCTTTGAGATGATTTTCGATGTATTATGAAAGGTCCCAAATCTTCACACACACACACACACACACACACACACACACACACACACACACACACACACTCGCACAATATATATATATATATATATATATATATATATATATATATTGTGTGTGTGAGTGTGTGTGTTGTGTGTGTGTGTGTGTGTGTGTTTGTGTTGTGTGTGTGTGTGTGTGTGTGTGTGTGTAGTGTGTGTGTGTGTGTGTGTGTGTTATGAAGGGTCCCAAATCTTCATACACACACACACACACACACACACACACACACACACACACACACACAAAAAACACACACACACGCATGTGTGAGTGTGTGTGTGTGTGTGTGTGTGTGTGTGTGTGTGTGTGTGTGTGTGTGTGTGTGTGTGTGTGAAAAAAGACGTTACCTGATAACCGTTTTCATCCAAGATCTGTTTCCTCATATCATGACTTGTTTTCTGTGGATTCTCTTAAGATCATATCAAATTATCAATTGTTGCATTGGTCTTAAAATGCTGTAAAGTATAAAAGACTTATTTGGTGTTCATGGTGCAGATGTTCTGTTAAATCAAGTTGCTTTATGCTGTTGTGTGAAATTCTTCAAGGTTCAGCAGGGTCACGGGTTAATTCATTCTTGAAACGTGTGTGTATCGGTGGAGGGGAAGCAGGAAGGGGGAGGGAGGGGACGATTTGTTGAGCTCTGTACATTTTCACTCGACTGGTAGAATCATAACACTGCATTTGTTAAAATTGTAAATAAAGGGGGTAGAGATGAAAGGAAGATATAAGATGAAAGGACTCAAGTGTAAATAAGCTACTTTCTAAAACGGCTTCTTTGTATTTGAAATCCGCTTCGTCTTCCATTCAAGTATGATAATGTGTCGTGTGTAAGGGTAGGGGGTAAACAGGAAACCTTTTATGATAATGATAATGATTATTATCATTCTCAATACTATGATATACCGACATTATTTACCCCCGAAGGGCCATAGATAAAAACGATCTCTGAATGGTGCCAGAAATGAAGAGAATTCTCTCTGTGACTGGGGCGTTACCACCGGTGCCAGAAATGAAGAATTCTCTCTGTGACTGGGGCGTTACCACCGGTGCCAGAAATGAAGAGAATTCTCTCTGTGACTGAGGCGTTACCACCGTGCCAGAAATGAAGAGAATTCTCTCTGTAACTGGGGCGTTACCACCGTGCCCAGAAATGAAGAGAATTCTCTCTGTGACTGAGGCGTTACCACTGGTGCCAGAAATGAAGAGAATTCTCTCTGTGACTGGGGCGTTACCACCGTGCCAGAAATGAAGAGAATTCTCTCTGTGACTGGGGCGTTTACCACTGGTGCCAGAAATGAAGAGAATTCTCTCTGTGACTGGGGCGTTACCACCGTGCCAGAAATGAAGAGAATTCTCTCTGTGACTGGGGCGTTACCACCGGTGCCAGAAATGAAGACAATTCTCTCTGTGACTGGGGCGTTACCACCGGTGCCAGAAATGAAGAGAATTCTCTCTGTGACTGAGGGCGTTACCACCGGTGCCAAAATGAAGAGAATTCTCTCTGTGACTGGGGCGTTACTACCTGTACCAGAAATGAAGACAATTCTCTCTGTGACTGAGGCGTTACCACCGGTGCCAGAAATGAAGACAATTCTCTGTGACTGGGGCGTTACCACTGGTGCCAGAAATGAAGAGAATTCTCTCTGTGACTGGGGGCGTTACCCACCGGTGCCAGAAATGAAGAGAATTCTCTCTGTAACTGGGCGTTACCACTGGTGCCAGAAATGAAGAGAATTCTCTCTGTGACTGGGGCGTTATCACCGGTGCCAAATGAAGAGAGAATTCTCTCTGTGACTGGGGCGTTACCACTGGTGCCAGAAATGAAGAGAATTCTCTCTGTGACTGGGGCGTTATCACCGGTGCCAGAAATGAAGAGAATTCTCTCTGTGACTGGGGCGTTACCACTGGTGCC
>JADBJO010000032.1:619616-639616 GCA_016801955.1 Conus betulinus | reverse complement strand
CTTACTCTCTCTCTCTCCTCTCTCTCTCTCTCTCTCTCTCTCTCTCTGTCTCTCTGTCTGTCTGTCTGTCTGTCTGTCTCTCTCTCTCTCTCTGCTCTGACTACCTGCATGATGTAATGGGCGCGCGTTTTGCGCGCACACGCACGCACACACATGCACACACACACACACACACACACACACACACACACACACACACACACACACACACACACACACACGTGCGCGCGCACAGAGAGAGAGAGAGAGAGAGAGAGAGAGAGAGAGAGAGAGAGAGAGAGAGAGAGAGCAGAAAAGAAGATGTGTCGTGTAACGCCTTTCCTGCAGAAGGCAAAGCTCGAATTTCAGAAACTAATCCTTTGGGTGTACATATAGCCACACACAAAGCGTCACAGCTAGCCTTGTTACGTGTCACCATTTATCTGCCGAGACACGCAACCTTTCACCTTTTTCAGCCCATGACGAACACTTCCTTCCCTGGAATGAGAACAGGCGGCGAAAGCAGAGAACATCCTGATACTACGCTGAAATTTATTTTGCGCACTGGGAACCCAGTCGGGGGTGTGTGTTCTTAATGGTCTAATCGAGACTCAAAGTCTGTGCCAGACTTTGATAGATACTTCCTGTTTGTGTTCTTGCAGATTTTTTTCTTGTTGGGTATGAGTATAGGGGAGAAAAAAAAATGTTTATGAAGAGAGTTGGGGGTTCCTTCATTGAGAGAAAAAAAAATAATTTGCACCTCCTGTCTTTGTTTTTATTTTCCAGTATGCATATGTACGGGGTTAATCCTCACGAGTGATTGAGCAGCAGCAGGTGTACACTAGTCATCCTGCCTCCCACCCCAACCCCATCCATTCCTCCTTTACAGAAAGCAAGAACAGTTTCCAAAAATTCAGGTATTGGAATAACCCGACAGGTAGGTCAATCTGTATGTGAGACAGGAACGAAAAAAACAGTTCAAACCAACTGAATAATGTTCTTTTTATTCCATTTGAATGCAAAAGAAAAGATTTTGTTTTCGATCACGTTGGAAAAAGTCTTCATTTAATGAAACTGTCTAGTACTGGGTGAAGATGAAAAAGCGACCGACACTGTAAACGTTAGAGGTATGACGTGCGTTTGTGCGTGCGCGCGCACGCGGGGTACATAGATCTCTGTATATATGCGCGCGCGCGCATGTGTGTGTGGGGGTGAGTGGGGTGGAAATGATGGGAGGGGAGAGTGGTAAAGAGGTAAGGAGTAAGCAGGGGCTGGAGAAGGAGGCGGAGGGCGGTGATGGCCGGTAAGGGAGGGGCGGTCAGATTTAGAGTGTACCACAAGTATCGTGTGTTCACGCGCTAGCGCGTTTATATTCCAGTGTTTACCTCTTTTATATGTCTTCATCTACTGATAACGTTGAAAATCGTCAAACGGATTTGTGCAAATCTACCACTGATAACAAAATAGACAATTGTGAATACTCAGGGGAGAATGAATAATGTCAAATACGTCTGTAAGTAATTACTATTTGGACTTTTTTTTTAATAAATAAAGAACGAAACAACAACAAATAACTCATACGTATGCATTGGTGACTTAAATATGTTTTGTACAGTGTGTGCTTGGAGAACTGGAATAATTTCTTTGAAGGTTTTCATGAAAGAATGTGATCAGGGGTTAAATGCTGTCCGCAGTTACAATAACTATATTTTTAGTGTTCTTTGTTGTGAAAACGTGAATGTTCAATCTGCGTATAATACAGAGTAGTTTTCTGTTCAGATAAAAACTGCTTGTTTGTGTGTCGATGTCGACTTTCAGTCGATTACCATACAATCTGATCAGGTTGTTTTGGAACTACTTTCAAACCTGTGATTCTGTGACGCTGTAATGTTCTGGTACAGATAAGAAAAAGACTATGAAAACAGGTGCTGAACAGCATTTTGCCCGTGCTTAACTGCTCTGTCAACTTTTGCATTGTAAATTATATGAACAGTGAGACGGCATCCCACGAAAAGGTTTACTGACATCCCACAAAGTTAGTGTACGGATTAAAAGACTTCTGGTCCGGTCTGAAATTTTCATGACTGCAAATTTTGCAGCACCGATTTCAGATCGACGTAGAAGAGAATTCTGTATGTTCTTCTCGAAATCTAACGTGGAAATGAAAAACGTGTGTGTGCATGTGCTCTCTCTCTCTCTCTCACTCTCTCTCTCTCTCTCTCTCTCTCTCTCTCTCTGCGTGAGTGAGAGAGTATCTCTGTGTCAGCGTGCGTGCGTGTGTGCGTGCGCGTGTGTGTGTGTGTGTGTGTGCCGGATCGGCTGACAGCCCCGCGCAGCATGTAATGAGAACTGTCACCTGTCGCAAAATGCACTGGACTGTCGGAAATGTCTGCTGTTGTTCAGTTATGGACCGGTGTGTGTGTGTGTGGCGGGGAGGAGGGGGTGGGGGTGCAGGAAACGCTGCTCTTCTCCTTGTGATGAACACGCTGCCCCTGTTTGTCGTGACGAAAAAGCTGTCTCTGTCGTGAGGTAAACGGTGTCCCTCTTTGTCGTGAAGAGAGCTGTGTCTCTCTTCGTCTGATAAAAACGGTGTCCCTCTTTATCGTGACGAAAACTGTACCGTGTCTCTCTTCGTCCTGATGAAAACAGTGCCCCTCTTTGTCGTGATAAGAACGGTGTCCCTTTTTCTCGTGATGAGAAACTGTCTCAGTCGTCGTGATGAAAACGGTGTCCCTCTTTGTCTTGATGAAAACAGTGTTCCTCTTTGTTGTGATAAAAACGCTGTCCCTCTTTGTCGTGATGAAAACGCCGTCTCTCTTTGTCGTGATGAAAACGCCGTCCCTCTTTGTCGTGATGAGCACGCTGTCCCTCTTTGTCGTGATGAAAACGGTGGTCCTCTTTGTTGTGATAAAAAACGCTTTCCCTCTTTGTCGTGATGAAAACGCCGTCTCTCTTTGTCGTGATGAAAACGTCGTCTTTCTTTGTCGTGATGAAAAGGCGTCCTTCTTTAGTCATAATGGAAACGTCATCTCTTTGTCCTGATGAAAACGCTATGCCTTTTAGTCCTGATGAAAACGCTGTCCCTCTTTGTCCTGATAAAACGCTGTCCCTTTTTGTCTTGATGAAAACGCTGTCCCTCTTTGTCCTGATAAAACGCTGTCCCTTTTTGTCCCAATGAAAACACTGTCCCTCTTTGTCATAATGAAAACTCTGTGTTCTTTTTGTCCTAAGAAAAAAACGCTGTCCCTTTTTGTCATGATAAAAACGCTGTCCCTCTTTGTCAAGATCTAAGCGCGCTATCCCTCTTTGTCAAGATGTAATTGCTGTCCGTCTTTGTCAAATGTAAACGTTGTCCCTCTTTGTCAAGATGTAAACGCTGTCCCTCTTTGTCAAGATGTAAACGCTGCCCCTCTTTGTCAAGATGTAAACGCTGTCCCTCTTTGTCAAAATGTAAACGTTGTCCCTCTTTGTCAAGATGTAAACGCTGTCCCTCTTTGTCAAGATGTAAACGCAGCCCCTCTTTGTCAAGATGTAAACGCTGTCCCTCTTTGTCGAGATGTAAACGCTGCCCCTCTTTGTCAAGATGTAAACGCTGTCCCTCTTTGTCAAGATTTAAACGCTGTCCCTTCTTTTTCAAGATGTAAACGCTGTCCCTCTTTGTCAAGATGTAAATGCTGTCCCTTTTTGTCAAAATGTAAACGCTGTCCCTTTTTGTCAAGATGTGAACGTGCCCCTCTTCAGCCTGATGAAACGCTGTCCCTCTTCGTCGTGTCGGCCTCCTCTCAGTACTTTTTCTAAAATGCTGTCCCATCTTCGTCGTGTCGGCCTCCTCTCAGTACTTTTTCTAGTGCATGCGTGCTCCACTATCCCCATACTCGCCAACTCCCCTGTCACGCGCGTTCATGCATGCACACACATTCTCTCTCGTCTCTCTCCTCTCTCTCTCTCTCTCTCTCTCTCTCTCTCTCTGTCTGTCTGTCTGTCTGTCTGTCTGTCTCTCTCTCTCTCTCTCTCTCTTCTCTCTCTCTGCTCCCTTTTGTGTGTGATAGAAGAGAGAGAGAGAGAGAGAGAGTGTGTGTGTGTGTGTGTGTGTGTGTGTGAGCCCGCTTATGCACATCTCTTTTTTTTTTCTGCCTCCAGGATTATTTTTCCTGCCACGAATACTCTTGGCACCATCTAGGTTGGGCGTCAAATAGGTGTTTATTGCTTTGTTCACGGTTTACAGCAAGCATAACCAGTTTCGCTACTTTTTTTTTTTCGTTTCGAACGATTAGCAATTGGGGTTGTTTGTGGCAAACACGCACGTCACGCACACATAAATGATGATGATGATGATATTCTCACCTTTGCCAGAAAAATGAATCTTCAACTGTTGCTTTTTTTCCAAACAGTACTAAATCCCCCCCAATTTTTTTTTTTTTTTTTTTTTTTTTTTTTTTTTCTTTTTTTTTTTTTTTTTATAAAAGCTGATATGAAGAAAACAGACAGATTATCTTTCCCGAAAACAGGTCACCGGGGGAGAAAATAGAATCTCTCTCTCTCTCTCTCTCTCTCTCTCTCTCTCTCTCTCTCTCTCTCTCTCTCTCTCTCTCTCGTAAACGTAGTGAGGAAGTAAACCTTGAATGTGGGTTTTTTTTTTTTTTTTTTTATCTTTCCGACCTTTCCCGTGTTATAAAGTCAATTGTTAAACACCAACAAAAAATCCTATCTTTATATGATTGTGATTGGGTGTACAGTCATGTCACACACACACACACACAACAACTAAACCACTTTACTTGTCGTATTTCTCACAAACCTGTTTGGTAAATATCTTTTTTTTTTTAACAATCTGTTCGGCTTGTAATGATGTATCTTCTGTAGTCGGCGCGCGCGGCTAGAAACATGATTTGTACATGTTGATAACTCTGCAGAGTTGACTCCGAAAATGCAGTGACTTCACATTTTCGGAATAGTTAACTCCAACTCCAGAATGGATGGATACTTCATGGCATGGGATTCAAGTTGGAAGTAGCATGGCTGGAAAAAGAGGAAGCTGAAAGAATCAAAGCGGAGTTCCTGTAGGCCAGCAACCGAATAACAGGAATATATTACAACTCAGAAGCTATGCTTTTGACTCGCAGACTTTCTTCAGGCGAGGCAAAAACAAACCAGCAAAATACAAAGAAAGAAAGACGAGGAAAAATAAAAGTAGAAAATCTCAGTAGCAACAAACAGAACAAAACAAAACCAAGATTAAAGAAATGAATGAGAGAAAGCGTCTGTCTGCAGTTGACGCATACGTAGCGTATGGAAAGTTAATATGCTCTTGCGCTGGTAATTGGAAGTTAAGGAACGAAAGAGTTGGAACCCTCATTTTTATGCCGAGAGGTGGAAGCGCGCCTTGTCTGTAGCGCGAGCGCGCGCGCGCGTGTGTGTGAAAGAGAGAGAGAGAGAGAGAGAGAGAGAGAGAGAGAGAGAGAGAGAGAGAGAAACACACACACACACACACACACACACACACACACACACACACACACACACACACACACACACACACACATGCACGCACGCACGCACGCACGCACACACAGATGGACGGACAAAAACAGAAAGAGAGCGTTCACGGATTATGGTGTAAGAGGTTTGGAAATGAAGAAAGCAGCTTCTTCGTCGCGAAAATAAATTAAACGTAACTGTATTTATATTTATGTTTCTCAAAACAACGTAGACAATAATGATGAAATGCATTGCGCTGTGGGACTTGTCTGTATGTGCCCAAGAGATAACCTCTCTTCCCACTCGACAAGGAAAATACCCGTCAATGATTTGTGCGCTTGAGCTGCAAACTTCGACGCGCTCTGGTTACGCTCACTGCAGAATTCTGAAGGATCAAGTGACTGCTATTTTTTTTTTTCAGTTTTCAAAGGGTCGGCTGACGTCTAGAGCAAAATCTAAAAAAAGAGATTTTATGCGTCGTGACGTGCAAAATGCGCGTCAGCGTGAGCCCGGAACCCTCGCCCCTATGCATGGAAGTCGAAGCGATTTGCTTCTGTATTGTATTTCGCTTATCCTGTTCGTTCATAGGTCTAGTGCCTCAACCTTTGTTCTAGACCTGAAGGGCATGTTCACAAAGCGACGCTCTGTTCGGGAGTCAGCGCAAGCGAGTGCATCGGATTTGATACTTACGCACGGCGCGTTTTGAAGAATGCATGTAACGTCTCACACACGAGGCACAGTTCACTTCCTGTCGGAAACACGTGACGCTAGGGCGCGCCCTGGAGAAGAGCTGTCGGATATGTCCTCGATAAACGTGGACACTTGAGACTGTTTGCACCAGTGATTGTGAACTGTAGTGTTCAAGACCAGGATTGCTGAATGGCCAGGATGTAGGATTAGTTTTAGGCCGAGTCCGTGTGCGGACATTTCTGGCTAGACACCGCTACAGTTGGGCGTGACTCTGGGGTCAGTCTCAGTTATGAAACTGGAGTGTTGGAGACAAGGGCTAGTTAGTGTTTGTCATCAACATTAAAGATGGTCTCTGACTAATCGGTCTCTCTCTCTCTCTCTCTCTCTCTCTCTCTCTCTCTCTCTCTCTCTCTCTCAATACATTTTTTTTCTGTTCGTGGTTTGAAATCCAGAGGAGGAAAAGGTTGAAAAATGATGACTGGATATCATTCATGCTGTGACTTTTAAAATTTGCATACAATTTTCTTGCTTTTTTCGTTTTTTTTGCTAATATCCTTCTTATGTCTAAGTTTTTTCACACACACAACACACACACACACACACACACACAACACACACACACACACACACACACACACACACATGCGTATTCCACTACTTTGTTAGATCAAGATAAAATCCATTCTCGTCCTCGCTCACTCCGTTCTGTCTCACTACGGACACAACTCTTCATCTCTCTCCTCCTCCTCTCACTCTCCGATCTCTCCCTCTCTCCTGTCTCCCGCGTCTCTCTGTCCCGCTCTCGTCAATCTCGCCCCACGTGTCTCTCTGTCCTCTCTCCTGTCCTCAAGTTCTCGCCTCTCTCCCTCCCGGCTCTCTCCTCTCGCGTCATCGCCCTCTCATCCTCCTCCCCTCTCTCTCTCCTTCTCTCGTCTCTCTCTGGCTGGTTTCGTTGGTTGTCTCTCTCTCCTCACTCTCCATCTCGGTCCCCTTCTCTCTCGTCTCTCTCCTCTCCCTCCCACTCTCTCCCTCCCCTCTCTCTTGTCTCCTTTCCTGTCTGTCCTGTCTGGTCTGGCTCTCTCTCTCCTCCCTCCCTCCGTTCACTCTCACCTCCCTGTCTCTCCTCGTCTCTCCCTTCTTCCTCATCCTGGTGTGTCCATCCCTCCCTCTCCCACTCGGCGTGTAAAAAGGGGGAGATAAATTCGGGGACGTTCCTCTCCCCTCCTTCTTCTCTCCCCCCATCTCAAAAGCACTCGATCTCCTCCTCTTCTCCACACTTGTGTTTAAAAAAGGGAGTCATCCACTTAACAGTGAACACTGACCCCGGTACAACAGTGGTTGTCATTCCACATAGAGTTACAGGGGTCAGGCTGCGTTGTTGACAATGAATAGCTTTGACCGTACTGAAGGTCCGGTCATACGTGTCATTGTGAAAGACGGTTTTGTTTTGTTTTATTGACGATCACTCTTGTGCACTCTCTCGTCCTCCTCTCGCCTCGGCGGTCTTGCCTCTCTCGCTCTCCTCCCTCTCTCTCATCAATCTCCTCCTCTCTCTCTCTCTCTCTCGTCCCTCTCTCCTCTCTCTCTCATCCTCCACTCCCTTCTCTCTCCGTCCCTCTCTTCGCTCTCTCCCATCTCGTCTCTCTCTCTCCGGTCCTCTCCTTCTCTCCTCTCTCCTCTCTCTCTCATCGAACATGACCCACGGTGAATTGCAGCATGTGAGTCCGTGCGCTCATGTATGTGTCCGGGTGTGCGCCTTCGTCAGTGCGTGCGTTCTCGTGCGTGTCGGTACGGGCTGCTTTTATCGATTGTAGGTGTATCTCTGTATGTGTTTATGCAAGCTATGAAGCATGTGTATTTTCTGTAGTTTTTGAGAGACAGACAGACAGAATATGCTTGCGCGGCGGTGCACACACACACACACACACACACACACACACACACCACACACACACACACACACACACACACACCACACACACGCACACAGGCACGCACGCACGCACGCACGCACCGCACTTCTTTTTCCGTTGATGACCATCGACATACACACACACACACCACACACACACACACACCACACACACACACACACACACAACCACACACACCCACACACACACACACACACACCACACACCCACCACACACACACACACACACACTTTTTACATCACTATCACCCACTCGAAGGGAGTTGGGAACGTAAGTTCCTGCCGTGAATGGTTTAAATCCCGGTGAACAAAAAACTCTTCCCTGATATTTGAAATGTTTCGCGTACATTTAGATATTTCCAGTTAATTCCAAACTCGTGTGAATTGCGTGGAGAAGAAAATCAGGACACGATCATCTCCTTAGTAGAATGTTCGTGGGGCGCGCTTTCCTTTCTATTCGAACCGTTATAAAAGCATGTGAGTGAATGAGTGACATAGGCTCTACAGCTGATTTCTCTCAGGCAGAACCTTAACAGTTATCTGTCCCTGGATCGGTAGCACAGAGGAACACAAAAGTTTTGGGGTTTAAAAAAAAGTCATTAGCAAGGCACACGCTTTCTGGCTTGGCTTCTCCCTTTTGCCTTTTGCCCTCCCCCCCACCCCCCGCCTCCTCCAGTGTACACTCATATTGTTCGTCACCCGCCATCCCACCCACTCACCCACCCACCCGGCCACCCACCCCAGCACTGTTCAGACAGTGAACCTAGTGTTCCGCTTGAAGAGTTTAGTTTTAATGACGTCACTGCTAAACGCGTTACACGCTCGGTCGAAATTTCAAGGTGTGTACCGTCGGGTGTTTGTTGGAAGGGAGAAGGATGAAAACCCGTGCACGACACGGAAGCTTGGCTCAAGTCTCTTAGAGGTCAGCAGTATTGACATTCGAGTTTTGAAAAAAAACCTCCCAGACACGACCAGCAACAGCAGCACCACAGTTTCGCGGCCAGTTCCTCTGCAAGGGAGTAAATATGATGCTCTGTCTGTACGTGCATCGTGTGTGTGTGTGGTGTGTTGTGTGTGTGTGTGTGTGTGTGTGTTGAAAGCTCTCTCTCTCTCTCTCTCCTCCTCCCCTCTCTCTCTCTCTTCTCTCTCTCTCTCCCCTCTCCTCTCTCTCTCCATGCCCCCTTACCCCCCCCTCTCTCTCATCTCCTTTACCATGCCTCCACCCTCTCTCTCCCCTCCCATGCCCTCACCCCCCCCATGCCCTCACACCCCCCCCTCTCCTCTCTCTCTCTCTCTCTCCTCCTCCCCTCATACCCCCACCGCCCCCCTCTCTCTCTCTCTCCTTCCTTCCTACCCTCCTCTCCTTTCGCTCTGGAGAAAAATTGGTTGTGGAAATATGTGTGTGGAGGGAGAGTGGGGGTGGGGGAGGGTGGAGGATTGTGGGTTGTGTCAGAATCAGCACTTAACCTCCCAGCTCCAACAGACTGCATTAGTTACACCGCCCCGGCTCTGACTGAGGAGAGAAGGCAGTGAAGGGGTGGGTGTGGTGACGGTGGGTCAGCGGGTACGTCGTTCTTACCTCACACCTCACCGCTCTTTTGCACGCATTGGGAACAGGTAGCATAGGCAGGCAGGCAGCAAGCAGGCAGGCAGGCAAGGCAGGCTGGGCAGCCTGCAGTGTGATCACCTTGGCGTGCTTTTTGAGTGAGCCAGAGAGAGAGAGAGAGAGAGAGAGTTCTCTTTCCAAACCGGCGAGGGGATCTCGGGGTGGGATTATCACTGGGTAATGAACCGGCTGTGGAGAGGAAGCCTTCCCGGCTTTGTTTTCTGCTGACGGGAGCTTTTTTTTTGTCCGCCTGTCTGCTTTTTTTTTTTTTTTTTTTTTTTTTGGTCAACTTTCAACTTTCGCGTTCTTTTTTTCCCCCTGCCTTTTCTTCTTTTTATTCTATTCATTTTTCTCTTTCTGTTTGCTGTTTTGTGTTGTTGTTGTTGTTGTTGCTGTTGTTCTTCTTCTTCTTCAATTTTATCTTTTCATCATCATCATCATCATCATCAGCAGCAGCAGCAGCAGCAGCAGCAGCAGCAGTTCTTGTTCTTCTTTTTCTTCTTTTTCATCTTCTTCCTTCTTCTTCCTTCTTCTTCTCCTTCTGGATGGTGTTATTGTTGCTGTTGTTCTTCTTCTCTTCCTCTTGTTCTTCATCTTTTTTTCATCTCATCATCATTATCATCATTTTCCTTTTTTTTTTTTCCTTCCCCTTCCTTCCTTTCTTAATCATAATCAGGTTCTTTCTCTCTCTCTCTCTCTCCTTCTTCTCTCTCTCCCTCTCTCTCTCTCCCCTCTCTCTCTCTCTCTCTCTCCCTCTCTCTTCTCTCGTCCCTCTCTCTCGTCTCTCCTCTCTCCTCTCTCTCTCTCCTCTGTCTGAGGGGATGGAGGGAGTTGGGGAAGGAAGGCAGGTCAGTGTTCTGAGTGCTGGACGACGGACAAGAAACAGAGGTAGACGTTAATAAGCAGTGCTGTCATTACTCATTGGCAGTTTAAACACGCACGGCACGCACAACACATACGCATGCACGGACACACACGTGCGCGCATGCGCACACACACACACCACACACACACACACACACACACACACACACACACACACACACACACACATAACATACATACAAACAACAAAGTGTACAAAACAAAAGAAGTATGACAAACCTGATGCTGTATAGCGTTTCAGTAATTGGCTCCCCCCCCCCCCCCCCCCCCCCCCCCCCCCCAAAAAAAAAAAAAAAAATCCATCCCGGACTGCATTAGAAACTGAAAGTCTCATTTTGCACACAACTGCACAGAGTGACATGGAAGTGTACAGTGTAGTCGAAGACACCACAATAAAGCACGACTTTGAGCGGCAAAATGCCCAACAGAACAAGGGCAGTACAACTGCAGCAGACCGACACGAATCGAAACGGTACCACAACACAGTACAATAACAATAACAGTAACAGCACGTTTACTGAACCAGACTGTCTGCCCGTGGCTGAGGGGAGGTATGGGGTGTCATACTGGCAAATCATATCCTGACACTGAACATATTACTGGGAAACTACTCACGATAGTTAGCTGTATATTACGTGGACTCGGTTACGCATTTCCAGTGTATCGCCTAGACAGATTTAGTGTCACGAGCGTTGAATGTAGAGGGTGTTTGTGATGTTTGTTTAGGAAAGTACCGTTCTGTTGATGTCTACGTACTTTGGACAAATAAATCTGAAATGAAAATTGGGGGGTCACTCTCACAAATTGGTCAGTTTGGGGGAGGAACGCTTCTGGAATACTGTTGACGTATGCAGTACAGTACAGTGCAGTCTAGTACAGTGTTGTTGAATGGAAAACAGTTCCGTTAGCTGTGCCGTGATACAGGACAGTTCATCTCAGTGAAATTAAGTGAGACTGTTCCAATGTAGACTATAATACAGTGGAACGCAATAAGCATTGCAGCGCAGTGCAACACACACCACACACACGCGCGCGCGCCCCACACCGCGACAAAACGTCGTGTGACACATTACCGTAATACATCCTCGGCCTTCCACGAGTCCTATGTGCAGCCTACAGGTCTTGGACGCAGACGACAGCCAGTTCCCTCAACCTGTCGCCTCCCCTCCCCGGTCCCTCTTCGCCCCCTCACTTCGTCATAGGGTCGCTTAAAATGCGACTAATGCTGCTTTCCTGCACTAAAAGCGATTCGGGCTTGATCTTCCTGGTGTGCTAACGAGTGACAACGCCAAAAAAGAAAGTTTGCAGATGAACAAGTTGTAGAGCTCAGAGTCGAACAGTAATTCTAAGGGGCCGCTCGTGGAGTGCAGAAATGAGGGACTGGGAGGGAGGGGCTATGTGGGAGCAAGAACAAGATGGTCCGCCAGATATCTAAAGAGACTTTTGTTGTTGTTGTGTTCCTGTCCCGACTTCCTTGATCTCTCAGGAACGTTATTGACTTCCACGCATTCTACCTCCCACCACTCCACCCTCCCCGTCCACAGCACACACCCAGACACGGTAGACACGGTCACTGGGTGTAGTCTACCTACTTACACCTGAAGCTTGTGGAAGAGCAGGGTGAGAAATCCCGACACTAACTTACCGCTCGTTCAAAGAGAGTCGGCCACCAGCTGAACCGCTCTATGGGGGAGCCAATACGACACCACCACACCACCACCACCACCACGATTCCCCCCCCCCCCCCCCCCCCCCCCCACCCTTCATTCCCCAGCGCCTTTCTCTGCCTTATACTGCATAGCGTTAAACTGGATCGGTGTTCCACGGTTGGCCGCTGCAAGCACGTTAAACCTACCTGGGCTGACAGTTGAAGTGTTCTTAACACGTTTGTCCCAGCCCGTGAAGAGTTCGCCCTGTCAATGGGAACTTTCAGACCTGCAGCGGCATGCGTTACAACTGGTTCCCTGCCAGTGTTTACGCTCTCGGTTGTACGTTCTGACACCCCCCCCCCCCCCCCCCCCCCCCCCCCCCCCCCCCCCCCACCCCCCCCCACCCCCCCCCCCCCCCCCCCCCCCCCCCCCCCACACCCACCCCCATTATTATTCACACGCGCCCGCGGTACGCAGGCACGCTCACAAATACACTCATTGCATGTAATCATACGTGCGCGCGCGTACGCACCTCCCCCCCACCCCCCCCCCCCCACCCCCCCCCCCCCCCCCCCCCTTCACAGACACACGCTCTCTCTCTCTCTCTCTCTCTCTCTCTCTCTCTCTCTCTCTCTCTCTCTCTCTCACACACACACACACACACACACACACACACACACACACACACAATTTCCTCTTTCCTTAAAAAATTTAACCGGCAAACGATCGCGCCGTCAGACACACAAATTCACATTATGAAAGATCTTGTATGTTTGTATTTTAGTACTGTGAAGATACCACCTTTAGATGCCAGAAGAATGAAAAAGACACTTAAATACACGTGTACTTTCAATCGTTTTAAGACTGCTAATGATTTTCCCACATGAGAAAACAGTAGGAGTGATCTGGAATGAAGGAGCAAACAAACAATGTTACATTATCATAGTGGCGTTTACTGAAAATGCTAGACTCAAAGAATCAGAAGATAATATTTATACTTGTTTCACGTGTGAATTATATGTATCGGCCAATCTCTATGCACCTTAAGCACTTGAGAAAAAAAGTAACGCTTGCGGGGCGCGCGCGCGCGCGATTACACACACACACACACACACACACACACACACACACACACACGCACACCACTTTATCATTTAGGCCGCTTTAAAAAAATGTAATCAAGTCCCCCTACCAAACTTCTACCGGTCTTTTTATTTGTTGTTTTTTTTTTTTTCTGTCATCTTACCAACGAAAGTGATTTAACATGATGTTCTTCGTCAGGAAACAAAAGTTGGAGCAATAAGTCACAGAAGCAGCATCCCAAATGTATCTGAAACTCAACAACCTTTGCAGAGAGATTGGAGAGATAATTATGTTTCAAAGGGCAATAACTGGTCCCTTTATAGCTCGTCGATCAGATTTCTGCTTGACAGATTGGTTGAAAATTCAGTGACGACAGGCGGAAGCTGAAGCGAGACGATAAAAGGTGAATTAGAAAACCGCCGCACGAACAGAACCAAGAAATGATAAATTAAGCAACCCGTTTCGGCTTATTCACAAAACAAGTGACAAGACCAGTCAACACAGTCAAAAACAAGGGCGACGTTTCTGTGCTTGGACAGCGCGTTTGATTTTGTGTACAGAAGAAACGGTCACGGTCATAGCGCGTTACTTCTGTGTTGTCGTTTGCTCGTTCCATTCGCATACTGGTCCAGTTCCCTAACGTTGGTTCGTTCCTTCTACTTCAACTAGCACAGTACATGTTGTGTTTCCTGCGACCACGTAATGTCCATAATCCGACCACACAACACACACACACACACACACACACACACACACACACAACACACACACATGTGCCCGCACGCTCACAAATGCAGGTACACACGCAAATACATGCGCAGCCACGCACATACACAAAAAACGAAAAAAAGGAGTTTTTAACAACCTACCCAATGACCAAACAACATACAAACAAAATGAGGGGAAAGCAACGTGAAGCACCCCCCAGAAGAACCACAAAAGAGCGTTGCTCCATGGATGCCCCCCCCTGCATAGAGTTGAGGTCTCCCACAAAAATAAAGAATCAAGCAGCCACTGCATGGTTTCGCGCCCCCCCCCAAATGTTCCTTGGATATGCAGGCACCCGGAGGGCAGGATAACTATCTGGCCCTCGATGGACGAGGATCCCAGCCCAATCCTTACCCACATAGCTTGTCATTCTCAGAGAAGGAAATAGCTAGTACAAAACAGAGACAGGTCATCAGCTCACCCCGTCCCCCCTATAGCAATCCCCCCCCTTCGCGCTGAACAACCAGCTATGTCTGCGCAATTGTTTTCCACCACTCACAACTACCCTCGTGTGTGTCCCGCGCTTCCCTACCCCGCTCCCCGACCCCATTGAAAAGGGGGCACTGACGTGGGGGTACGGTGTTTGTGAAGTTTGAGTGGGGTCCGGCCTCCCCACTCCCCTGAATACAAACCCCCCACGGTTACTAAGATAATATAACAAAAACACCCAATACACATCCAGCACCACCCACCAAATGACTGTGTTTCTGTGTTTTCGGCCCATTGAAACAGCCTCAAGTTTGTTTTTGCTGACTTTGTTGTTTAGCTGATGTGCTTGACCGGACTACTGCTAACACACTCGGGTGATAGCAGCAGCATTTAAGTCTCAGGATACTCATGTAAATCCCATTTCTGTTTTAACGAGGCCTAGAATCTTTACGCCGGGTTACAGCTCCCAGTTGGTATTCGGTCTTGTAAAAAAGGAACCAATCCATGCTTATGAATGTATCGGTTGTGTGTGTGTGCCTGTGTTTTTTAGTGTGTGTTCGCTTCCCTGTGTGTGTGTTGTTTTCACAAACGTAGACGCGTTGTGTGCAAACACGGTTACCCAGACGTGCTTCTTAATGAAGCTACATGCGCGGTTTGTGTGTGGGTGTGTGTGTGTAGGTGTTGTGTGGTGTGTAGTGTGTGGTGTGTAGTGGTGGGGGGGGGGATGTGTGTGTGTGTGTGAGAGAGGAGAGAGAGACGAGATCAATGAGCGAGCACAATCCGGCCCAGAGGTTAGAGAGGACGAGAGCCCAGAGACGGTCCGAGCAGTCCACTCAGAAATGGGTTCGTAATCAATTAGGCGGTTAGTGTAGTGTAGTTAAGTACAGCAGAGTTTAAAATACAGAAAGAGCCATAGTCGACAAAATGTTCAACCATAACCTTAAGTTGCACTCTTGACTTTTTCACCAAAGCGATAGCAGCATAGAAACCGCACCCCAGAGAGAGGAAATAAGTGCGCTGTCCTGATTCTGTCCTGATATGGAATCCCGCTCTAGAGAGGGTACCTCATAATACAAACGCTGTCTGCCCTGTTACACACCTCCTTTATTCACTCCCCCCTGATGGCCCGCATCAGGACCCGTGGGCAATGATTCGTTGGGTCGTGCAGCCAATCGTGATGTTTGATACGCTGTGTTGGCGCGCTACTGCGGGGCGGTTTTGTTCGTTTGTGTTTCTTAAAGGAATTTCATCGGCCGACTTCCGCCTGCTGGTTTGCTTTATCTGGATTTAAGGGTCGTCTGACGCATGATGAAGGCTTATTTTGAAGAGTGTTGGTGCACTGTGACCTCGCTTCAAAAATCGCCTTGGTGGTTAAGCTGTGGACACCGTTGGCACCCATGCGTTCTTTTCAGCAAAACGATTTGGAATGGAAGTCTGGAAAGCTGTTCTCAGACAGGGGTTATTCACCGTAGCCACTTGAAGTGAATGGATCTGGGGGCTCGTGATACCCTTCTTACCTTCCTGTACGCGCCTAGTCATCTTTTCTCTGCACCCGCTCTTTCTTTGTTTTTTTGCCCCTTCGCCCCCTTTCCCCCCCCCCCCCCCCCCCCCCCCCCCCCACCCCCCCCCCCCCCACCCCCCCCCCCCCCCCCCCCCCCCCCCCCCCCCCCCCCCCCCCCCCCCCCCCCCCCCCCCCCCCCCCCCCCCCCCCCCCCCCCCCCCCACCCACCCCCCCACCCCCCCCCCCCCCCCCCCCGCCTCCCCCCACCCCCCCCCCCCCCCCCCCCCCCCCCCCCCCCCCCCCCACCCACCCCCCCCCCCCCCACCCCAACATTCCCACCTATTTGGGATCCGTCCCATGCGCACAAATTACTTCATCCTATCACCATTGCGCTGATGATTGGTCTTGCATTGATATGATCACAGAAGGGGGTGTGTGTGTGTGGGTGTGTGTGTGTGTTGCTTGTGTGTGTGTGTGTGAGAGGAGAGAGAGAGGGTTCGCGCGCGCGCGTGTTGTAGTGTGTGTGTATGTGTGGTTGTGGTGGTGTGTGGTGAGTGAGCGTGTCGCGCGCGCGGGAGGGTGTGAGGGTGGGTGTGAGTGTATGTAGGTGAGCACGCGCACGAATACATGCAAATTTACAGATACTACATACGTATGTGATACGTACATACAAAGACCAATACAATAACAAGGGAGTGAACGAAAGAAATCAACTTATCCTAAAAGTGGAGATGGGGCTGCTGGAGAAATCGGGGTACACACACACACAACACACACACACACAGAGAAGAGGTAGGGGAAAAGAAGGGGTCAGGAAGGACACGGAACAGGAAACAGTGATGACGACAGCCGCTTTAATTTTAACTTGCAGCTCATCCGCGTCCGCATAGTTTACCAGACACAGATCCTTCTTCACACCTTCCGTTTGTCAAAGGGGCGTCAGCTTGCTATGAATTGGCCGAAAGGTGAGAAGCAGTAGCAGACGAAATGACCATGTTTACGAGACCATCGGCTTAAACCCCCCACACCTGTGAGGGCGTACCCTTCCCCTTAATGTCGGCATCGGGTGGAACTACTGTTGAGGAGAGCTTGGTGTGTCGAGAGTTAAAGCAGATGTCAGGGGCTATGATTCTTCAGCACTTTGTCGCCTGTTCGAGTTATTCGGTGGTGAAAGTTGTCGTCTGTGGACTCGAGCTGTCTGCTCTGAAGTGTGTATTTGATAGTTTAGCCATTTGTATGGATTTGTGTGTGTGTGTGTGTGCGTGCGTGCGTGCATGCGTGCGTGCGTGCGTGCGTGCGTTGTGTGTGTTGTTGTTGTTGTTGTTGTTGTTGTTGTTCTTCTTCTTCTTCTTCTTCTTCTTCTTCTTCTAACATCTTTTCACTTTAAAGTGATATTAGACAGGAAGTGAGTGTTTACTTGTATATGTATGAGTGTGTAGTATGCATGCACGCGCGCGCGCGCGCGCGCGCGCGCGCGTGTGTGTGTGTGTGTGTGTGTGTGTGTGTGCATGTGTGTGTGTGCGCGCCGTCTGTGCGCGCGCGCACTTTGCGTGTGTGCGCCTGTGTGTGTGTGTGTGTGTGTGTGTGTGTGTGTGTGTGTGTGTGTTGTGTGTGTGTGTGTGTGGTGTGTGTGTGTGTGCGTGCGTGCGTGCGTGCGCGCGCGTGCGTGCGTGTGCGTGTATGTGTGTGTGCGTGCGTGCGTGCGTTCGCGTGTGAGTGTGTGTCTGCGTGTGTGTGTGGCACTACTAATGTGTTATGTTTTCAAATGAATCTTTGAGGTTCTTTAGTAATCGGGGAGTTGGAGGGGCGCAGAGGAAGAGGGGGGGGGGGGGGGGGGGGCAGGAGGAAAAGCCGCAGCACAGCTGAACTAAGCGAGACTAGACTTGGGGAATGATGATTCATTGGACTGATTTGGAGATGACGTTGGGGACGATAATTACATGAGAAATTACTCTGTATGCTTTGATGATCTGGGTACATTAGCGGTTTGTGCTATGACTTGATGTACTGTTATATGCTCTCATGTGTGTTGCCGCTGATTTTTGTGTGTGTGTGTGTGTGTGCGCGCGCGCGTCCGTGTGTGTGTGTGTATGTATATATGTGTGTGTGCGCATGCATGTTGCATGCACGATCGCATGCGCGCGCGCTAATGTTTGTGTGCGTGGTGGAGTTGGTAGTGTTGTTGCTTGTTGTTGTTATTTTGGGACGGTTTCTTTCTTTTCTGCGTGTTGACAAACCTATCCGCGGCGCCCCTGCTAGGTTTGCTGGGCTGTAACAAGATTAAAACTGACCTACTTTCCGTCGTGCGCACGCACGCACGCACACACGCACGCACGCACGCACGCACGCACACACACACACACACACACACACACACACACACCACACACACACACACCACATCAGCGTGCAAACATTTACTGGTAAGTCGACTCAAGCCGGGCACTTCAAATAGTTCTTTCTCAACGAGAGAAATCATCGAAGCGAATGATTTAATATTTTCAGTGGAACGCCCGCAAATTTTTTGCCACACATCAGCGATGGAAGATCGTTTTATCTGCGCTTGTCTCCTCCCCTCCCCCGCCCCCACCCCACCCCCCTTCCCCTGTTATACTTATTAAACAGAACAAGCGCAGCCTCGAAAGTATAGGACAAGTCTGTGTGGACCTTAATTCTTGATCAATTTTTCGGTCTTGGGAACAAAAGAATGATGAAGTCTGGGAACGAAGATCAGGGAGGAAAAGAGAGAAAGAAAGGTAACTACCAATATTTTTGTGTGGATAATCTTCTGGGAACGACACATTTCTTTCGGATTTTGAAGCCTTTGTGGTGCCATGCAGTTTTCGTCTGACGGTAAATACACCCAGGGACGCGTGAACATTCCTTTAGCAGAGGACACCCATAGCTTTAGCCCCGTCTAGACTGCTGCATCGGAACTTTAGGTAGTCGGAACTGTGTTGAGGCCATTGAGACCCAAGAAGAACACGGGCATATCGAGAAGAAAATGGCTAATATCGTTTGGTTTCGGCCTTTTTTTTCTGTTCGTTCTTCAAAGGTCATTCATGAAGAGTGAATGATAAGAAATCGGAATGACAGAAACATTAGAACTGATACTTCATGTGAGATTTTTAAAAGCAGGTAGAAAGTGAATAAATGCTTTCTGCCCGTCTACGGACACAGCTTTATTGAAGGGAGATTACTCTTAGATTAACTCGCTGAACTGTAGTCGTATCGTGAAGTTCCCAGCAGTGTGACAAATACCCCGCAGGAGAAGAAGATGCAGTCCTCCATTGGTGGCCAGTTTAATGCATTTAAACAACTCGGTAACAGAGGGAAAGCAGATGTAGGTGATCAGCTGTATAAATCTCGAAAATTGAAGCTATAAACAGCGATAAGAATGACCCAGACTTTTTTTTAAATAAGAAAATGGCGGAGGGGAGGGAAGAAAGGGGAGGGGGTGGAGAGAAGAGGGGAGTCTGCGAGTAACATTAGATAGCTAGATGTGTACTTTTTATAGTATCGTGCAGCTCCTATCAAAATGGGAGCATACTCACGTGCGCTGGAACAGCCCTATCATGAAGGCTGCTCTAATTTCAACCCACTATTTCGGAGCTTCAACTGCTCAGCAACATCAACGAGCAAGACAGAGAGAGGCACAAAGTGGAAAGAGAACCTGTGGGATGATGTTGTCGAGTTGGCTTGTGACTGTACGTCATGGTGCATGACTGCTTCCCACTCCTTTTTTTCATAAAACACTGCCTAATAAAGCGGCCCGCGGACTTGACAGCGACGCTTTAAACCAGCAGTGGTCCCCATGAGGATGCGGGAGTGGGATATGGCACAGCCAGGTTTTATCAGTCATAAGGAAGGATGTGTGTGTGTGTGTGTGTGTGTGTGTGTGTGTGTGTGTGTGTGTGTGTGTGTGTGTGTGCCTTTTTTCCTTTTTTTTTTTTTTTTTTTTTTTGATGATCTTATCGGACATGACCTTTTTTCTTAGG
>JADBJO010000032.1:599616-617116 GCA_016801955.1 Conus betulinus | reverse complement strand
ACACACACAAAACACGCGCACGCGCGCCGCAAACATACAGACACAGACATACACAATTACACACACACACACAACACGCGCGCGCGCGCACACAACACACACACACATACACACCACGCACACACTCTCACACTCGCACACAACACACGCACACACACACACACACAACACAAACACACACACACACACCACACGCACAACACACACACTCCTCACTCACATCACGCACGCGCGACCGAGCGCGCGTAATTTCATTCACACAGATACATTTATTTATGCACAGAAAACTCGCGCGCGCTCACTTACTTACTCCTCACATTTATATACGCACATAACATACATACACACACGTCCAATACATACATATAACTTGTATAAATGTATCTGTGTTGATGAAAATACGCGCGCGCGTGCGTGTGTTTATCCCTGTGTGTGTGTGTGTGTGTGTGGTGTGTGTGTGTGTGTGTGTGTGTTGTGACACAGAGTCAACACTATACACAGTTGCGGACGTTTCATGACGAACGTAACACTCCCCCGTTTTTTTCATGTACAAACAAGACTTCTTGTCTGTGATCACCCCCCACGTTCAGAGTCGGCTCACAACAGCAGCCCCGCTGTCTTCTTCATGCCACGCAGCAACAGTGGTGTTTAATAACAAAAGCGTGGCTTGTTGCCCACCCTCCCTAACGTTGCCGTTGACAGTCTGCGTCATCGCTGACTTACCTGTTTCCGGCACATCGGTGGTATTATTGTCAACCTGACATCAGCGAAACGGACGAACAGGTCAACAGAAATGTGACTCCTCTGTGTGTGTGTGTGTGTGTGTGTGTTGTGTGTGTGTGTGTGTGTGACCTTTGTGTAAGCGCGAGCATGTGCGTGCATGTTTGTGCGCCGGCATTCTCGTGTGTGCTTATAAGTTTGTACGTGCTTGTGTCTGTGTGTGTGCGCGCGCGCGCGCGCGTGTGTGTGAAGGTCTAGCGCTTGGAGTGTGTTTGGTGTTCGCACAGGATTGTGAAATCACTCTCTTGGCGCCACCCTCCCATCCCCATCTCCCACTCTGTGTACGTGTGTGTGTGCGCGCGCGCGCGCGCGCGCAAGAATCTTCTTATTGAAGACTACATGGATCAGAATTTAGTTGAGAGAATTTCAAACTGCCGCACCCTACTGTGAGGTATGTCGATATATGCACATTGATACAGAAGAGCAAGTATAAACCAAAAGTCCTCCCCCTCTCTCCGTCTCTCTCTCTCTCTCTCCTCTCTCTCCTCTCTCTCTCTCTCTCTCTCCCTCTCTCTCTCTGTTTCAAGGTAGCGATAGAAAATGTGATGGGCGCGGGGTTGGGGGAGGAGGAGGTGTGGAGGTGGTGTTCTCTGTTCTGGACTGCATGTCCGAGGTCGTCCGTCACGTACTTTCAGATGTTTGCTGACCGATAACGCATCGGAGTGTGAAGGCGACGTGTGTGGTGTGCACACCGCCCCATCAGGGTAAGGGGGGATGGCTAGTGACATCGGTGAGTTGCCCACACACCACAATAAGTGTGGCCTACACAAGAACGTAGCAGGTTGGCTGTTGTCATTGTCGAATGACTACGTTGAAGATTACCACCGCCATCATGTTAAGTCTGATGTCGGTAACTGCTCTCAGGGGGACCCCAGCAGAGATTTTTTTATTGCCACTTAAGGCGGTATATTATTATTATTATTTTAGGTGTTTGGTTGTGCTGTGTTCAAACGGACTTGGGTCAGGCAACAAACTGTCAGTTTCATAGGACACTAATCTCCCCCCTCTACTTCTGTACTGTGCTGTGGCGTGGTTTCTTTCTCTCTTCTGTCTGCCTGTCCGTCTCTCTCTCTCTCTCTCTCTCTCCTCCTCCTCTCCTCCTCCTCTCTCTCTCCCTCTCCCTCTCTCTCTCTCTCTCTCTCTCTCTCACAACACACACACACACACACACACACACACACATATCTCACGCGCGCTCGTGAGCGAGTGCAGAGAATGGTAATTCGTCATTTAGTCAGCATTGTAAACCAGGCCAGTCAGCCAGTTCCCCCCCCCCCGCCCCCCCTCCCCCCCCCCCACCGCGCCCTCCCTCCTCCCACACACGCTGTTTCAGACCTGGCGTTACCAACTGTACGCCATGTGGTGATGTCACGCTTTAGCGGGCCCGAGGTGATGAGCTAACATCAGGCCCTCAGTCACACTGTCCCCGGCCCTTTTTCACGGCGGCCTCATCAAATACCGTTTTCGGCACGTTCTGCTGCGCGTCCTGCTTGCAGGTCATTGCACACATGCACGAACACACAATCACACGCGTCTGGCGCGCTGCGTCGCACACACGCACACTCACTCACTCATTCACTCACTCACTCTCCCTCTCTCTATCTCTCTCTCTCTCTCTCTCTCTCTCCTCTGTCTCGTCACACCCGCACACACACACACACTCTCACTGTGTCTGGAGCTGACAAATGCGTTCATCTGAATTGATCTCCTCTCTCTCTCTCTCGCTCTCCTCTCTCACACTCTTCTCTCTCCCATCTTCTTCTCTCTCCTCATCTCTCTCTCTCTCTGTCTCGCTGACAAATGCGTCTAAAAAACAAAAACATGCTGCTTTGAGACTCTCTCTCCCTCTCTCCTCCCCTCTCTCCTCTCGCTCCTCCTCTCTCCTCTCGCTCTCTCTCTCTCATCTCCTCTCTCCTCCTCTCTCTCTCTCTCTCTCTCCTCCTCTCCCTCTCTCTCTCTCTCTCTCTCTCTCATCTCGTCTCTCGCTGTCTGCCCCTCCTCCCTCCTCCTCCCTCCCTACTGTGTGGCGTGCAAATTTGTGTGTGTGTGGTGTGTGTGTGTGAGAGAGAGAGAGAGAGAGAGAGAGAGAGAGAGAGGGAGAACAGGGAAGCATGGAGGGAGAACCAACGTACAAAGACCATTGTTTTAGTCCCCATAACCGTCACGCTGCATGTTCATCCACCGGTACTTTTTCAGCTCTAATTCTAGAAGCAGGGTTTACTCCATTCTCAGTTTTTCTTCATCGACTCCCATCCCATACCAGCCCTTCCTCCATATTTACCAGGGAAAAGGGGGGGGGGGGGGTGCAGGGAGTGGTAGTGGTGGCGACACAACTGTCTTGGTCCTGTAGGGCAGGTTAACAGCCCCGCCTCACAACTTGTTTTTTTCAAGTTGAAAAATGATGGGGGAAACTCCATGCCAGGGGAGTGTGAGTTAGAGGAAGGGGGGTGGGGTGCTTTGGGGGAGTAAGAGAAAGGGAGGGGGGGGGGGGGGCAGCTGTCGATCGTCATCCATGCATTTTAACGTCCTCATTTTCCCGTAACCGTTAGGGGTCAAACGGATCACCTCCAGCAGCCTGTGGCTTCGATCGGTCTCGCTATTCCTATCCCGTGTGTGTGTGTGTGTGTGGTGTGTGTGTGTGTGAGTGAGAGAGAGAGAGAGAGAGAGAATCTGTGTGTGGGGTGAGAAAGTGTGTGTGTGTGTCAGTGTGTTAGAGAGAGAGTGTGTGCGTGAAGGCGGGAAGCATGGGCGTTGTGGTAACGGTTTTGAGGAATGGAAGGTTTCTTTGTCATTTTGTATTCCTTACTTTTGGTTTAATAACTTTCATTCAAGAATCAAATAAATCGAATACCTTAATAGTTGTCAAGATAAATCCGTACTTTTAATCCCCCCCCCCCCCCCCCCCCCCACACCAACACAGACACAGACACACACACACACACACACACACTCTCTCTCTCTCTCTCTCCTCTCTCTCTCTCTCTCTCTCACACACACACACACACACACACACTCTCTCCTCTCAACTCTCTCTCTCCACTCTCTTCTCTCTCTCCTCCTCCTCTCTCTCTCTCTCTCTCTCTCTCTCCTCTCTCTCTCTCTCTCTCTCTCTCTCATCTCTTCAGATAAACACAAAATCATGTACTCTTACACAAATACACACGAGCGCACACCTCGGGCAGGCGCGCGCACACACAAACACGTGCACAAACCCCACTCTCCATCCCACCCCCACACATCCATTCTACATGCACAAGCAGACACTCGCGGTCGCAGGCACGCCAACACGCTTTCAAGCAGGCACACGTACACACACACACACACACACACACCCACACACACACACACACCCACACACGCTTGCTTGCTTGCTTGCTTGCTTGCTTGCTTGCTTGCTTGCTTGCTTGCATGCGTACGCACTCTCTCTCTCTCTTTCTCTCTTTCTCTTTCTCTCTCTCTCTCTCTCTCTCCTCTCTCCTCTCTCTCTCTCTCTCTCTCTCACACACTCTGTCTTTCTCTCTGTTCGTTTTCTGGATCTGAACCCCAGAGGGGATATTATCCGCCGGCAATATAAGTAATGGAAAAAAAGGTTGGTGTTTTGTTTTGCTGTGTACCAACAGATTAATGTCCGGGAAAGCAGCTTGTCAGGTTCATAGGCGCTTAGCTCAGATTCTACAAATTGTATTTGTGTTTCAATCTCTCTCTCTCTCCCCTCTCTCTCTCTGTCTGTCTTGTCTGTCTCTGTCTGTCTCTCTCATCTCTCTCCCGCTCACGTTCTCTCTCTCTCTCTCTCCTCTCATCTCTCTCTCTCCTCTCCCCTCTTCCTTCCCTCCCTCTCTTCTCTCCCCTCCCTCCCGCGCTTTTGTCAATGTTTTTTAATGAATTTTTTTTGGTTAAAGATTATGTGTTTTTTGGGGGAAAGCACATGGGGAGTGATCTTGTGCGCGACGTGACTGGCATATATGTGTGTATACTCCGCGTAACAGCTTGTGTGTACGCGCGTGAGTGTATTGCTGTTTCTGTTTGTATTTGTGCGAGTGTTGTACATTCATGATGGATGTGGAAAACATTATCGGCTTTTGTGAATATGGAAGAGAAGCGCCCACTTGTACTGGTTTAAGTATAGAGGCGGGGTTTTAAGAAACAAAGGTGGGAGTGGGGGGGGGGGGGGGGGGGGGGGATGACTCGCGTGAACAGTGTGCGTGTTTGTGTATAGTTTGAAACAGATAGCATGTTCTCTCTGTCTGGTCTGTCTGTCTCTTCTCTCTCTCTCTTTCTCTCTGGTCTCTCCTCTCTCTCTCACCCCCCCCCCCCCCCCCCCCCCCCCCACACACACACACACACACACACCCTCTCTCATTCAGCATCACTAGTCTCAAGTTTTCCTCTCTTCTTCCTTCAAAGGTAAACTCGCCTACATACATTTGTACTAACTGCGGGTATCGCTGGGCTCCCAATCATTTCACCCCTAAAGCTCTGTGTCCACCCTGCAGTCACTTAGAAAAGGGTCTGTGTGTCAACTGACGGCTTTGGGGCAAATCCGATAAATCGACCGCGGATTAAGAATCGACAAGCCGACAGTCCGGACACGTATCACGTGGCTCTTAAAGCTGTTCTCAGTGCGCGGTCTATAGCAGTCAAAGCCGGACTATTCATTGGCTCTTAACTATGTGTGTGTGAGTGTGTGCTGCTTTTGAAGTGTGTGTACCAGTAAGGTTCGCGTTTGGAAAGACATTTATCATTTTACGTGTGTGCCTTTTTTTTTCTTTCTTACTTTCTTTTTTTTTTTCCCCCCCCCCCCCTCTCTTTTTTCTTTATTTGTTTTTTGCTTTTTTTTTTTTTTTTTAAAGTATCATGCTTTCTGAACGCGGAGGATCAGGAAAAGAATCCAGATAACCATATGACGCGTGCGCGATTCATAAGGGTAAGATGCACTGCAGTTGAACTCTCCACCTCCCTCCCGCCTCCACCTACCCCCTTCCTCACCACTGTCTTGCATTCTGTTTCTTTGCCTTCTTGGAGTTTCTCTCTCTCTCTTTCTCTCCTCTCATCTCTCTCTCTCCCTCTCTCTCTCCTCTCTCTCTCTCTCTCTCTCTCTCTCTCTCTCTCTCTCTTATTTTCCCCAGTCCCTGTCATACACGCACATGCACGTGCATATTCGTCCGTCGGGAAACTTCAGGTTGTCTGTCGCATGGATACTATAGTTCGTGCGCGTGCACACAGCACACACACCACACACACACACACACACACCCACACACACACCACACACACACGCACACACACACACACACACGCACGCACACACACACACACACACCCCCTCGATTTCCTCGCCCCCTATCACGGTTGTCACCTGGTCTCTGTAATGGCACTCGTTTTAAATAGTTGAAGAGTGTTTTCATTTACTTGGAACTAGTCGTCGCCCCTCCACCGTGTTTTCCCTCCCCTCTCCGTTCCCCCCTCCTCCCCCTCCCCTCGTACCCTTTCTTTCCCTTCAGTGCCCCCCTTCCCTTCCCAACAGTCTTGTCTCCCCCCTTCTCCACCCTCAGGCTCCCTGATACCCCTCCTTCGTCTCCCTTACACTTGCCTCACACCACCCTGCCTCCTCTCCCTTTCCCCTTACCCCCTCCACCGTGTATTATCCCCCCGACCCCCCCCCCCCCCCCCCCCCCCCCCCCCCCATCTTTTCCTTAGACCCGCCGCGGATCCCGACGTTGCTGTATAATCGCATTTTTTGTCATATTGAAAGTGCGACTGTGCCAGTGTTTGACTACAAGAGGATTCGCCCAGGATGCTCATGTCCATGTGCTGTGTCCGAGCTCTGCGTCTTTTCCCTCCTTCCCCTCTCTCTTTTTGTTTGTCACTGCTCTCTCTCTTTTCTTCGTCTCTATGGTCTGTTTCCTTTTTCTATCGCTCGCACTCGCTCGCTCGCTCGCATCGTTTATTGCATGTGTTAATTGGCTAAAGCTGTAGAACAGAAGTCTCTCTCTTTCCGGCTCTTTTATTGCATGTTTTTGGCTAAAGCTGTAGACAGAACTCTCTCTCTCTCCTCTCGAGTCTCCTCGATCATCCCTCTCTCGCCTCTCTCTCTCCTCTCGTCTCCCTCTCCTGCTTACTCTCTCCTATTCCAGTCTCTCCCCTCTCTTGGCTCCTTCTCTCTCTCTATTCCCTTCTCTCTCTCCTCCTCTCTCTCTCCTCTATCGCCCTCTCCATCTCCTCTTTCCTCCTTCTCTCACTTCTCTCTCTCGGTTCGTCTCCTCTCTCCTCTCTCTCTCTCTCTCTCCTTTTCCCCTCTTTTGTTGGACGTGTATTGCCTTAACGCGGCAAGAACGGAAGTAGAAGCTCCTTAGAACAGTGCCTTGAACGTAATCTGAGGGTGTCTGATTGTCCGTGGGGAAACCATCGTGCGGCGCAGAAAAAAGTGATAGAGGGGTATCTTTTCAGCATGGTTTTGGTTTTGTTCGTCTGACCGTGGTGTTGGAGGACTGCAATCCATATTGTGTGAAGATTGGAGCCTCCGTGCGCAAGACGCAGTGACACGGTTTGATAAAAAATCATATAATCACTAGTTCCTTGCGTTGTTACACACCATGTTTGCTGCTTACAAATGTGCATTTACCTGTCTCAACAAAAAGTTTGTAAGTTGTCAATTGGAACATGGAATTTTTTTTCAGTTCCCCATTTTTATCCCACTAGTAACTTCATTTCTCTTCTGATTTGATAATGTTCCATAATTATGGTAATAAGTAACGAAGTGATTCCGGAGCGTCTATTTGTTTTCTCTGTTGTCCATTTTAAGAACTACCCGATATATAAAAGTTTTATGTATTCGCTCAATCACCAGGACTGACATCTTCCTATTGTGTTTTGAAGATTGGAGCTCACTACGTGCGCAAAGCCGTGAACCGTGTCAGTGACCGGTTTGAAATAAATCCAATTAATCATAGTGTTCTTGCGTTGTTACACATGATGAAGAGAAGAGCTTTACAACTGGCTAATCACTGATCTCAACCAAAACATTGTTATTGGAACATGGAATTTTTTTCAGTGTCCCATGTTTACCCAATATACATATCCATTATTCTTCTATTTTGCATATGTCCATCTCTTATGTAAAAGTAACGGAAGGATGTGATCGACGCTCATTTGTTCCTGTTTTTGCCCCCATTTTCAATGAAATAGATAAAATCTTTTTCCTGCCCCTATTACACAAAAACTGGTACGTAGAATACGAGTTTTCAGATTGGAGATTAGCGGCCATTGACGTCATCACCAACTGTGAAGCACGTTCAGAACGTACGTCTGTATTTTTATTTGTACAGAGGAAGAGCAACGACGCCTTTTTTCTCAAGTCATACATCACTCGCGATCAAAAAACCGTCACTAAGGACGAATCTCGTTGTGTGAATGTGAATGCACACACCCTGATCATCTTTTGTTATCTGTCTGTGCCCCCACCCCCACTCTCTCTCCCCTCCGCTCTCTCTCTCACTCTCTCTCGTCATCCCCTTTTGACAGGAGGAATGAAATCGTTGCCTGACAGGTAGGCAGATCGCTGTAACTCCTTTCCCCCTTCTCTACTTCTCTTTCTTACCTGTTTACAAAGCGAGGACGATCCGATTCCATTGTGCCCCCACCCCCACCCCCTCCACTCTCCCAACCAGAGCAATCCGTAAGTGGAGGAAGAGGATAATATAAAGAGTAGGGGGTGGGAAATACGCTAGGGGTGTCGCGTACAGTTGTTACTGTCTTCTATACACTGTACGTCTGACAGTATCTCCATCCCAACCCTCTGCCTGCAGAACATTTTGATGGCTCGTCTTAACGTTTTTACTTTACATATGCTGTTGTTTTAGTTCATTTTATTTTGATGAAATAACTATCTTTTTCGGGCGCTGCAAATAACGACATGTACATCCTTGACATAAAGTTTGCATTCTGCCCTTTGTCAATTAACAAGTCTCTGAACACCCCCCAACACCCCCCCCCCCCCCGCCTCTCTCTTTTTCCCCTGTCTGTTGTGTGTCTCTCCCCCCCCCCCTCCCCCTGTGCGCATTTGAATATATTGCGATTTGGGATGATTGTTTCCTCAGACTTTTCAAGAGGAGCAGAGTGGCCTGTATGTGAATAAGAGACCCATTCTTTCCTCACCTCCCTCTTCTCTCCAACCCCCATCTCTCTCTCTCTCTCTCTCTCTCTCTCTCTCTCTCTCTTCTCTCTCCCTTCTCTCTCTCTCTCTCTCTCTCGCCCTCTCTCTCTCTCTAACATCTCTCTCTTCTCTCCTTGAGTGTCGATTCATTTTTCTGTACTCGTGAGTCATCTGTTTGCCATTTATGCTGTGTTTAAATAGTATTGACCCTGTAGAGGCCGACGATTTGACGTGAATACTACCCACAGCTTATCCGTTCCCTTCGAGAAAAACAGGATTTTCTCTCTCTTGGCTCTGTCTGGTCTGTCCCCCCGCCCCCGCCCCTCTCTTTCTCTCTTCTCTCGCTCCTCTCTCTCCTCTCTCTCTCTCTCTAGTTTCCCCTTGTCTCTCTCCTCCATTGCTCTTCTCTCTCTCTCTCTTTCTCTCCTCTCTCTCTCTCGCGCGCGCGCGGCGCGCTATTTGTGACGTGCGGGTCGTTTAATTTTGCACGTTTCCCCCCTGGTTTTGGGTTTATCTTTTTTCTTTTCTTTTTTCCTAATTTGTTTACTTATAATATGCATTTGTAATTTGTCCAGTTTGTTTACAGTGTGCATTAATTTTTTTTTTCAGTGTGCATTAATACTTGTACCCAACGGGCTGGATGTCAAAAAGCATTATTTATGCTTGTCCCACTATCCTGTTGAATGCCTCTCTCTCTCTCTCTCTCTCTCTCTCTCTCTCTCTCTCTCTCTCTCTCTCTGGCTTGCTCGCTCGCTCTCGCCATCGCCATCTTCCATATTTTTCCACCACCACCACCCCCCACCTTTTCTTTCGCATTTTTTTTCCAGTCCTTCGCCTGATACTTTGAGCTACAATTATATGAATGCCACGATTGTAGGCGCGGTAATCTGAATTACAGTTATATGAATACTACGAGGTTGTACGCGCGAAAAGCATAACCACAATTATATGAATATATCGATGCTCGCGCGCGCACACAACACCACACACACACACACGCGCGCGCGCGCGCGCACCCACACGTACGTATGCATACACGCACACGCGCTTGTCTTATATGGACACCTATACAATACACATATGCACGAGTTTCCGTGTGCAAAATGAGTTTTGAGGGTGAATGTTTCACAGGTAGGGAGTATGCATTCTTCCTACTCGGTGACATCTCCTACCTCTAAAGTTGCATCCGGAAATGGAACTCTGTGTGTGTGTGTGTGTGTGTGTGTGTGTGTGGTCGTGGGTTGTGGTGAAGAGGATGTTAGCGGGCAGTTTTGAGTAAGAGGGGAGGTGGGTTGTCATTCATGTCAACGTGACTCCTAAATGCCCCAGCGAGTCAGGTAAAACGTGTCTCTGTATAAGTGGTAGTTTCTGTCTGCCTGCGTTGATTGATTGCGCGTGTTGCAGAGGGGGGTGGAAGAAGAAGGTGTTCGTGCGTTTTCTCAAAGTGCCCTTGACATTGACCTTATCCTATTTGCAGTTGATTGGTTGGTTGTTTGGACTAAAGGTGTGAATGTGAAGAGGGGGAAAAGGTGGGAGAGGGTCGCGGGTAAAGAAACGGTTCTGTTCGGCTAAGTCAGGTGTTATGTCCACAGCCACCTCGGGTGGTGATGGTAGACGAGGAGAGCCATCGTGGGAAGGTAGGGGGAAACGGACCTGTCAACGCCGACACTACCAGGACGACAACACGTTTATATGCTAGTTTATAAAGTTGGTCTCTCGGGATTCGACAGAACCTTCACAACGCGAGCTCGGCGCACTTGGATACAGAGGTATGACAGTGCGGCGTTTCCTGGAGGCGAGGGTGGGCAAGAATTGTGGCTTGCCTGGCGAGTATCGGCGTTTCATCATAGCACACCCCCGCGGCGAGCGAGGCTAGGAAAAGGCCAGAGTTAACTAGACTGTCTTGGGGCTGTCTCGCATGCGACGGAAAATGGCCGACAATCGAAACGTCTGTGACTGATGCACGAAGAGTCGTCGCAGTCACTGAGTGGTACATAAAAACAATCAAAATAATGACCATTCAGTTGCAACGAGAGCTTGAAGAAGTAGTCACATTGTTATTTTTTATTTTTGTTTGTGCCCATTTCTTTAATCCCTTCGCTTATCAAATCCCTCGCCGCAAGGATAGCTAACCACATTGGAGTTCTCGCATCCAAAGCAAAAAGTCAGAAGATTTTAATATATACGATCCGTGAGGTTACGTAGATACAAAAGCATGCGGGGAAAAAAATCGCAAATTAAAGAAATTATTGAAACACAGTGATCAGTGACTCTTTCACACAATATGCGCTAAGACTCTGTGAGAAGGAAACTTTGCAGTTATGAATTGATCGTAAAACAACAAACCAAAGCATTGCAGATTATCACATGAACAACGCCAACATGAACACACCCCTATAGCATCTGCATTTACAAATACATTCAAAATATTTTACACGTTAAACATTACAGTCTGAATGAACGTAGCTGTTCCGAGTAATATCTATTATTTGGATGAACTCAACAATTTTGAAACTCTGAGAGAGTTAGGGTGCTTGTGTTTGTATAGGTTTAGTAATCGTTCACAAATCTCAGTAAAATAAGTAGACAGGTAGTGAAATCCATGACCTGAATCACGGGAATCACATTTGTTGCATTTTCCGCCCTGACTGTTGATACCAGTTAAACGACCACTCTGGATTGGTCGCAAGTGATTCAAGTTTTGTATTTTAACAAAAACCACTGGGGAGTTTAGCAGGCAAAAAGGACTGGTGTTGTTCACCGAGATTTTTCTCTGAAACATTCTGCAGTTATAAAAGGTTTCATTCTGATTTACTTCGGCAAAACACTGTTGTATGTACTGATCTTGAAGCCTTTTCTTCACCCTTTAATTCGGAGTAATCAACTGATAGTGGTATTTCCTGCAGCTGTTCTTCTGCGAAGCAGCTGAATCCTAGTTCACTCAGTGTGTTGTCAAAACATTTCCAGTGGAGCATCTCGTCTCAGGTGTCTTGCCAAATAACAGGCTTGCCAGTCTTTTATAGGAGCAATGTTTGTGCTACCCACCGGAGGAAACAAATGCTTACTCAGCTTGTTTTTGTCAGTCGTGTCTGCATTGCTTCACTTTTGATCGCAATACAACACACTATAACGATTTTGTGTGTGTGTGTGTGTGGAATCAATTGGGTATTTTGGCCATAATAGTGATAAGATCCAGGTAATGAGCAATGTTAGACGATTAAAAGTGCAATTCTAATAGACTAGGGCGAATTGTGGACCACAGTGCTTGTGGGGCATGCTTCACTGAAGCAATTTTAAGTGCGTGCAAGTAAGAGAGAGAGAGAGGGGGGGGGGGGGGGGTGCGCGTGCGTGCGTGCGTGTGGTGTGTGTGTGTGTGTGTGTGTGTGTGTGTGTGTGTGTGTGTGTGATTCCTGTTGTTGTTGTTCTTGTTCAAACACTTTGATGTACCAAATGACGGTGCTCCAGACGACCATTGAGAGGTCATGACATACAATAGTACGTGCAGCCCGGTATTCAAGATGACACCCAGTGTCAGGTACCCTTTCAGAGTCATAAGCGAGAAGCTGTTTGTCCCTTGGAAGGATGGGGGGGGGGGGGGGGGGGGGGGGGGGGGGGGGGGGGACTGGCTTGAAGAGTTTTCGTCCTGGCTGGAGACTATTGCATAGACTTCAGGGCTGAGCTGGACTTGTGGATGAATACTATCGGCAAGCTGTGAGGTGACTGGTCGCCGTTCCCCGATACGTTATCAGCTGTTGTGAAAAGCCGTGTTGTCCACATCTTCACGAGTATGCTATGTGGGGTGTGCTTCTGTGCCGGTTCTCTGGGCAAAAACTGGGTTCCATTTCGAGCGGTTGAGAGGGAAGTCAGAACGGTAGATACGTGACAGTGAAGTGATGAGATAGTGTGAAGTATTTATCGAGTGATTATGAAGTGATCAAAATCGCTTCAATCAGCCTGCTCTTTGAGACATGTACCGTGAACCAGTCTGTTTCTAGGCAATGTAGATAGCAGTGGATATAGGGAGGTAGACGGCATCAGTGCTCATTAACATTGAAAAAGAAAATGTTCGTTGTTGGTTTTATTTCTTGAACCCGTTTTTCAAAACTACATCCAGAAAAAAAAAAAAAGCTGAAGTTGATTAGGTTATTCGAAGTAAATATGAGTTTGACCTTTTTTTTTTTAGATATCTATTGCAGTTTGCCTGGATCCAATCCCGTAGGCAGATTTTGTTCACTGTTTTCCAGGCTTTTTCTTTACAGCGAGACCTGTTGCTAGGCACATGCACACGCGCGTGGAGTGGAGAGCAGATAAATGTCCACAAGAAGACGAAAATACTGTGGTGTAACCCACGCGCGTGCCGTTGAGCATGGGCAACACGGACAAAATGGAGAGCCCTTGTACTGTTCATATTCGTTTGCCTTGACACGGTGAAAACGTGAACATATATATGGAAACCGCTGTGTGACATTTGAAACGTCAGTGGTCATGGTGATGATTGGTTTTTTATTGGGTTCACTCGGTGGGTGTTGGGAATTATAAGCCAAGAGCTTTCGTCCAGGGGGAGAAAGGTGGAAAGGGGAGGGTGGGTTCTCATAAGAACATAGGGAACGTTTGAAATAATGCAGACGTGCAGTGTTAGTAAGTCGTGTGCCTCGGATCTCGTCGAAACAGCACACATTTGACAGTGTACGTAGTTGATGGATCCTTAAAATTGCCATTCCTAATAGCATTCTGTCACAACATGTACATATGTTACCACCATTCATGTAAATTAAGTTGTGCAGCAACAGTGACTGAGTGATCCAGCCTGTGCGGTCGATTGATCATCTGTGCTGAAAATGTGCCAGTGAGGTCAGCCGCAGGGGGGGAAAGCTCAAGTCGTTTGGCGATGTACCGTCCACAGTGTGCGAAACGTAATCAGTGTTGCGTGTTGGGTGATGAATGGTCCTCCGTGTGAGACACGTTCTCATCAACTTTGATGATTGTCGGCTTCACTCGAGACCGAGCGAGTCAGTGTTGTGGCCAAGGAGGAGGAGTCGCGCAGGCGAAGGTTGTGGATCTTTTCACATACTGGATTTTGGAGGAGTTCCCTGGCCCTGACAGTGGACATAATCCACACCCATTCCGTCTGCCAACTATGAAGGGGTGGGAAGGAGGGGGGGGGGGGGGGGGGGGGGGGGGGGGGGGGGGGGGGGGGAGAGAACTGACATTTTTTATAGAAGAAAGTTGTGGTCGGTCTTGGTGTCTGTGGCTCAACTGTTAACGGAAGAGAGAACAAAATGAAAACGTGAATAGTAGTATTTTCTTCACCCTAGGTTTTGGCTTTTGCAGTGAAGATTGTTCAGATAAACTGTTCATGAGAATGATAGGAAAAAAAAAAAAAAAGAAGAAAGTTCTTCTGAGATACAGAACGATAAATTCTGCTACGCTAGTTGCTACGTCTGCTACTGCTACCTTTTTCGTACTACTATGAACTACATAACTGCTGTTGTTGGTGCTACTGCTGCTGTTGCTAATATGACCTCTACTACTACCACTACTACTGCTAGTGCCTCATATTATACTGCTGCTACTACATCATTACTACTGATACTGATGATGATGAGGGAGGATGATTATGATGTTGATAATGATGATTTTTGAACAGCGTAACTTAAAAATAAAATGAGAGGAGAATGGAGGGGGGGGGGGGGGGGGGACCTTTGTTGCGTATAGCCCAGCCGACCACAAAAGGCCCATGTTAGGGCTGTCAGCTGAAAAAACTACAAAAAACTGGGTTTCTGAAAACTAAGTCAAAAGTGTGGGACGTCATATCATTCTGAAATGCAGCCATGCGTGTCCCCCTTTTAACGGTACCAGCGCCCTCCACTAATGAGCGACGTTAGTAGACTGGTTGGTTTTGTGTGTGTGCGTGAGAGAGAGAGAGAGATGAGAGAGAGGGAGATTTGCTATATTACAAATGCAAATAACGAATGGAAGAGAGCCACCGAACAAGAAACGAATACATTGCGTTAGAAATCAGAAGTAAGACTTCACGCGTGCGCGCGAGCGCGCACAACACACACATACACACGCACGGGCAAATTTATTCCTATCTAGTTTGCAAATTTTTTTTCTCTCATAATGGTGTGGTCGGATGTTTAGCAGAGATGTTCACGCATTTTTGTACGGACATAATACTGTGAAGGAACTGTCATAAATTGATAACCATCTATGAAATGATGCAAATTCGTAGAATATTTAAACCTGCTATTGTTTATAAATGTTAACTTTTTGTACTATCATGTTACGAAAAAGGTACAGGTGAGGTAGCTTTACAACCCATACCTACTATTATTTCCCCTTGCAAAAAAATTATAATAAATAAAACGATTGAAAAAAAAATGACAAAAAGTAAATGGAATAACTTTTGAACCTTGGTCCGTTCGACGTTAGCGGATCCATGATCTGTTCGATCTTGGCAAAGGTTGCGCTCTCCGAGTGGTCTTTGGATTAAAATTGTCACCGGATTTGCTTATATGGTAAGAGACAAGACGTTTGTGCAGCAGTGTCGTTTCGTTACAGCATAACTTTAACGAAAACTGTGCACAGATTCCATATTGTTTGGATTCGCTGGCAGCCTTTTCAGTTTGAATACTGACAGTGTAGCCAAGGCTAGCAGCACCATATTACGCCTGAACGTTGTAACAGTGCTGCTTATGAAAAATTGCGTGCGGTTTTCCATAAGGGATGCGTGTGTGAGTTCAACACCTTGCTTACGGTACAGACCCAGTATGCCATGGTGTTTTCTCTAGGGGGAAGGGACCCTGTCTGACGGCCTACTTGTCATTGAAATTTTTCAAGTTTTGTCGGTAGGAAAATCGGACTGCCATACATACAAGCCCTAAGGGGTACTTACACGCAACAAAGATTGCCGACAAGACTTCTCTACACGAGCGTCCACACGCCGACGCCGAATTCAGAGGATGGTCCCGATAGCCAAAAAATGGAGACACACAAATCCCCCAGCCTGTTCATTATTGTCCCTACCGTACCGTCCTCTGAATAGATGGACATTCACCCCGGAAAATCGGGGGGTGTACCAGAGGGAAAAGTACGCCTGGCTTGGCACTTTAAGTCAAAAAAAGAAAAGAAAAAATCACCAGCGGCAAAACTGTGACACCCGCCTCCTTGTTTTACGTAGGTGCTGTAGCTTGTACCGAGAGACCTTTTCAGACAGCGCCGCTTTCCTCCTACCTTTCACCGTACCTGGTGAAGGTTTACACTTGAGAGACTGTAGGCGGGAGTATAGGGCAAGAGGATACAAACTGGGTTACCGGACATTCAGGTGCTAAAAGAATGCTTGTCCGATCTTCGTGATCGCGTGTCTTATCTGTAGACCTCTTCAGGGTCAAAAGCGTGTTGGTTCTGTTCCGCCATTTGCCCGTGCCGTTCATTTGGAGTTCTTGAATAATCTACTTCTAGTATCCAGCCCAAGTGACAGCAGCGGATTGTACAGAATCGATTTGACGGGATGACCTACTTGAGGTGGCCCTTGGAGGTCAGCTGGGCTGTAAACAGCATGACTTGAATTCCTAGCTGTCTGAACAGGGAGGAGTAGCCACTGGACTGATCATGCAATGTGCAAGGTAGAGACGATGCTGCTTTCAGCTGTCAAATTTACGGTATCCCGCCGTGTGGTAGTTATACAGAACATACGAAAGTCGTTCGCGTTTTTACACATGGTCCATGTCACTGGCAATCCACTCTCCAAATTTCATGCTTGAACGAGGATCATATTCCGTTCAGGTGTAACGTCCTCATCTACCCAGTGTGATAGGTGAGACGAGACACATCATCCCAGGAGAACAGGGAAGGGAAAGGGGGGTGGGGTACGTTTAGATGTGCAGCGACAATGGCATCGTTTTTGTTGGACACGAGCGGGATTTGAACTCACAGCCTCTGACTGCAGATTCGGTGCTCTGACACTGAACCGTCCAGGCACGCCTCGAGTGAGGAAAGTGGAAGCTGAATCTTTGCAATGCGATCTTTTGTCATCCAGAGTCCGTTGTCCGCAATTTTGGATTCACCATATTCCTGTGCCATGAATGTGTAGTTGAAAATGTTAGATTAACTTCTATTTCCTTGCGGAAGGTTTTGGGTTTGGATAGCAGAATAAGTTGTGTTGCAAAAGGTAGCGTATAGTGATGCTGGTTGAACGACACATAACAATGAAAAGCAGAATATCATCGTCGTGTCTGAACGGGACCTCAGTCCTGAACCCTTCGCGAGGGAGAGACCAGGGGACGCTCGATGTGGCCACCTACCTGCGCGCGTAGGTAACTAACGAACTGTCCGCCTGTACCTGCACACACGAGGCTTCGAACTTAGGTCTCGGTGGACGGGCGGCTTCGTCAGAGAGGGATGCGACAGTCCTGGTGAAGAGGTCACTCAACTCGGTGGAGCATTTCCCCCCTTGATGCTTGCTGGCTCGTCGGTGTGTCTGCTTGGTTAGTTCCGCGCTTGGGTGTGAGCTTGGGAGGAAGAGAAGGAGGAGGACGTGTGGTGGTGGTGGTGGTGGTGGGTGGT
>JADBJO010000032.1:549616-587116 GCA_016801955.1 Conus betulinus | reverse complement strand
CATACTGTTATAGCATCTGGTTTCCTGTTCGTCGTTTGTTGGGCTGGTCGGTTGTGTTGTGTGTTTTTCTTCTTCATTTTTCATACTCCAAGATAAGATCACTTCCGTGACGCGCACCTGCAGAAGGGCCTCGTCCGCGTACAAGCGGCTGTTGCCACTTCTCCTTTTTTTTCTTAGTCATGTTTTGTTTGTCTCGTCTACAGAAGGTTTTGGGCTGTAGAAGACTTTGTACTGTCGTGTGTTTGTTCTGTTTGTTTGGCGGTCTAGTGTTTCATTTCATCGGACTTTGAACATGGTTGGTGATAGACTCTTTCACTGGTGACTTGAGTAGCTTTTGAAGTTCAGTCTTTAACTCGTACATAGTCCTGTCTTTTTACTTGCTTGACTCCCGGATGTGGTCGGCCCTGTAAACATGAGTTGACTAAATTGGCGATCCAACAGCACAACTGTTATCATGCTTCAGCCGCGGTCTGCAGTCATTCATTCAGTTTTTAGTTTTTTGTTTGTTTGTTTTCGCAGTTTTTCTCCGTTTTTATCCAGTCTTCACTCAGCTGTGTGTGTGTGTGTGTGTGTGTGGGGGTGGGGGGGGGGGGGGGGGGGGTTTTCCTGCCTTCTCATGGGCTTAACTGACACACCGCTCATTTCGGCGGCACCGTCCGTTTACACCCACACTGACACTCACACGGGGAACAATCGGTATCAGATGGTCGTCAGACAACCCAGCAGGGATACGCTGCCCTGTTGCCGCATCGCTTGGATGGTGGTGTTGAATGGTGCTTTTGCTAACCCAGCATGAGCAGAGCAGCCACCTGCTTCGTCACTGAGGCAGCGAGAGTGCGCGTCCGTCCCCCGGAGAGCGTCATCGCGTCTGTCCGGCGACAGTCATGTCCCGGTGAACTTGCCAGTGCCGACGACTGTGACAAGAACGTACCGCGAGTGTGGCTATGGAGACCTGTTCTGAACAGAGGTCGCCGCGAAAGCAGGGCAAGGAGGACGACAAAGTTTGATGCGTTTTTGTTTTCTTGTTCAATATGATGGCGAATACAGATGAGGATTGTCATTGTTTGCGGAAACCTGATCAGCGCACTGGACTATACTTTGGTCAAGAACTTGCTAGGCTCAGCCATGAGGGTCCCTTCACTTTAACTATCAGAACCTCCCCCCCCCCCCTTTCCCACGCTCCACCTGCGCGCGCGGGCTCACACACACACACACACACACACACACACACACACACACACACACACACACACACACACACCACACACACACACACACACACACATACTATGACATCATGGCATAAAAGGTATTGTGTAACGTCCATGGACTAGAGCACACGCAGAGACGCCTTCAAAAACCAGACACTAATAAAACTTCCACAAGAGAATCAAATGTTCTTTCTCTCAGTTCTTATGGTCCGTTTTCCTGTCCATCCAAGCGTTGATAATATTTTTTTTTTTATTTGTTATTATTTTTTTTTAATCTCCGTATCTCAAGATTTTGAATGGCTGACACGGAATGAGCCTTGCATGGGACACTAGACTTGGGCAAAGGAGAGCAGCTCGCGGACGGCAGTCGGTGGAAGTGGAGCGAGCATCACGGAATTGGATGCGACAAGAATGGCCCTGCAGTACAATGATGAAATGCCGATCCCCTGGCGGTGGAACTGCCCGAGGGGAAGACAAGCACAGGCCAACGGACACGAGTGACTTTTTTTTTTTTTTTTTGAGGGACATGAGGTGTGTGTGTGTGTGGTGTGGGGGGGGGGGGGGGGTGTCCATCCTTGTGTTTGGCTGTGTGGACGTTCACCTGAGCGATGACAGGCGGTCCCACAGGTAACACGGACCGTGTAGCGTGAGTCAAGCCTGCGAGGCGCGGGGGACGTTCGGGTCAAATGTACTGGCCATCGGAAAAAGGGAGAAAAAGAAAGAAAAAAACAGGCGAAGGAAACAAAAGACTTGTGAGCAAGAACTGAAGGTTCTAAGGTCGGATCACAGGCCGTAGTAGAACAGAGTAGGAGGGAGGGAGGGGGAGGGCGGGGGGGGGGGGGGGGGGGGGGGGGTGGGTTTGCGCGGGAGTGGAATGTGAGAGGAAATGGAGGTGAGGGGGTGGGTTGGGATTGACTAGGAGCGACGAAGATAGAGAGAACACAATGAACGAACAAAGGGTCAGATGTCGGATCAGAGACCCGCGGTGGGAGAGAGATTAGGGATGGAAGGGCAGGTTGGGGGGGGGGGGGGGGGGGGGTGGAGGGAGAGGGGAATGAGGATGGGGACACAATGAGCAGGTTAAAGAAAATCCCAAACACGGGGTGGAATGGTTAGTATATTGTGAATGTATTTAACCGCCAATATATTGTAAATGTATATGGTGAGCACAGTATAAGCCTAGGGCTTGTTGTTGCTGATTTGTCCTGACAATCATAAAGGTATTCTGTTTACTTGTTTCTTAAATAAAAGTTATTTAAACCAATCAACAGGTTTTAGAAGACATATCGAAAGACGCGGAGGAGGGTTTTGGAAGGGAGGTAGGATGTATAGTGAATGTTCTTTGCCGAGTTACAAATCGCCTTAATTAATAGCAGAAACACTAAAAGAGCCGGGGCAATTAGGAGGGTGCAGGTGAAGCAAAACAAAAAAAAAAAAACAACAACAAAAAAAGGGGGGGGGGGAGGGAGGGGGAGATGTGTAGAGGCTATTTTGCAGAGGAAGATGTAGCATGCAGGGAGAGACAATGTCGCTTGTAGCCTAGCCGACGCAAAGGGCTATCGCCCCATTGAACGGTATCATCGAATCGCCGATCTCCCCAAAAGAAGAGAGAAGAACGTGTGTATGAACTCATCGGTGCGAAGACACATCGGAGAGATTTCATAGCTTTTGACCCGAAAGGTTTTGAAGCCGACGCTTACCCACGACAATTCAGGAGGCCACGGTGCGTGTTCTTCGAGTATTCTTGTGCAGTCGTCCGCGCAAGTGACATACATACATACAGCACGCAACGCTTGATCTCTCTCCTTCTCTCTGTGTTGTCTCTGTCTCAGTCTCTGTCTCTCTCAATCTCTCTTTGTGGTCTCTCTCTCTCTCTTCTGTCTCAGTCTCTCTCTTCTTTCTCTGTCTCAGTCCTCTCTCTCTCTCTCTCTCTCTCTCTCTCTGTCTCTCTCTCTCAGTGTGTGTCATCCTGCACCTGTCTTTTTCTCTCTGGTCTCACAGTCTTAAGTTTTACACACACACACACACACACACACACACACACACACACACACACACACACACGAACGCAAGTCCAACAAAACAATGTTTCCATCCTTCTGCCCAGCGCTCACAAATTCTTACACGTTCTCTCTCTCTCTCTCTCTCTCTCTCTCTCTCTCTCTCTCTCTCTCTCTCTCTCTGTGTGTGTGTGTGTGTGTGTGTGTGGCGCGCGCACGCACGCACACACGCACACTCCCTGTCTCTCACACTCACTCGCCCACTCGCTCACTATTAACACACACACTCTCTCTCTCTCTCTCTCTCTCTCTCTCTCTCTCTCTCTCTCTCTCTCTCTCTCTCTCTCCACTTTTGCACAGCCGAGCATCGGGACACGCTTTTCTTCCGGCTTCGTTGCGGTATTCAGCTTTTCCGTGCTCGCGTACAAGCATACTATACAGATACCCACTCGTTTATGCAAGCAAGCACACGCTCGCTCGCGCTCGTGCGCACACACATGCACTTTGTAAACACAACTCTCTCTCTCTCTCTCTCTCTCTCTCTCTCTCTTCTCTCTCCTCTCTCTCCGCCCCCTCTCTCTCCTCTCTCTCTCTCTCTGTCTCTCTCTCTCTCTCTCTCTCTCTCTCTCTCTCTGTTGCTATTTTCAGTCCTGTAGGCGAACCTTAAGCTCAGCGTGGCATTAATCCTTTTTGTCCTGCCCGTTGATTACCTGTATTGTTGCACTTTGCTGGTCCAAGCGGGCGGCGGTTTAACAATATAATGCGGGGGGGGGGGGGGGGGGGGGGGGGGGGGCATCTGTTATTCAAGCCTTGAGGGGAAAATCTGAAACAAGACTGCAGCATTGCTGGAAATAAGCCAATGAAAACAACAAAGAAAACGCGCACTGAGCTGTGTGGTGTTTATGACGTTTGAAAGAACTAACACGTGTTTGTGGAAATGCACTAGTCTGTTTTGAATTACTTGTTGAATAAGCGTTACTGTGCATTATGCATTGTTCGTATTTGTGTTTTGTCGTACTCAAGCAATCGACACCATTTTCTTTGGGAGGTGGGGGGTGTTACTGTGTATGTTGGAAAAGGACATTGGGGGGGGGGGGGGGGGGGGGGGGGGGGGGGGGGGATGAGGACTGTAACAGTTTTGGTTCCAGGACAAGACGACTTTCAGTACAGACTAAAAGTGGTGTCACTCGATCATCGAACCAATGGACAGAAGAAAGTTATCATAGAGAAACAAAGCATTTCGAGTCATTGGTCTTCTACAAGTGTGACAAACGTTCGCCTGCGGTCACTCTGCTAACTTTCTAAAGTTACCCAAGTGCACCACATATTTACTGATTTATGGGCTACCAGTGTTTCGGTCTATAGAGCGCCTGTACTTTATGCCATTCAGTCGTCAACAGAACAGCCTCGTGACCAGAGCATTCGTTCGATTCGCAGAACGTAACTTAACGTATCCATACACGCAAGTTGCTGGGAAATCGTTGAATTTCTTACACGAGAAAATCAGCGAGAAATCGATAGTTTGAATTCTACTTAGAAAGTCACATTCTTCCTCGCATTCGGCAGAAGTATGGGGCGTACATTAGATTGTGTGTCTGTCTGTCTGTCTGTCTGTGTCTGTTTGTCTGTCTGTTAGTCAGTATGTTTTACACTTAATGCCTTGTGAATGTCTGTCTGCAAGGAGAATCGCAAAAAAGGCATGCTTAGATGTAGTTTCTCACTTTGTATTCAAAATGAACTATAATGGGCCCTCCCATTTTAGCAATAATTCAGTTGTACATACGGGTAAACAACAACAACAAAAGAGTACCCGTACTTAGAATTATTCATGCTTTCTTTCTTTTCCGTTTTGAAAAGAAATCGACAGACCGAAAGTTAAATTTGCGTAATCAACACGCGTCACGCCCTGCTCCCGCGGTGACGTCAATTACATCACCATGTCTATACCCAATGATGATTGCGTCACAGACGTCGGTACGGCAAGTTCGCGGGGATGTCTTCGGATGGACGTGGTGACGTCCTCCGGAGGGGAGAATACTCACTCACGATGGCTCGGCGACTCGGACTGTAATTGTCGTCAGTAGGGGGACATAGTAGATGGTATCCTGCCTATGCCGGCTCACAACAGACACCGCTGAATCCCACCAAAAGTGTCTCGGTAGCATGGCCGTGTCTCCTCTCGTGTGTTTCCTCACGACGACTTGGTGTCGGTTGTTTCTTAGTTATAGCTGCTGGTGCTGCGACAGTGCAAACCTGGGTTGGTATGGTAACGGGAACCGGACTCAGCGGCGTGAAAGTAGCGCCAGTGGAGGGTACCGAGGAGACAGAAAAAAAAAGCACTTGTAAATAACGCCGTGCCTCTCTCTCTCTCTCTCTCTCTCTCTCTCTCTCTCTCTCTCTCTCTCTCTCTCTCTCTCTCTCAACGACACCGCAGAGCGGACAGCTGGTGGCCATTCCCGAGTTCCTTATCTCTTTTACCTCGCTAAAAATATCTTGCATTGTGCAAGAGAAAAGGGGATCAGACTTTCTGGAACAAAGCCACGAGGTGATTGAACTACGTCGACAGAAAAAAAAAAAAAAAAAAAAAAAAAAAAAAAAAGAACGAAACAGCGGACGACATCGAAAAGAGTCGAGGAGGCAAAATCAAATCAGATGACAGAAAAAGGAGGAATTTCTAGTACAGAACAACGTAATAGATTGCTCAGTCGAACTGAACAGATAAAAAAAAAAAAAAAAAAAAAAAAAAAAACACTGAATTTTTTTTTTATTATTAAAGAGCACTCGATTCAAAATAAATGAAGGAAGAAACATGTGAACAATTTCTACTCCGGGTCATGGACCTTCAAGCAATTTTAACGCGGTATATACGTCACACAGCACACATTTTCCAGGGCATGTGGAAGCAATTTATATTTAAAGACCCCACCACCCCCACCCCTCACCCCCGACATTTTTATCCACCTGCGGTTTAGTAGTCGTAGTAGTAGAAGGAGCATTGTCATTATTGTTATCATTATCTATTCGCGCAGGAATAACTGCACGCATTGCAAGTGCCCGCGCGACGAGCACGATGTGTTCAACGACAATTTCGTCAACGTGCGGGACCGGCTGGGCTGGAAACGGCAGGACGACCCCAACGTGCACACCAGCAAGGAGAAGACTCTGCGGGAGGGATTCACCTGGGTTCCTTCCGGTCTCACCCGAGAGAAAGGTTGGTGTGCACTGATTCTGACGTGTTTGTTTTTGCATTGCGCCATGGTGTAGTAGATACAGCAGTGACGTTTTTAGATTACGTTTAGTTGTGCGGGAGTTGACGTACGTGTGAATCAACTGGACCATGCTGTTATGTGATTCTGAACATAATAAATACCTTGTGTGGAATATGACCATTATATAATTATGTGTTGATGGTGATGGTGTACGTCTTCTTCTTCTTCTTCTTCTTGGTAAATGTGTTGATTCAGGCTGCTCTTTCTTTACCACGTCGTACATAAAATGGCCAAGTTATTGCCAGCGAATCGAATTTGTAATGTAACTTGGAAAAAGAGACGGAAAGAATAGGATATACTAGTAAACAAAATGTGTGTGTGCGCGTGTTGTGTGTGTGTGTGTGTGTGTGTGTGTGTGTGTGTGTGAGAGAGAGAGAGAGAGAGAGAGAGAGAGAGAGAGAGAGGAGAGGTTAAGGAGGGGAGAGAGGATCAAGATAAAAGTGCAGGAAAGGAGATACAAGAGAGGAATGTTAGATTAAATGACCAAGAGATAAAAGACGACGTAGGGATATGGTGGATAGAAAGAGGGATGAGAAAGACTAAATTCAAACGAAAACATGATAAAGATGTTGGAGTAGTTAGGGCAGGTAAGGCTATAGTAAACAAAAAGAGAGGAGAAACATGAAGTTGATCGAAAAGAGAGTTTAACTGAAAAAAAAGAAAAAAAAAATGGTGCACGATTCCTGTGTTTTCAGTCCGTTTTCCCTAACAACATGCCGCATCCAGGACCTTTCAGACATTAGCGTTACTGAGTTGGCCGTCATTCTTGAAGAATGGAGATGAACGTCCCCGTCAGTCTTTAGCTCTTGAAGATATGCCCCACTGACCAGAGTCTTTAGCTCTTGAGAGATATGCCCCACTGACCAGAGTCTTTAGCTCTTGAAGATATGCCCCACTGACCAGAGTCTTTAGCTCTTGAAGATATGCCCCACTGACCAGTCTGTAGCTCTTGAAGATATGCGCCACTGACCAGAGTCTGTAGCTCTTGAAGATATGCCCACTGACCAGAGTCTGTAGCTCTTGAAGATATGCCCCACTGACCAGAGTCTTTAGCTCTTGAAGATATGCCCCACTGACCCAGTCTTTAGCTCTTGAAGATACGTCTGACCACAGTCTTTAGCTCTTGAAGATACGCCCCACTGACCAGAGTCTTTAGCTCTTGAAGATACGCCCCACTGACCACAGTCTTTAGCTCTTGAAGATACGCCCCACTGACCACAGTCTGTAGCTCTTGAAGATACGCCCCACTGACCAGAGTCTGAACGGGAGTCGTAGGGGTCCGATGTCGGCTTCCTCCCACCTGACCCACGAAGTCACAGACTGTGAGATCACAGTGCAGTGGGCGCGTCAGGCCCGGCGACCCGCGCCCGACACACACACCACTCTGATAGGATTAGGCTGGGCCTGTTCCCCAAGGATGAACCTCTAACTGGGACGTCACCAACAGACGCCCCCACCCCCCACCACTCCCCCATCCTTCCTCCCCTCCCAAAGGAGGCCTGGCAGTGCCGGCCTTCCCACCACCATCACCACGCCCCCCCCCCCCCCCTCCCTCCCCCCTGCCCGCCTTCCCTGCCCAAGGTTAACTGTATCTAAGTCGGTTTCTGCCACTATGGGTTTTGAAAATCGTTGCCGTAATGATGATGCCATTACTTCCACTACACGCTCCTTTGAGTTTCCGCGGTGTGCAAGATGGGAGTGGACCTGACGTTTTATTGATTCCTTCCTCCCAGAAGAGCGGGAGGCGATGTTGTCTGGGATGTAAGGATACCCGCCGGGCCGGTGGGAGTCTGATCCACTCGCTTGTTTGTTTTGACCGTACCAGCCGTTTGTGTGTGGTTTTTCGCCGTGTGCAATACTATTCGGTGGACGGAAGAGGAAAGGGAAAAAAGGGGAGGGGGGGGGGGGGGGGGGGGGGGGGGGGAGTAATAAGCAGTATGTATGTGTGCATGCCAGTCGAGAGAGAGAAAAAGAGCGTGTGTGTGTGTGTGTGTGCGCGCGCGCGCGCGCGTGTGTGTATGTGTGTGCGTGTGTCCGAGTCTGTATGGGTGTGCGCGCGCGCATATGTGTGTACGAGTGCAAACGTGAAAAAATCAGTCCTTTTAATAGCCCCAGATGGTGATACATTTTTCGATAGGTTCTGGCATTATTCAGAGTGTGTGCCGGGTAGCATCATAAGTTTGTAGAATTACAACATACTGATTAAAAGTGCACTGCGTTATATGTCGCTTGAGCACGTGCATGCTAACCTGTGAAATCGAAATGATCACAGAAAACGATAAAGGAAGAAGCTGAGGCCACGGATTTCCCTCTTGGCAGTATCTTTAGGTAGTGTAAATTTAGGACTGCCGGTCAGAATTTTCCTTGAGAAAATGATTGCGTGTTTCCCCGATTTTCCAGTTAGTATGTGTGTGTGTGTTTTATATCTGGAAAGCTGGATTTTACGACGCGAAGTCTTCCGTCATGAAGTAGTCTTGGCTGCCATTTTGTTTGCAGGAAGTGCTGTTTCACATGAGAACCCTTGAATTTCAGGGTTACCTACCTTTCTTTTTGTGAGCAGCGATGCTTGATACCACGTTCTTCTGGGGGGGGGGGGGGGGGTAAGAGAGAGAGAGAGTGATTCAGGTCATAGATTTTTTGCTGGTATCAAGCAATGTTGACGTAATGATAATTTCCGGGGAAACGTTGTCTGTATGAGAGTTGCGGGAGGGAGGGAGAGAAGGGATGGGATGGTGGGCACAGTTAAAAGACCAGTTTATGTAGGCCATTAGAAAACCTGAAATTTGAATAGCGTGCATGACATCAGCGCCGAGCAGGTGTGGCATATTGAGAGGCCATCAGTTGGGCATTAACCGATCGTTGCAAAAGCACCGTTCGTGACGTTCACACAGCGGGAGGACACGTATTCGTCTTAGCATAGTGAACGTGGCTCAGCCCACGTATTCGCCTTAGCATAGCGAACGTGGCTCAGCCCACGTATTCGCCTTAGCTTAGTGAAAGTGTTCAGCCCACGTATTCGTCTTAACAAAGTGAACGTGGCTCAGCCCACGTATTCGCCTTAGCATAGTGAACGTGGTTCAGCCCACGTATTCGCCCACGTATTCGCCTTAGCATAGTGAACGTGGGCACAGCCCACGTGGTTATTCGCCTTAGCATAGTGAACGTGGCACAGCCCACGTATTCGCCCTTAGCATAGTGAAAGTGGTTCAGCCCACGTATTCGCCTTAGCATAGTGAAAGTGGTTCAGCGTTAAAGGACAGTAGTATTCTTCTTGGTTAGCAGACTGTGCCGCAGACTTGACTCGACAGCGGGGCAAAGACTGTTATGGTGGGCTTTTCGTCCGTTATTTCTAGAATTGATAGGGAAATTGGGAAGACAGTACTGTTTCTTGGAAGAGCTAGAATGTCGTTATCCTAAGAATAAGGTTTTGTGTGTGGGGGGAGGGGTGGGGGGGGGGGGGTGATGTCAGCTCCCGCCTTTGCCAGGCTGCACACACACACACACACACACACACACACACACACACACACACACACACACACGCGCGCGCGCGCGCACGTTTTTATGGCCTCGAATCCGACGCATCCTGATTTTCTAACGGGTATCACGTTTCCCTCTCCGCCGTTGTAAACAAACATATATCAAAATAGACACCACAATCCCCCCCAGCCTACAATAAATAACTCGGCTATTCGGTGTCCTTGGTGCGACTTGTCAAGTGGCTTGTGTTAAACACGCTGATACACAGGTCGCTTGAAGTTCAAGTCTCGACTGTTCGAATACAATATGGTCCGATCGTCTGTCGCGGTAACTAGTGAGTTAAGGATAGACTGGAGTTGTGCATGGATTGTCGTCGTGAATAGTTTGGAAAGCCGAAGAGGTGCGATCGATTTTAAACGCCTCAACTTGTTCTTTTTTTATTTATTTTTTTTTTTAATTGAGTATTTTTCAAGAAGCCATTGGCTTTGTGACGCCTTTGCTTCGGGCAAGTTATTTATTTTCTTTCTTTCTTTTTTTCAGTTATTTACCGCCCGCTGTCGGCCGGTAATCTTTCAGCCATAAATAATGTAGCTAAAAGGAGTTTTGATTATCTTTTCTTTTTATCCGCTAGCGTGTTGAATGGACTGGTCCAAGCGGACCGTGTCAAACGTGCGGTTTCAGACACCTGAAACATTTGGTTCGAAGAGATCGTCCCCGGCTTGTTTGGAACAGCTAGATGAATAAGATCTTTGTTCTTTGTGCGAGGCTCTTTGAACAAGTTATTCTCAGACTGAAGTCAGAGTTGTAGTCGGGTCAGTAAGGTGGTAAGTTGTGCCTCTATTTGGAGGCTTAACTGACATACGCATACGCGAGTCTGTTGTAGTGTGTGTGTGTGTGTGTGTGTGTGTGTGTGTGTGGGGGGGGGGGGGGGGGAGAAAGAGAGAGAGAGACCAAGGTCTGTGTGTGTGTGTGTGTGTGTGTGTGGTGGGGGGGGGGGTGGGGGGGGGGGGGGGGGGGGAGGGGGGGGGGGGGGGGGGGGAAGAGAGAGAGACCAAGGTCTGTAAATTTGTCATGGTACGGTATTTTCCGGATGGGAATTTTTTGGAAAAAGGCTCCTTTCATTCAGAAGATTATTTCATTTTTCGGGGTATTCGTTGCCACTTCAGGGCTCGGGTTGCTGGAGTAGTGCCCTACTCATCCCACAGACTGTCCACCCATAGACGGACATGGCAGGGATAACACTGTCCGTCCATTGATCAAAGGTAAAAAACAACAACAACAAAAAAAAGGTCTGTAGTGCGGTTTGTCAGCGATTTTGGAGTGATAGTTGAGTCAAGCGGTTTTCGGATTGAAATTTTTGGAAAAACCTCTAGTTCCTCAAGTCACCGTGATCTCCTCTCGTCCCTCTATTCTTGCCTCTCTCTCAGGGCTCTCCTCTCCTCTCTAGTCTCTCATCCCACAGACTGTCCTCACCCATCTCTTCTCTTGGCAGGGGATAAACTCTCTTTTTTGTAGATAAACCTCGACTCAGCGTCCAAGAACTTGCATTCCGCAAGAGTCCGGGACCCCTTTGCAAATCAAGTTCTCGCAATCGCTTTTCAAGTCACCCCCGTGATCCACCTCGTGTGGCACTCTCTATCGGCATCCACCCCTCTAGAGCCTTTTTCCCTGAGAAGAGCGAACCAAATCATCTTGTCGGGAGAGGCCCTAGTCAAGAGCTCTTGTCGCTCTCCACTCCCCGGTGACCTCCAATCTCTCTCTCTCTCTCTCTCCTCTCCTCTCTCGATAATTTTTTTTGTAGATAAACCGACTTCAGGATTGCAGACCGCAAGACCTCTGTACCCAGTCCTCGCAAAGCTTTTCCAAGTAAGTGAAGAGTGGAGGCACGGCTATCGGCATCCACACAATGCTGGCCTCAAAGAGCCGCTTGTCCATGAGAAGAGCGAACCACCAATCATCTTGTGGGAGAGGTAATCCGTACCGCCGTAGTCAAGAGCTGTCGCTCCGGTGACCTCCAAGAGAGGTGCTCTGTCCTCTCACCTCTCTCCTCGATTCAGACGGATGGTAGTAGATGGTGAGATTACCGTCGAAGTCTGCGTGGATTCAGCGTCAGACGAATCGTGTGGTGGCGCCTTTATTACACGGCTAACCTGTTCCGACCCGGTCTTCAACAAATGTCCTTCCCGCGCAAGGTAGAGCGGTTCGATGTCCGGTGGCTCATTTCAGGGCCTGCCTCCTCCCCCCCCCCCCCCCCCCCCCTTCCTCCCCTGATGGATGGGGTCGACCCCAGTGACTGCAGGGTGCTGATGCATCTCCTGGCTTTTATGGCGCAGGGAGATGACAGAGTCAGGGGGCGGAGTTAGTGGGATTCTCGGTGTGTTGTTGGGATCCAATCGATTCGGGGGTCTGACTGTTAGTCCATAGGCTAAGGGTTCCCGGCCGATCGGTTTTTCCTTTTTTGTCTGGGTCCCTAGTCGGTTGGATTGCTTTGGAAATGGGGGAGGGAGGTGAAGGTGGATGGGGAGGGAGGTGGAGGGACGGGGAAGATAGTGTAAGATTGACAAGTCTGTATGGCTGGTTCTGATGACGTCTCGTGGGGTTTGGTGCGGAAGGGTGGAGGTTAGGCCGACTGTGCGTCCGGTGGTTTGGGGTGAGGAGGGGGGAGGGTGTTCTTTTCGGGGTGCTGAAGTTCGCACTTTTTCCGCATATAGAAAATGAAATCGCACGTTTAGATGAAAGCATACGTACAAAAAAAAATTGGGGGAGGGGGGTTGGAGATATGCTGAAGATGAAAATGGTCCTACACAGGAAGAAACTACGCATTCAGAAAATGAAAACGTTTTGCAGAAAATGAAAACATGCAAAGAGAAGGAACAGAATACGTGTGCAGTTTGCACCCAGATCGAAGAGATAAGTGACGGCTCGTCCTGTGTATCCTTTTGTTTTTAATGTTGGTTGTCCTGCCTGGGGAAACCCGATCGGTCGAAACGTGTTGTGTCTGTTTCGTAAATTTTTTTTTTGTTTTCGCTTCTCTTGGCGGCTCAATCAGTTTGTTTTGGTTTTTTATGCTTCATTGCCCGTCTGCAGTCGCCGCATTTTGAAACCAGCGTGAAGAACATCAACACGCACATGCAGCCAGTGCGTGCGCGTAAGATCAAACAACGCGTGACAGATCTTGTCACCATTGTTCACGACGTGTAAACGGAAATGCGCTCAGCAGGCACGGTGCCCCCGACAAGCAGTGATAAAGAACACGCTACGAGGAGATTCGTGGTGTTTTGAGGGAGGGGATGACGAAGGCAAAGGAACCAGAGGAAAGTCCGTGACAGTGAAAGAGAGAAAGCGGGAGGCTGTTTGACATTCGTTCGTGATCGTGCCCATGTGGCTGAAATGGTCTCGTATCAGAGTGATACATAAACAAAAGGAAACTGAGCTATGTTGACAGGACAGATCAGCCCTACGCAATCATTGTTATATAAGAGGCACACTCGGCCGTACACTGGGCACCTTTTCGTCTACCGAGTGCACACTTTTCAGCAGCGTACTTCTCTGCCTTGGAAAAATGTAGAAACCTGTACAGAAGTTGAATAACATTTAAACACATGAAAGCAGATCATGAACAGAACTAAAACGATTAAAAATGCTGTTGTGTGAATTAACATCTGATGATCCAAAGACGACTGAGGACTAGATCTTCTCTGTTGGCAATCATCGGTGTTTGCTCTTGTTTAATATCCAACTCTCAGCGCCTGATTTTTCATCGGTCTCACTTCGTATATGAAAGAAAGAAGAAAAATACGTGTGCGTAAACAAATGAAAGAGATGCAAAAGGATTAGCGATTTGATCACAAAGTTTACTTAAAACAGGAACATCATAAAAGCAAATATGAGACGTTCGTGCAGAAAACGAATGGACGTGGGAGGTGCAGATCACGAAATGCCAACTTTTTCACTCTCTGTGTGTGTGTGGTGGGTGGGTGGTGGGGTGGTGTGTGCGTGCGTGTGTGTGTGTGTGTGTGTGTGTGTGTGTGTGTGTGTGTGTGTGTGTGTCCTGACCTCCAAACGTAAAAGAAGAATCGTGTAGAAAAACAAAAAGCGAGAGGAAACGGCGCTATATTCTCCTGTTCACTTGAACCGCTGCTCGCCAAAAGCGGGGGACAAGTCAAAGGGGAACAACTCCTGTGAAAGCTCCAAGCCACACAAGAGCATGGGTTGATGTTCTTTAAAGAACTGAAACGGGTTTCTTGCGCGCGCGCTCTGCCAGAAAACTTGTTTTAAATATATTAGTGTAAATAATCAGGTGTTAAATAATTTTGCCAGTTAAGGAACCAGATTCAGAATGTTAGCCCAGATTCACAAAACATGTTCCCGCCATTTGCTGGTTGATTTCATAATTGAAGCTCTCTGCTATCTGCGGAGTGTCATTCTGAACATCTTTTTCACGCGTGACGTTGCAGATCGAGGAGTACATGGACCAGCTGCCGAACCACAAAGTACCCCGCGTGGGCACGCCAGGGGAGCGGTACCGGGACCTGCAGCTGATCCGGCAGCTGCCCAAGCAGGACCTCAGCGACCGCTACTGCAAGGCCCTGGAGGACCCTAGCGAGACCAAGGAGTTCCGCATCTTCCGGGAGCTGAGGGACCAGGTGGCCATGGACATCGGCTCGGTCAAGGAAGCTCCTGCTGACACGGTGAGAGCCAGTCTGGAACGAGACGTTGCGCCGAACTGGTAACGGTGGTTCGCTGTCACACGGATCAAAATATAAAGACATCCAACCTGTGTCTCTTCTCTTCCTCTCTTCTCTCTCTCTCTCTCTCTCTCTCTCTCTCTCTCTCTCTCTCTCTCTCTCTCTCTCTCTCTCTCCATACCTCCATCCTTGCTGATGTGGTGAGGAGGCGTAGAATACAGGATATAGATGTTGAAAACATATGTTTAGATGTTTGTTGTCTGCCGAACCAACTCAGAATTCAGAACTCGGGGGAGGGAGAGGGGGGATATGTAATCGAGGATTGATATTGTAGACATTGTATATTCTTCCAGTCTGTGATTGGAAGCGATGTATCGTAAGGCAGCATCACTCTCCCATACCGATCATAGAAACACGTACACTTGTTTATTTTCAGTCAAACGAATCTGATAAACACGTATGAGATACATGTTTTCAGTCAAATAAATCTTATAATCAGCGTAAGATACTTGTTTGTTTATGAATGACCTATGAGTTGATTTTAACGTGGTGACAGCCCTGATATGTCCCTTTCCGGTCGGCTGGGCTATAAGCAACATATCTTATCTTACCTTACTTGTTTGTTTTCTGTCAAACGAAGTAATGAACCCCCACCTTCCACCCCCCCCCACCCCCTTCCCAATTTGCTCCCAGCTCTGTGGGAGTTTGTAGCGTGAGAAGGGGTGAGAGGTATAATCCTGTTGCGGGTGGCAGAATTGTCTGAGGCTGATGCGCCTCGTACTAAAAGTTATGCTCTCGTGTGTGTGCACGCGCGCGCGCGTGTGTGTATGTGCGTGCGTGCGCGCGCGCGCGGACGCGCACTTCTGTTGTATCTTGCACACGCAGCTTTCGCAAGGTCGACATGGACAAAACAATATGTCATCTTCGTCGTGACGATTGTGCTTGTGTCCTTTGCTACAGTGGCCACGGCGGACACAGAAGAACCGAGTATCGTTATCACTGACGTCGTCGTCGTCATCATGGCTATCTTTTGTCGTCGTCACGATTCCACTTGTGTCTCTTAGACATGAATTTGCTACAAAGCTGAAGTGTGCAGATGGGAATTGGTCATCAGCACCACCATCACCATCATCGTCCATATCACCAACATCATCACTGTTACCAACATCGTCATCATCATCCTCATCCTCATCATCATCACCATTTCATAAAACTTGTGTATGGGAGAACACTGTTCATTTCATTGAGTAAGCGATTATATTGGTCGCTGAAAGCAAAACGATTCGAAAGCATATGGGCAGATGGGGCGAGACTGTGGAGGGAAAGTCTTGGTAGTGTGAACGACTTTGTCTACGCATGATTACATTTTAACGTCTGTCGGTGCAGCACTCACAATATTCCCTCAAAGGAAAAAAAAAAAACAGTTCGTAATCGGGTGGGGGGAGGGGAGAGAGAGAGGGGGGGGGGGGGGGGGGTCAGTTAGAAAGCAGACGAACGATGGGTAAGCAAATAATTTCCGTTAGTACAGCGGATGGTTTATGGGAGCATTAATCATCTTCATCATCGTCGTTTTGTCTCGCAGACCTGCTCTTGCTGCAAAGGTGACGTGGACAAAGATGAGCTTGTGGTGACGGCCCCCAAGGTGGGGGAGGGAACCTACTGGCACCCGGCCTGCTTCTCGTGCAGCACGTGCGAGGAACTGCTGGTGGACCTGGTCTACTGTCAGCACGACAAGCACCTGTACTGCGAGCGACACTACGCCCAGATCATCAGGCCCCGCTGCCCCGCATGCGATGAGGTGTGTGTGTGTGTGTGTGTGTGTGTGTCCGTCCGTCCGTGCCCGTCCGAATGCATGTAAATTGTGTGTCTGTGTATGTGTCTGATGGAGTGGATTCTTCAGAATCTGCCTCAGTTTGTCTTCTTCACGTAAAGGTCATCATCTTTTAAAGTTACGTTCACAGCCACGAATATAGATGCACGGTATAATAACATCTACGCGGAAAAAAAAAAAACGTGTGCTCTAGTTGTATGTGTGTGTGTGCGAGCGCGTGTGTGTGTGTCTGTGTCCTCCCACTGAAAGGGAAACAACTCGACGAAGAATGCTGCTGAACAGATAATAGTTCTTGCCCCTTAAATGCAGGAATGTGCAGAGGCGGTGGGGGGGAGTCAGAAAGTCCTCGGTTTCTGGCGCTCTTTGTGATCGTAATTTTTTGTGTCAGAGAAATACACTGGTTTTGTGTGTGTGTGCGCGCGCGCTAAGGGAATCAACTCGAGGATGTATGCTGCTCAACAGACAAATTTCTTGCCCGTACAATGCGGGAATGATGAGAAGGGGGAAACTCGGAAAATCTTTGAGTTGCCAGCGCCCTATGTGATCATGTAATTGTGTGTGTGTGTGTGTGACTTAACATTTCAGTGAAAGCTATTTGTCCACACAGAGCAATTATGCAAAAGCAGTTTCCTTTTGTCATATGATCAGAGTTCTGGTCGGCTGTGTCACTGGCATGGAAAATCTAACGGCAAATTAATGGATTTTTTTTTTTAACCTGACGGCCACTGATTTGCCGCCACATGTCACATTTTAGAGTAGTATCACCTAACATTCGCCCTGATGTGGCCCCTTGTGGTTGAATTGAATTGAACCTAACATTTAAATGACCATTCAGCGAAGGTGAACATTATATAGAATGCAGTGTAGAGGGTACAGGGACCACGAAATTGGAGGGGGGGGGGGGGCGTCCTCTCATCACCTTGACTTTTTAGTTTTAGTCTTTCATAAATGCACAGGGTACAGTATTTTCAGGTAGGACAATGAAGAATGACTTAACGATAAGATTTTAAATTTGACTAAAGTTTTTTTTTGTTTTTTTTTTTTTTAAAGTGTGTGAAGCACTGCTGTCAACCGTATTTCTTCTAAGTAGCGCTGCCTCCAACCACCTCATCTGTCTTTTACCCTGGTTAAAGATAAACACGGCTGATAATGAATAGAGATGGGACGGAGGCTATTGTTACAAGCGTCTTCTGTGTGTGTGTGCTTTATTTAGTGTTTCAGTAACTCTCATAATTTTTTTTTTTTTTTAGGGGAAAAAAAGGTTGCTTGCTGGAATTACCATCGTTTGCCATTCAAGTTCTCGTGACTAAAGAGTCGGTCACAGGCCTGTCCTGGTCACGCAGGTTTTTAACGTTAGTGGGGATAGAAAATAAAACGGGACTGCAACATCACTAGAAGCCAGGCGAAATACAAAAGAGCACTGCAAAAAAAATTGTCAGACTGATTGCAGTTTTTTTTTAGTATTGTTTTTGCTTTCTGCTTTTTTTTTTTTTTTTTTTTTTTTTGATGAGTTCTTTGTAATGACTGAAGAAGATGTAACAGTCGAAAATCTGCCTGTATTCTGTATTAAGTGAGCGTTACTTTGCACCTGGTTTTGCGGTTCGTTTTTATTTTCGACTGTTGGGATAGTTGTTGGCAGCGCCTGGAAGTTTGGATTAAAGCAAGAGAATTAACTTGGTTAACTTGGTCTCTCTCTCTCTCTCTCAGTCTCTGACTCTGTCCGTTGCTGTCTGTCTCTATATCTGTCTCAGTCTCTCTCTCTTTTGCTCTCTCTCTCTCTAGCTCGCTCTCTCTCCCTCCCTCCACCCACCCAACCCTCCCCCTCCTCCTCCTGACCCTCCTTTTTTCCTGACTCTCTCTCTCTCCTTTTTCCCTGACTCTCTCTCTCTCTCCTGTTAGTTCCTCCAAGTAGCACGTCCTCCCACGTGTGTATAATGTCTGTGTCGGCGTGTGATCTGTGTTTTCTTTTCACTCTCTCTCTCTCTGCGTGCGCTCAGTTTTCTCTCTTCGCTCTATCCAGCCCTCGTATTGACCCGCCTGTGTTCGGCGTGAAAAGGCCGGCTGCCTGATTGCCCAGCCCTGTTGCACCTGCAACCACGATGGCAAGCAGTTCTACCCGCTGGTTTTCAGACTGCCTGTGTTTTCTTACCATTAGAGCCGCTGTTGGCATCCTAACAAACATGATCGTTGGCCCGAAGCTTTATGTAACGTCAGGCCCCTCAGCTGGTGCTGCTGACAGCGATGGTTGTGAGGACGCCGCCCCGATAATCTTGTCTGTCTGCCTCTCGCTCTCTGTCTCTGTATGTGTGTCTGTCAGTCACTCTCTCTCTCTCTCTCTCTCTCTCTCTCTCCCCCCCCCCCCCCCCCCCCCCCCCACTTCCTCTCTCATACTTTCCTGCTGTTCCTCTCTCTCTCTCTCTCGGTCGCTTGCTTTCCTGCCCCCACTCTCTCTCTCTCTCTCTCTCTCTCCTCTCTGTCACCATTTCTCTCTCTCTCGCTCCCTCCCTCCCCCCCCCCTCCCCCATCCATCTGTCTTTCACACTCAAGCACTCTCTCCTCTCTCTCTCTCTCTCTCTCTCTCTCTCTCTCTCTCTCTCTCTCTCTCTCTCTCTCTCTCTCACCACTTCGCATTGTATTGCCCAGACGCCTTCCAATAACGAAGTGAACAAGTGCACGATCACGGACTGGTCAGCGCTCAGTTAGTGGTGACAACTGATGCATACAGCCTTCTCAGCCTATGTCAGTTGATCCTTTGCACGTCATAGTCATGGGTGTAGTGAAAGTTGGTGGTGATGAGGTTTCTACATACAGGAAAAAAATTTTTTGACTCGGTTTTTTTCCCCGTACACCCACTAGGGCAGGACCCTGGGTCCCCGCGACAAAAAGCCTCCCCCCCTTCATGTAACAAATCCGACCCTGCCGATAGTGGTATCTGGTATCTGGCCGTAGGTACTTGGAGGAAGAATAGCGTGTGTGTGTGTGTGTGTGTGTGTGTGTGTGTGTGTGTGTGTGTGTGTGTGTGTGTGTGTGTGTGTGTGTGTGTGTGTGTGTGTCGGTACTCGTATGTCTGTGTGCTTCTGTATGTGAACTAGCTCGAATGCGTTCATGATTGAAGTGGATTTTTTTTCCCCGTCTGATCTCCCGAGATGACTCCAGCTGCATTACTTCCAAGTCGTTCATTCCGGATTCCCTGTACACAGCCACACCCAAAATGTGTCCTGTTGCAGCTCCAGTATCGGCAGTTCACTGGGAGCGATCAGTGTCGGGTCGTCACAAGGCATCTTACCGCAGGAGACCCAGCAGCACCGCTGTTGACTCTCTTCATTGGTGTTCACGGTGTCTATTCTGATCCAGCAAAACGCATGACACCAGCCGCTAAGTCCCCAGCTGACGATCAGGATTGCCACTGAGTCACCGTACTAGCGGGAGCGAGAGTCGTTCTTGGAGGAAGCCGCTATGTCCCGTCAGTCAAACATCAGCCTCGTGTACTTACTTGGCTTGCCCATGCCACGAATAACTTGGACGCGAATATACCTTGACTCTGACGCCTTGGGGAAATCGAAACTGAATCCGCAATTAGGAAAGTTTATATAAAAAAAAGGAGGCGGGGGGGGGGGGGGGGGGGGGGGGGGGGTACAGTGTTTGAGAACGCCAGAAAAGGGAAGGTACAGACACAGAACTTCTAGATGGGAATACAGTTTGTATTGAGACCTATCGTCGTCCCCACCGGCAAAGGTGTGTGCCAGTGTATGAGGACGAGTTTTAGTAAGCCTATTGCTGCTCTGTGTGAGCGTTTGGTGTTTTCAGTTGGAAAATAAGCTCTCGTACCAGCCGTCTCACTTTAAATGAAAAATATTATGGTTACGATGATGCTGTTTAATAGTAGACACTAGCATCAGCTCACCACTTGTCAAGTTGTTCTTAAACCAGTTTAGAAATGATTTGATCTGGCTTCTTGTCGGTGAATGTATGCGCTCGTTGTGCCAGTGTGTGTGTCTGTGTCTGTGTGTTTTATTGTCGGTGTTCATTGGGAGCGAGGAGAGGGAGTAGTAGATGTGCTAATGTCCCCAGTGTCACTACGTCTCTGGTCAGTGTCTGTCTCTCCGCTGTCTGTCTGTGTATCTGTGTGTGTATGTGTGTGTCTGTCTGTCTGTTTGTGTCTGTCTGTCTGTGCGTGTTTAAATGTGTCCTGCCCATTTGTATTCTCCTGATGACCATTACGAAACAGTGTTCTTCCTGTTGATGTTACAACACTCGAGACTACTACTGTGCTCGGTGACCGCACGATTTCCGTGCCGTTTCTATTCCGGCTCTCTGCGCCGTAAACAAACGGAGACAACCAGTCTAGTGTGCCCTCTAGATGTCGGTGGACGACCAGGACTGAAGAGGCAGAAGACAGCAGTTAGTGTGACGGAGAGTCAGATGGTGGAGAGGCCACTTCAACGCGGAATAGGGGACGAAACTCAGCGAGGCAACGGGACATTGTTCGGCCGAGCGCCACGTGCTGAGCACCGTCTTCCGGTATCCACCCTCCACGGGGTCACAGGTCGGGGTGCCGTTTCCTGTCTGACACCCACCGTGCTGACAGACCACACTGACCAGCGATCTAGGATGGTGAGGTGATGTGATGTTCAGCTCTTGAACACGTCGCTGCACGAGCGGTTTGAGCCATAGGACTGGATTGGCGATTTATTCTCACAAGGTCAAATCTACATTCGTGCCAAAGGTATGTCTGCCCGCTGATGCAGTCCTGATGGAAATGATAGCTTTATTGTTAATACCATTTAGACTGCTAAGTACGAGTCCGCGGGGGAAGCAGGAAGAAACTTGATGCGGATGAAATTTAAAGACGAAATCATTTTGTTTGTGGATTGTTTCCTAAGACATGGTAGCCGTGTAAAACTTGCGTTGGTGAGATTTTTTTCACTTGAACCACCGACGAAAGTTGATCACCATACGCTTGCAGAGACACTTAGCCTTTGGCCGAGAATGGATTTCTGATGTGATTGAAATATGTCCGGTTGTCATCACTGCTTTCAAGATGGAGTTCCGCTCTGTTTGAAATATGTCCGGTTGCGATCACTTATTGTCTCGAAGAATGGGTTCTGATCTGTTGACAGACCAAGTCTCGGTGTGTTTGTCTTGCCTTTCTATTAATGACGACATCAACTTAACGATTTTCTGGCCACACTTATGCCTTGGTTAGCTCGATGTCGGCCTTCTTTCTGTCTGGCGGATTTATGTGGATTGTCATTTGGGGACTGACCTGATGGAATGACGGTCGCCACTCTGCAAGAGAAACTCGAGCTTTGTTGTTTCCGTTATTTTCAGCCTATGACTGAAATGGCTTAGCTGACATATATGGACTAATGTACCTGTAATGACACCGCCTTGAATTGCTGTCGACAGCAAGTGCCTTCAGAGGTATGGATGATTGGTAAACAGCTTCCTCGAGCCACGACAGTCTTCACAGAACACCACGATAATGGCCGCTCAGCAGCACTGAAGGCAGGGTCTGTTCTTGTGGGGCGCCCCATGGCCAATTCATGTTGTTGCAACGATTTTACAAGACGAACCAGTGATTACGGCTGTCTGTGGAAAATCGGGATGAGTGGCGTGAAAGCCGTTGAAGCCACAGAGAAGACGCGGAAACCATGAGACTTGGCTACAAGATCAAACGAAGAAGAATATCCCGCAAAAGCGGATGCAAATCCTGAGTGCAAGGGGAATTCCACCCTGTTCTCAGGCTCTGTTTTTAGTTGTTTGCTAACGAGTTTTCCCTGGGCAGGTCATCAAAAAGGGAGGGACTTCAGATATTGATAGGTTATTATTGTCCTTTTGAAACCTTGCAAATTTTGCTGATGGCTGGACCGCCCAACAATATCCGGTCCCTAATTTAGCGGACATACCGACCGATATACGAATAGTGAGGGCCGAGGAAGGAAAAAAAAAAAAAAAAGTACCCAGCCGCGCGAGCTTCGTTCGTCATAGTCTAATTACCACGGAATGCACTGATTGTGGTCACGCAACACATCAGTAAAACAGATGCTGCACAAGTGAAGAACTCGGAGCTAGAAACCGAGCACTCGGCAGAATTTGTTTGGCACAGACCTCCGCTAAGCTTGAACGGGTCCAGGATCTGCCCATCGATGCATCCGACTTTGTACCATGGATCTGTCCCAGAATGTTATGGGCTCGTCCTTTGGGTATATTCCATCTTTTCCACAAAGTTTCATTACATCAGATCAGTACTTTCTGCATTAATATATCGACGGGTCCTTGATCCCTCTTCTCGGATCCGGATCCGCATCCAAATTTAGTGCCTACGTGGGTTCGTCTTCAGACCACATTTCATTTTTCTGCCAAGGTTTTTTTTTTTTTTTTTTTTTTTTCCCCCCGCGCACTTTCGTTCGTGAAACAAGTTCAGAGCACGTGCGCGTTTGGTTTTGCGTGTTGCTACAGTATGCTCGCCTCGGGTCAATGCGTTTTAGAGACTGACTTCCGAGCGCTGTCTTCTAGGAATGCGTGCGAACGAAAGTCAGGCCTAATATCGACCCGTTTTTTGTAAGACGTTGGAGCTGTGCTGGTGTCTGGCGATAACTACCCCCATAAAATTTGGTACCATAAAACTCTGGAAAGCTGGCTTGGGAAAAATAAAAGTCAGGGAGAGGGAGAGGGGCAAAGCGGGGGAGTTTGGTTTTAACTGTGGACGGGTGTGGGAAGAAATTGGGAAAAAAAAAAAAAAAAAAAATGAAAGCAAGAGCAGAGAGGAGAGTTTTGCACACCGCCCTGCAGCGCCGCGCGCCCTACATAGACATGATGTGGCGGCGCGAGATGTTTGAGTGAGTGTGAGGGTTGGCTTGATCTCTTCCTCTCTTTCCTTCTCTCTGTCTCTCTCTGTCTCTCACTCTCATCCTGTCACTCGCTTTTCCTGCCTGCTCCTTGGAGTACGTTGTGGTGCGTGTCCTTCCTCCTCCTGGCTGCTCCAGACCGCGCTAGCTTGGCATCGGGACTTTCGGGTAAATGCCTCATTGTTGACTTGTGTTGGCTGGTTGTGTGTGACTTGTGTGTGTGTGTGTGCGTGTGTGTGTGTGTGTGTGTGTGTGTGTGTGTGTGTGTGTGTGTGTGCATGGTTGATGAACAACAAAAAAAATTCCGATTCCCATCCCTCTCTCTCTCTCTCTCTCTCTCTCTCTCTCTCTCTCTCTCTCTCTCTCTCTCTCTCGTGTGTGTGTAAGCTGTTGCACATACGGTCTATGCGCAAAGGATAAAGATTTTGTGTGCGTGTATGTTCAGGTGTAAACGCGTATGCTCTCTCTCTCTCTCTCTCTCTCTCTCTCTCTCTCTCTCTCTCTCTGTCTCACGCTGTAAGCGCACGCTCACGTGTTACTTTTTTTTTTTTTTTTGGCTGGTAGCTATAGCAACCGCTTAAGTAATTCTGGTGTGTCGTACTGGAGATGACATTGAAACGGTGTCATTATTTTTAGCAGTTTCACTGGGTCTGTGTCTGACTGATTAGTGGACCTAACGCTTCCTTTTACACACCAATACAACAGCTGTGCGTGTCCCGCGTCTTTTACTACGTTCCCGTCGTTCGAATAACGTAGGCTTACCATTGAGTTCTGGTTATGTAAGAATGTCAGATCTCCACAAAGTCTGGGTTGTTTGCATTGCCGGTGACAACGCACGAGTCATCAGATCGATCTCGAAACATTCTGCATTCGACGAGGAAGAATCCAGTAGCATCTCTCTCTCTCTCTCTCTCTCTCTCTCTCTCTCTCTCTCTCTCTCTCTCTCTCTCTCTCTCTCTCTCGCATACACACACACACACACGCGCACACACACACACACACACACACACACACACACACACACACACACACATGAAAAATAAGATGGCACACCGGGATAAACATCCCAGAAGAATGGGAATAGAGGATCTAATTGATACTACCTATGATACCACTGGAACAATCAGTAATCTCGCGAAGATGGGCAGCGAAAAAGCATACAAGAGTCAAAAAACAGTATAGCTATTTTCATCAGGAAAACAGTGAATCTCCATGAAAACAGCGAAAGGAGTTGAAACAGCTATTATCTTGAGGGTGCTTGGATAATCACGGCTGGGATTTTTTTTTTTTGTTGTTGTTTTTCATGAGGATACAAATTCTTTTATAAATGATCATAACTGTTATCATTGGTTTTTCCGAGGAAAATGGCTAATATTGCGAGGAAAAAGTCGTTAACAGAGAAAACGAGTATGGCTGCTCTTCATCATGGCAGTTGCAAATGGAGTCGGCAACAGAGGGGGAAATAGTCGTGATCCCGAGGATCGGATCCCTGTTTTCCTGTGTTCGTTGTTCCTTTAAAAAACATAACCGTTTTTTTCCCTCGAAAATGGGAAAGGTTAAGATCCCATGTGATAACAACAAAATTAATGATTGTTTTCTGGGGAAAATAGGGAAATCACTTTGGATTCGTGGGGAAAACAGAGAAAATAGCTATTATGTCCTTGGGAAAACAGTGGTGATCATCAGGGATAACAGCTTAACCCCGTTTTCCCTGCAGGATACTAGCCTTGAAAAGTAAGAGTGCAGACGGGAATAATCATCCCAGGGAAACTAGGAATGAAGGATCCATCCGACACAATACTGACCCCACCAGAACGACAACGCCACATCCTATGTTGGGAGGCAGCCACGATTCGAACTCTGACAGAGCATGACTGCCGCGAACTCTGTGTGTACACACTAAACCAAACAGTCTTCCAGAGCGGATACTTCAACGTGTTTTATCGGTTAGCCGCAGTGTGCCGTTCATGCAGTCCTGAAAACTGGAGAAAGGTAGGGCCTACTGGTTGAACGTCTCGATCTCCCAGCTTTTTGCCGCATGCGGCCGGGCACTGAGATGACGACGGAATGTTCTCAGTGTCAGACCTTAAAATCGCCCCCCACCCCCCCACCCCCCCTCTTTCTTTCCGTGTGGTTCGGTGTCTTGACCCTCTTAAACTGGAACTGGGTACTCGAAGAAATATCTGTGGACTGGAAGAAATCGCGAGCATGCCGTGTCTGAGGCAGTGAAGCATGCGCCGGGTGTCAGACAGGGGGGCTTTAAATCGTCGTTCAGAGAGACAGCTTTATGCACATTCCAGAGTAGGCCGGAGAAGTTCACCGGTTATATTCGTAGCGTACGCTTGAGGGCAGAGGCACACTCACTCACACACCACACACACACACACACACACACACACACACACACACACGCTGTAGGCGGAACATTGTCTGCGGCATGCTAGCGTAAATTCAGGCGCTTGCAGCCAAGATAATGCAAATAGGCTGTGGGATTCCGGGTGAAACAAAAACCAACCAACAAAACTGCCCGGTGCCATGACGTTTCCCATATAGCAGGCATTCCGAAGATCAAGATCTGGTGTATGTCTGATACACTCGTTTTATCCCCCCCCCCCCCCCCCCCCCCCCCCCCCTTTCCAGCCCTGCTTTCCCCTTCTCCATTCTACCGGCCTTACCACTGAACTTTCCATGGCTCCTGGTGCAAACATAGCCCCCCCCCCCCCCCCCCCTTTTTTTTTTTTTTCCGTCACATCTCCTCCCCCCCCCCCCCCCCCCTTTTTTTTTTTTCTCTCTTTTCTTTTTCTCCTCCCACAGGTATGTAAGTTAGCATCTTCTGATTTTCACACTATTTCCCAGGAGTTTATGTCGTCTTTTATGTCGTAGTAGTCCTGCTGCAGCGACACAAAAATATCAGTCGTACTGCGGCGATGACGGAGAGAACGATTGGAGTCTTGTGTGCGTGTTCTGCTTGTCTTTGCTGTTGAAATCACTGTGTCGAAAGAAATTAGCCCCCTTTCGTTTATATACATTTAGCAAGTAGATCTATTACCGCATCAGTCGAAAGAAAACTGGTTATAAATCTGAACGAGAGAGAGAGAGAGAGAGACTGGTGTCTGACAGTTATTGATTTTGCCAGAGATGATGCTGGCTTTCCCACGTGACCAGTGACCTTGTACGGAGACAGGGATGGGACACTGACCGAGTTATCGGTGGTTTCCGCCCACAGATAAATCATGCAGATGTCGGTTTCCAGCTCACCCATTGCTGGGCCGGGCCTATCCAGCCCTGTCTGCAGAATGACAGCGTTTGTATTCGATAATCGTGGTACTTGTTCTGGAGCTGTTTTGTTACAGTCGAAATGCGCCACTGAGGTTCTTCTGTCAAGATTGCCAGTCCCTTTGTTTTTCTCTCTCTCTCTCTCTCTCTCTCTCTCTCTCTCTCTCTCTCTCTCTCTCTCTCTTTTTTTTTTTTTTCCCTTTTTTTTTTATAAACAGAGACGAGGTACTCTCCCCATCTAGACCTACAACGACTTTCTTTGAATAACAAACACCCTCGATAGCTATACTACCTTCTTCTGGTGGCAAACAGACTTGGCGTTGTTGGTCACAGTCCTTATCAGTACATCCTGGTGGTGCGTGTTGCTTACAAAGCGTCTTCCAGTTCGCTGAAAAAGGCAGATAGTGCTGCCTCAGCTCCGCCATTTTTATTTCTCTTCTCCAGCAGGTTTCTTCCGGCACTGTTAGCAACACAGTCCGGGGGTGGGTGGGGGGGGGGGAGGGGGGGGGGTGTTGGGAGGGGTGGTTCCATTATCAGATAACGTTCCTCATGATGAATGGCAGTGACAGCTGTTACACGACAGCCTGTGTGAGAGAAAAAGCACTGTACTACGTTGTTCAAACAAAATGTCTCCAGTACGACTTCTGTTGTTGTTGTTTTCTCCACAGTGACAGATTACATTGCGACCCTTTAAAAGACACGTTTCTTTAACGAAGTTAAATGACAGACAGTGTGATCAATATGTGTTGTCGTTATCCTGCGCAGGTTGCTTGTCCTGTCCCATATATCTTTCGTACTGTGTGCAAGATAACGGAAACTGACCGAAAATACCGCCGAAGAAAACGCAGTTAAAACAAGTGCACAAGAGGAGCCTCTATGCAGGGGATGGTTTGCGTCTCCTTTTCCACTGCCCTTTTCGTTATGCTGCCGTTATGCAGTGGTGTATAGATGGCGGTGATTGTGATAGACATAGATTACATGCGTGGGTGCATTTTAATCTGCGCTGCTGCTTTAAAGTCGACGTTAGATGGAATGTCGGTGAAATTCATAACAGGTGACTGTATACGGAACCGATGAAATTTGAGTCCGAATCTTCAGCAAAATAGAAATATTGTAACAGTATTCACTGTATGTTGTAGAATGTATGCAACACTGTTACAATACAGTATTGTAACAGTGTTGCATACATTCTAAAACGTTACAGTACGGTCTTTCAACTGCAAGGTGTTTCAGTCACATCTCGCTGCTACGCATCGCAGCATCGGTGGGTGCATATTACGCCAAGAACAGGCCGGTTTCAGGAAAACAACATCATGTATCGATATGCCTTCTTACTTTGCCAGATCCTCGAGCAGTTTTCATGGATGGACCGCCCGCTCTTATGAAGTCTGTTGACTTTGATCATGCTTTTGATATAGCCTGCGTCGTGCCTATGTCTCTGGACAGTCGTCTGATGATAACAGCACATCCTAGAAACTGAGCAGCATGTTCCAGTCTCCTTACAAGAACTTCGAGTGCCATGTCATGCACAACAACGAACTGTCGGAACCATTTAAGGCAGACACGGGAGTCGGACAAGGTACATCCTGTCACCGATGCTGTTCTCGTTGGCTATTTGCATAGCATGTAGTGGACCCTGACCTCGATCTTGGAGAAGATGGACTATGCAGACGACCCGAGGCTTCTATCAAACAGGCACGGGACACCCAAGTAGTAAACAGGGAGCCTCGACGGGACGTCCAGCGGGCTAGAAGTAAACGATAAGAAAACGCAGCTCCTGAGGAAGAATGTCATAACCGACAACCCAGTCATCGTAAGCGAGAGGCCACAGGAGGGCGTACAGGAGTTTGTCTCTGCTCGGGCAGTAGCGAGTCCACAGACGGTAATTGTGATTAGATACAGGAGTTCGTCTGCTCGGGCAGTAGCGTGTCCACAGACAGTAACTGTGATTAGATCAACAACAGGATCAGCAAAGCAAACCAAGCGTTTGCTGTTTTCAAGCCTATTTGGAGATCCCACAGGTCATTGCATCCACATGAAAATCAGGATCTACAAGGTCCGTGTCCACTGTGTTCTTTTGGGCCCGGAATGTTGGAAGACAACCCGTCGCTGCTGAGCAGAAGTCTGGGGTGTTCTAGATTAAGTGTCATCAGGATTTTCTGTCCGAACACTGTCACCAGCGTAGATCCCCACGAAGCAGTGAGGATGCAAGAGACAATGCAGGCGCATTAATGGACATGTTTGTGGTATGCCACTCAGCTCACTGCCCATAACAGCTCTGGATTCCCCAAGGGGACAAGAAATCGAGAGCGACCCGGAGAATCTAGACCAGATGACGAGAGAGCTGGAAGGCGAGTAAATGGACTGACTCTCGATTCGTCCCCAAAAGCAGCAGCACACCGAGATACGTGGAGAACTGATGGATCTAAAGTTGCATGCATCGATGAAAGGGTCTGTTGTAGCAACCAAGCTTGCATTTTTAATGGAAGGTTGAAAGAAAGATGTAGGCGTGGCCAGAGAGGGAAAAAAGGGAGGGGGCGGATGGGAGGGGTTAAGGAGAGGGGGCAATGGTAAAGACAGCAACAGAGCTTACCAGTAACCTTGATATCCAGTGAGAAAAATACCAGACCTTTATAGGAACAATCTCCAAAAGTAAGTACATGATTGCACTATGGTTTTAAATCAATAAGTGAACCTGTAAACTCGGACACAAAGCGCAGACTTCCGCCAAGGTCGAACGCAAATGTTTGCTTGCTTTCAAACGAACACAGAGATACGTGCACTACAGCAAATGACGCTAGTTTGAAATCGCATGAACCGTTTTTACATCATTGATTACGTCATATCTGTGCAACCTTCGTTCTAAATTTCTTGGTTAAGGAGATCAGAAACTGAAACAATGATAAAAAGAATGGTCCAGGATCCGAAATTACAGGCTATTCGGATCCGCGCCATGGAATTACACCCGAATTTAATGGGTTATCTCTGCACCACATTTCATTTTTTGACACATTTTTAGAGGGAAAAGTTCAGATTTTTTTTTTTTTTCGCAATTCTGATAAAGCTGTCAGACGAACGGACCAGCAGACGCAGGTGGGAATGATGAACAGGAGGACAGGGATGGAGGTGGGATGTCAAAAAGAAATTGCATTGGTTGAGGTGATGCGCAGCGGGCCTACTGATGTAAGCCCGATTTCAACCTTTCATACAAGTACCATAGCTGCAAAATCATTGCATTAGTTGAGGTGATACGCAGCGGGTCTATTTGATGTAAGCCCTATTTCAACCTTTGATACAAGTACCATAGTTGACCGCCAGTAGCAGTACACGTATTTAATTCAAGAACGTTAGTATTGGCTTCTCCGCGAAGAATTCTTCTCATATCGCACGTGCAGCCCGTAGTGGGAGCTGTCAGAGTGAATACATATGTTGATAAAGATAAATCAAGGTAGCAAGTGGTTACTGTTGGGAACCGCTGACTGGGGCAGTTGTGCCAGCACACGTCAATAATGCTTGGAGGAGGGAGGGGGAGGACTCTGAAAGCAAGGAGCTCTCTCCCACCCCCCACGCCACTCCCTCACCCTCCCACCCCCAAGAAAAAAAATTAAAGAAAAGAAAAGAAATAGCAGCGTGCATTTTGGCAAGAGGAAATGATAATGACAATGTTCGCCGACGCTTTTTTTTTTTTTTTTTTTTTTTTTTTGGCTATCCCTCACTCTGCAGATTCCCATACACTTAAAAGGTCATGTGGGAGATTCGGTATGGATCTTGGTACGTCTGTTTCGATCTTAGAGACATGGAAAGTGTCAGATGTCGAGTACATCCTCCGGGTATCTCACATTCTGCCGCATTTGACGGTCGCTACCGACTGTCCGGACGTCTCTTTCTCTGGCATAGTCAGAAATGTACCATTCTTTCTCTGCCGCCGTCCGCCCACACACAGTAACAAAACGATCAAAGGATGACATGCATACATACGCGCGCACGCAGCGCGCGCGCGCGCGCACGCGCGCACACACACACACACACACACACACACACACACACACACACACACACACACACGAGTGCGAGTTTGTAATGTTTGAGATTTTTTGTTCCATCCCCTCTCTCCCAACTCAGGCAATATCTGTGCCCGCAGCCAGACCGTGGAGAAGTTGCTGCCTGTTGCACGGGTGCGTGTAAGCAGCATGCGCGTATTCTCGCGCACCTATGCACGCGAGCGCACATACACACGAGCGCACATACAGACACACTCATACACACTTGCATACACGTACCTAATCACGCGAGCGTGCGGAGGGAGAGAGGGACAGGGAGAGAGGAGTGCCAGATGTTATGATGGATGGTAAGGTGGGGCGGGGGTGATTGCACACTTAGTCATACCATTTTTTTTATGTTATCATATATATATATATATATATATGTTTTGTTTTGTTTTTTGTTTTTTTGGTCGAGTTCTGTTTTTTTGTAAGCGCAAAGAGCCTCGTATTTGGAATTAAGCCCCATAGAAGTACTCATTTTATTATTATTTATTACACACAAACTCTCCCCCCCCCCCCCCCTCTCTCTCTCTCTCTGCCACTCACAGACGCGCGCGCGCACACACACGCGGGCACACACACACACACACACGCTCACTCACTCTGTCTCTCTCACACACACACACACACACACACACACACACACTCTCTCTCCGCACTCTCTCTCTCTCCCTCTCTCTCACACACACGCACACACACACACACACACACACACACACACACACACACACACACACACACACACCGCACTCTTTCTTTCTTTCCTGCCTCTCTCTCTCTCTCTCTCACACACACACACACACACACACACACACACACACACACTCTTTGTGCACACACACACACACACACACACACACACACACACACACACACACACACACACACACACACATGCAGAGAAGAGAGAGCATGTTGATCGATGACAGACAGTGGGCTGCCAAATCTCATCTTGCTGCTCCATTATTGTCTCTTCCTTGACCGGCAATCTCTTGTTGGAAGGTCGACCATCTCTCACACTGTTCTTCTTGATTTATGAACCAACAACGCGTTACGTGGTTTTTATGAGGCAATATGTTTGGTAGTCCACACCCCCCCCCCCCTCTCTCTCTCTCTCTCTCTCTCTCCCCCCCCCCCCCCCCCCCCCTCCCATCCCCTCCCCCGAGCTTCCCACCGTCATGATGGACCCATCCATCGATCAAAACTCGGAACAGCGGGCGGCGTTTAGTTAAGCTACTGAATTCAGTGACAGCATGCATGCATGTTGCATTCATGTAGCCAGTGCGGGCAGACGAGCACGAGCTACCCGTGTCATGCACAGTGCACACACAACATTCGCTCTGCGACAGGACCAACACGCAGACCGCCGCAGACAGGGGAGAAGAAATCAATAACGGTTCACACCTTCCCCCTCCCCCCCCCCCCCCCCCCCCCCCCCCTCCCGTGCCCCAGCTGGAAATGGTGCGGCTCTGTGGGCGAGTCGCTCCGTTCGTGGAAGTGGACTTTCCCAAAGTGGGATGGATGACTGGGGGTCTGGGGGGACGCCACGGGGACCCGACTGATCGCACCTCCAGGTCACGTCTCGCCTCTGGCCGCCGGTCACGAGGTGTCAAGGTCTGGTGGAAGCCAGGAACTGGAGCCGGGTGTCGTCAGGTTACCGCAGATTGGGGCGTGTTGGGTCTTCTTCCGAGTGGCCAGGGGTGTTTGTCCGCGCCTCAGGCTGCTGCATGTGATCTGCCGAGGGTAACCGTTTGACACCCGTGAAATCATAGCCCTTTTTTTTTTTTTTTTTTTTTTAAGGCAATTCAGCTGATCTCACCACTGCCAGATGTCTGTGTCGTTTTACATCCCACCAAAGGTTCAGAAATTGACGGGTAAACGATGATTTTCGGGGATCATTGGTGGTGTGCTGCGCTTGCTCGAACCATAACTTTCCCGTGTGTGCACATTCCTCTTTTTGTTAATGTACGTGTGTATGGTTGGTGTTTTACCGCACCTCCATCCAGCCTCTCTCCCCAGTCCGCCTGTCTGCGGTCCAGACAGCCGTAACGATCATGAGATATGGCGGCGTGATGATGATGATATTCTAATTAGATGGTGTCTCAAGTCCCCCGACATTGTCTGTGGATGTGACGGACAAGTATGGTGACATGTCCATGTCAGCTTGGGTTCAAATCATAGATTTGCAAAGTAGCCATCAACAGATACTTCTGGGTATTGATTCCAGTGGTGTTCAAAGTGGCATCAGGCATAATCAAGGTATTCTTCACGAGCACATGCGCACGTTGTTGAGTTCAGTGGACTGTGCACGTGCAGCTCAAATAGAGTCTGTCTAGGGGTGGTCAGGGGGTGACGGTGGTAGTAAATTTTTGTTCTTTTTGAGTCACTCATGTCTGTAAGATCATAGAATACGTACATGTCTTTCAGATGTGTGACACAATCACTGCAAGTGTTGTGTGGTTTCACCAGAAGGTGTGATTGATGAGCTCAGCTGCATTGATTTTCAGTTCGGCTGTACATGAGGATAGCATATGACTAACAGTTCACAAACGTGGATGACCAGCCACAGAAACTACGTGGATGACCAACCGTTTCAAAAAAAAAAAAAAAAAAAAAAAACTGAATGACCATGTGAATATACACATAAGATGATTCCATTCTCAATTCATTTTCCACTGAATGTTTGCTCTTTATCATTCTGTTATATTACAATGCAGTGTTCATATATAGGATGCCTACTTTCTGTCATTCCATGGTTCTGTTTCTATTGTCTACAGGTTATCAACCTTTTGTAATTTCATCGTTCTACAATTCATGGTTCAAATGGAGGTCTCAACTGCTATTGCATTGTTCTGTTACAGGCGAGTTTTGTTTGTTTTTATTTAAGGATGTCTACCTTCTGTCATCCCATTATTCTGTTACCGTCCATTGTTCATAGAATGCCTGTCAGTTTGTCGTTGCATTGTTCCGCTATACTTCATTATTTATAGACTGTTTTTATTTTCTGCCGTGGCATTGTTCTGTTACAATCCATAGTTCATAGGATCTCTTTCAGTCTTTCAGACAGCCGCAGTTCTCCTTGTCATTCAGAAGTTGCGTTAGTTTCCCGAATGGAAGCCATACCACACGTGCTGATTCTTACTCCGCCTGTCCAACTACTTGCCACAGTGTGCATACTGCCTCCACTTCCTTGTTCTGCTGCTGCTGCTTTTTTTTCTTCTTCCTCTTTTTTTTTTTTTTTTTTTTTTTTCATTTTAACTTAGTAAGTTATGTTAACACTTTTGCTACTGTTGACTTGAATGATTTGTTCTGCAGATCTGGAAACCATTCCCCATATAACGATATGATTTCACCACTGTGCCTTTTAGAACAGTTTATTGTGTTGTTATCTATACAGTATTTTTCAAGCGTGGATTGTATTTGTCCTTTTCGTCTGCAGGCGTTCGATGGGTTGTGTTCAGATGCTTTGACCCGTGAGTGCCATAGTTGAGCTGCTGTACATAGGTTGTGTGGAGAAAGCCCAAAACTTGTTCAGGGGGCTGTTTGTTTGCGTCAGTTCCTTTGACAACTGATGTGTGTCTGTTTACCTGTGTCGCTCTTCTTCTCCGTCTGGACTCTGACTCCCCCCCCTTCCTTCTCTCCTCTCTCTCTCTCTCTCTCTCTATATATATATATATGCCCCCCCCTTTCTCTCTCTCTCTCTCTCTCCTCTCTCTCTCTCTCTCTCTCTCTCTCTCTCTCTGTCTGTCTTTCTCCTCCTCTCTCTCTTTTCTCTCTCTCTCTCTCTCTCTCTCTCTCCTCTCTCTCCTCTCTCTCTCTCTCTCTCCTCTCTCTCCCTCTCCTCTCTCTCTCTCTCCCTCTCTTCTCTCTCTCTCTCCTCTCTCTCTCTCTCTCTCTCCCCTCTCTCTGTCTCTGTCCTCCAGGGAACTAGAGGTCGGCCGACAGTTTTTTGTTCTTGGGTATCCTCTATCTCCTCTCTCTCTCTCTCTCTCTCTCTCTCTCTCTCTCTCTCTCTGTGTCGTGTACATGTGACAGGGAACTAGAGGTCGGCCGACAGTCTTTGTTCTTGGGTATGCGCCTCTCAATTGATCAGTCAATGTTTCCTTTCCTCCTCTCTCTCTCTCTCTCTCTCTCTGTCTCTCTCTCTCTCTCTGTCTCTCTGTCTCTCTCTGTCTCTTGTGTGTGTGTGTGTGCGCGCGCGCGCGCGCGTCAGCTAGAATGAATCATAAGCAAGCTGCTTTATTAGAGCATTCGCTCTTAAGTAACTGCCTTCCCCAGGAAGTCTGTGTTTTAACCCGCGACCATTTGTTTGTCTGTCTGTCTATCAGCGAGATTACCCCAAAAATACAGGACCGATTTTAACAAAACTCGGTAGTAACATAGACTGTAACCCGAGGACGAACCCAGTAAAAATTTTTTTTTGCGCGTATCCGGATCAAACGTCGGATCCAGGATCCGTTCAGCAAAAGTGTTACAAAAATGTCCACTGAACTTCAACACTACGATTATAATTGATAACTATCCGTGACTGATATTTTCATAGAACATACTTCCTGAATCCAGTATGATAAAGGTTTATGTTTCTATTTTTCCATGTCTTGTTTAGGGAAGTGTATACCTTTCAGTGTATACCCGCTGTTTCTGACTTCCCTGGGATATTCATTTCCTCATTAACTGACTCAAAAGGCGGATCCAGAGTTCATTTGACTTATGCAGGGTGTCGGTTCAGGGAGGTTGGATGGAACCGCTGAGTGCAGGTTTGTGTATGCTAGAGCGGGAGAGAGAGAGAGAGAGAGAGAGAGAGAGAGAGAGAGAGAGAGAGAGAGAGGCGTGGGAGAAATGCCTTTGAAGATGCACAGAAAATGAAACAGATGCTTGGGCTCCACAGATAAAAGTCGATGGTGCTCTCTCTCTCTCTCTCTCTCTCTCTCTCTCTCTCTCTCTCTCTCTCTCTCTCTCTCTCTTCCAGAAGAGAGCACCGCAGGTGTGCGATAAATAGATACGACTCCTCGCCTTGGAACTGCCGGGAGGCGCCTTATTTCATTCTCCCGTTAATTTTCGTTTTATGCAGACGAAAAAAAAAAAAAAAGATCGTCAACCGTCACTATTCCAGTCCTGCACTCTTTTTCCCATCCTTCTCTCTTCCCCATCAGTTATACAGTGTTTTCCTTTCTCCTCCCTCGTCTGCTGCTGTGTATTTGTATTTGGATAAAATGACGGGGGCAGCAACACTCCAGTCGGGAGGCCTTCTTGTGTTTGTGGTCTGAACTCCACAAAAAAAAACAAACGGGCCTTAGGTGTAATTGCATGGGGTCCTTTATCTTCCGAGAGTCCGACAGCCTTCACGGAACGGATGGAATGGCGTGGGAAAACATCCTCTACCTCCCCTTCGTTTGTTTTTGCTCGGATCTCTCCCTCCCTCGGATCTCTCCCTCCCTGCCTGTGTGTGTGTGTGTGTGTGTGTGTGTGTGTGTGTGTGTGCGCGCGCGCGCGCGCGCGCGTGCAAAACGTAACATTCCATCTCCGTCAGTCTTCCTTAAACAGGATACGCTCTTGTTCGGAATCTCAGCATCAGTCTTGTATATTGGAGAGGCACGTAACTCACCGTTCTCCACTTTGGGTCATCTGATCTGTCAAATAACGCAGGGCCTTTGGGGATGGACTAACGTTCAGAGAACCGAAAACATTTCTTTTCGTCTCCCAGCGTGAACTTCTCTCCCCCACTTACCTTGCTGCCTCCTCGCCCCTCCTCGCCCCAACTAGTGCTATACCCTTTCTTTGATCCCCTCCATCCCCCCACCCCTCCCCCTTACCCCCCCCCCCTCCCCCCCTATACACAGCTTCTGTGCATCAGACATTCCAGTTGATAATCCCAAAAAAAAAAAAAAAAAAAAAAAAAAATGATGCGTAATCGTTGCATGGTCATCGGCAATGTTTCTTGGGGTATGCCAGTTTTGACCACAGAGTTGACTCAGATGTGGCACTCGTTTGACGCAGAGGTGGTCTTTCATGGTAGCCGTGGTGTGGATGAAAAGAATGTCAAAAACTGGCAAACCAGTGTGCATGTGAACGTTCCTGATCTTCACACTTGGTACAACTGGTTCAGGGTTGCGTCAGATATCATGCCCCACAAAGAAGGCAGATTGCACTGAAGTTTGTGCGTTGGTGGTCTTTGGATGACTGAGGGAACAGAGCCTCCCGAAGTTTCTCATTCACTCTCTTTCCTGCACCCATACCAAGACTGATTCTCTGTCTGCTTCTCCAACCGTTCTTCTTGGTGGAATGCTTATTTTGCCGAAACCCCGATATTTATTCGTATCCGCAAGCGCAACTCGGGTGAACTGTCAGTAAGAGACACGTGCAGCAGAGATATCCAGATTGGGCTTTTCTGTGTTGTGAAGTGTATCAGCTGAAGTGTTTTGTCCCCACAAGACTTTTGCATGTCTTTTGCTCGCTAACACAAAGATTTGAGCTCGGCTGCCGACAAAAATCTGCACCTCGGACACTTTTGTTCAGTGCGCTTTTTTTTTTTTAATCATTTTTTTTTTTTCCCATGTAAACAGCCACAGTGGTCCTTAACTTTTTGTGCCTCGTATTCATTAGATGTCCCATCTCACTCATTCGATGCCGTCCACCCTACACTTCTCAGTCGTCCTCTAACTATGGTCGCTCCTTGTCAAGTGCGCACTTGGCCAACGTACAGAACTTGAGAGCTGTCATCGAGGTCAGGTACATAAGTGTGGCTGTTGTGTGGAACAAGTCGGTATTGTCACCGGCTGTCTGAATCCGTTCAGTTCAAAAGTATTCGACCTCAGCGACTGAATCACTTGTGGCAGGGTTTCATTAATCCT
>JADBJO010000032.1:494616-547116 GCA_016801955.1 Conus betulinus | reverse complement strand
ACATGTCTCACATCACGCATACCTTGGTGAGATCATGAAAGTGCAAATGCAGATGCCATCGCGTGTAGGACTGTGTGACATGACCTCTCTTGCAACATCTCAAAACTTCACACCTCTCCCCTCCTCGTCTCACGCACACAACACACTCTCTCTCTCTCTCTCTCTCTCTCTCTCTCTCCTCTCTCTCTCTCACACACACACACACACACACACACACACACGCGCGCGCGCGCGATTCTTGAAGTGTCACCTATAGGACTGAAAAATGTATATTTTGCGCTACGCCGGCCGGCGGCATTTAATTTCACTTCCAGACTGGCTCAAGAGCCCTTCTGGGGACACTGTGACAAGCGGAAAGGAGTCCTTACTAAGACGGGGAAACAAGTGGGCCTTCACAGTCACACACACACACGCACACACACACACCAGCTTGTGTGGGGTGCGTGGGTGGGGGTATGTAGCCTGTGTAGGGATGGGTGTAGGTGGTAATCTGTGTGTGTGTGTGTGTGTGTGTGTGTGTGTGTGTGTGTGTTTGCTCGTGCATGTGCGTGCGCATTCACGCGCGTTTTTATGTGTGTTGGGGAAGGCTTCACCTACATGTGTGCGCTTTATGTGTACAAGTAGCACGAAGGGCTTGAATCCAAGAAACCACAGACTTGGTCTGAGAAAAGACCTCATACCTCTCTCACACACACACACACACACACACACACACACTCAGACAACGTACCACGCACTTCATCATCACGGCCTCAACCCTCATTTCTTCCTTTCTCTACTGTTCGGCAGCTGATCTTTTCCGGGAGTACACCAAAGCCATGGAGGAGTGCTACCACAAGGAGCACCTGGCCTGCTGGAGCTGCGACCAGAAGCTGATCGCCTGTCGCTACATCATGCGGGACGAGCACCCCCACTGCGTGCCCTGCTACCAGAAGCTCTTCGCCAACGCCTGTGAGGAGTGCGGCAAGCCCATCGGACCCGACTACAAGGTGGGTGGGGAGGGAGGGGGGAAGGGGGTGGGGGGTGCAAAGGAAGGAGGGAGGGAGGGAGAGGATGCGGTTTGGAGGAAGGGAAGTGAGATTGTGGGGGGGGGGGGGGGGGGGAGGTATGTGTGAGAGAGTGTGTGTGTGTGTGTGTGTGTGTGTGTGTGTGTGTGTGTGTATGAGAGACGGATTAAAATGGGAGGAGAGATAAAAAAAAAAAGGGCCCATGAATGAGAGATAGAAATGCATGCCTCCGTTTCTCTGATTACAAAGTTTGTTGGATGGTGTGTGTGTGTGTGTGTAAGCCTCTTCACTTTATAAAATGCTCTCTCTCTCTCTCTCTCTCTCTCTCTCTCTCTCTCTCACCACTGACGTGTGTGCATGTATTATGCAAGTGTACTGATGTGTTTTGTGCATGTGTGTGTGTGTGTGTAAATGTATATGTACATGTGGGATCATGTCTGTGTACAATCAGCAAGAATTTTTTTTAACGAAAATGTTTGTCATGAGAATTACCAAGTCCTCTACTTCTATCTCCCTATACTTCTTCCTTTTCAAAGCCACTTCATGGAAAATTAACCATTCTCTTTACTCCTACACACTCTTGTGTTACCTTCATTTGTTTGCGTTTCCTTTTGTTCTGAGTTATGTGCATTAGGATGTTCGTGTGCACACGCTTATAAATCAATCACACATACTCATGCAGTCACGCATGCACACAAAGTGCAGATGCACATTATCTGAATTCATCCATGCTATGCATGTGCCCCTCCTTTTCGTAAGCACCTGGTCTTCTGGAATACTTGCTAGGTTGCAGTTTAGGTATTTTTCCCCTCCATTTTATGTGTCACATTTCATTTGTAGTGGTATCACACTTTGTAGGTTTGTTCAACAATCCAAGATAGCATATGATTTGACAACATTGATTTTAAAAAGATAGGCAACTAAAAAAAAAAAACGAACAAATTTTAGATATCAAAATTAAAAAGAAGCAGAACACGCAAGAGTACAAACATGTTCAGTCTGAACTAAAAGTAGTTGGTTATAACATTCAGACAAACGTGACAAAAAAACAGTATTCACCTTACGCAGATAGCTAGGATAGATTTTTACAAGAAGCCGTGATCTGTTTGTACACAAGTGTGTACTCAGATGAAAAACTAATTGGTCATTCAATACACATTTTCCCAGGTTCTCTAACATACCAGGTGTTTTCAGTTTTACATGAACAGTGAGTAGTGGTAGTCATTTCTTCACGACAATCCATACCCAGCATACTACTTTTCTACAGACAGACATGTACATCAAGTTTCTTCAGTATTTCACTCTGCAGCAAGAAAGCACAGTTGGTGTAGTAAAAACAGTAATCCACACAGATATTTACCAGATCGAGCTACCTACCTGTCTTACCCTCTTCCTATTCCCACCTGCCCTTGCCCGGACATTCATCACCCCCTCACTCCCACTACTTGTAACAATTTGAGAAATCTAGCACGGACGTTTCACTTTTGCATGCAGAGGAAACGCAGTAAGGGTAATTGAGTAAAACCCATTGACAGGTTCTTAGTGTTGTTTTCATCCACTGACCATAAACATTGTTTACCCCGACAGCTTGGGATGTAATGCCATGATGGGAAGTCTCTGGTGTGTGCTGGCATGTGTTGTTTTGCTTTGACCTTTAGAGTCTGAATTCAGTATTTTTCCCCAATGAGGACTCGCAGACGATTATGCATCCTGTAAACAGCAAATGTTGGGGTCAAAAGCACTGCAGAATCATGTTGGCAGTGAAGTATATATAGATGCATGTGGACCTTTGCAGATATAAAGGGAGAGAGTCCTTGATGGATTCTACACATTTTAGAAGGTTTCTTTTTTCAAAAGATTCATCTACTAAAATATATGTGAGGAAAGATTTCCACACACTCTTATTTACCAACACACAACTATTCAATATTCATATCAAGAGTGAATTAAATACTCATCCACATCAAAAACCAAGACTATGTAAAGTCTCTGTCGCTCACTCAGAGAGCTTATTATCCATAGCATCAAAACTCTCCCTCTTCTCGCAAACCACATTAGAATAAGACCTTTTCTTTTCATCATGAAGTTCATAACTTGTTAAGTCACAGAATAAACAAAATCGTTTTCTTTTTTTCCTTAAGACCACTCCTTTAACACTCACTTGATCTATTCATGTTTTCCGACAGCATTTCGTTTTGTTACTCTATAGGATAACATAGGATAGGATAGTCATAGGATAACAGAACACAACAAAAATGCAAATCCTTCACAAGTGGGCTTAGGAAGTTATAGTCGCGCCCAAACGGGAATACGGTTTCGGTTTGCTAATAAATAAACATTGAATGATAAATACCTGACTGCCCACAAAACACAGCTGAGGCCCTCTTCGGCCTTCTGTAAAGTTGCGTTGCCGGAATCACTGCAGAGACTGCCTAACTGGTTCAGCCCACCCGGCTTTAACGGTGCGCAGGTGAGTAGCAGTCAGGTAAACTTTTCAACCGGCTTCCGGACGACTACCTTCCGGTTAGCACGGTTGCATAAAAATTTGTGACTGGACGGGAAACGGTCCGTCACACGCACAGAGCTATGAAACAAAGCATGGCAACTCTTCTATTGCAAAAGGATTTTTTCTCCAGCAGCCTTGTCTTTGCTGTGATTGACATTTTCAAGTTTCCCATATGCTTCAAAATTTTCAAACACTTTATTTCACGGGTAACCAGAAACGCCCTTACCAGTGTGTGTGCAAGTGCATGCAAACCACAGTTCAGTGCCATATTTTTCACACTGAAAGGTGCGTGTTTTGTTTTTTTCACACTGAAAGGTGCGTGTTTTGTGTTTTTCACACTGAAAAGTGCACATTTTGTTTTTGGAAAATGACAACTGCCACAGCAGATGCCAGGCAGGTTACTTCTGCACCATTAGGCAGGAGAAGGGGAAACTGGGTCAAGACATTTTTGTTTCAAGAGACAGCCAAGAGAAGTGTTCATGTGGGCTTCAACCCCTCCCCACCACCCCATCCAACCCATCCATCCCCCCCCCCCCCCCCCCCTCCCCATTGCATTAACCCCATCTCTATCAGCCTTCCTCCACACACACATGCATGAACACATGCACACACGCATGCTTGCACGTATGCAGCATGTACACATGCAAACGAACATGCATGCACACACAAAACACACACACACAGAGCATTCAGGAAAAACTAGTCCTTTCTCAGCCTCCTCCACACCTACTCTCCCCTGTAGCTGTGCCCCTCTCTTCTCCTCTCCAGCCTTTGCTCCACACAAAGTGATGGCCCTTTTCAGAAAAAAACAGAGAGAGAGAGAGAGTGTGTGTGTGTGTGTGTGTGTGTGTGTGTGTCTAAGACTGAAAATTCAAGTTTATTGAAACTGTGGGCAGAAATTGATGAGGCTGGTTAGAGTGGCAAGGAAAGGGAGGGTGAGGATTTGGAGATGTGGGGAGGGAAGTTGCACATGAAGGAATTCGGAAACAAAGGCATGAAATACCCAGTATCACAGAAATTCTCAGGGAGTTTCTAATGAAGGTTCTCACAAAGTTAATAATAGAGTTGTCACTTCTACTCACACATGCACATACACAGACACACTGGGCAATATTTACCTGCTGGTTGATGTACTTTTGTTTTTTTCTGTTGCCGTTCTGTAGAATGTTGCTTTCTTTTTCTTTCACATTGCTGTGCTTAATTTATCTAAAATTGTAACTTAATTAAAGATACGCGCGCACACACACACACGTTCAAAACAATGAAACATACAAACGCACTCACACACATATTAACATACACATATTTGATATGCGCACACACACACACACACACACACACTGACACAACACCCGTCAGAGGTGAAGGCTGTGTGGTTGCAGGATCTGTCCTACAAGGACAAGCACTGGCATGAGTTCTGCTTCAAGTGCACTCAGTGTGAGAAGTCCCTGGTGGACCAGCCATTTGCTCCCAAGAATGAGAAGATCTTCTGCTCCGAGTGCTATGACAACGCCTTCGCTGCACGCTGCGACGGCTGTGGAAATCCTTTCAAAGGAGGTAAGGGCTTTTGCTTAGCCTTCAGGCATGAAACTGCTCTGCTGTGGGTGCAAAGCCAGCGTTTTCTTTTAATTGGTGGTGATTTCTGCCCAAAATATGGAGCAAAAAAAAAAAAAAAAGTTCTGAGAAAGGTCTAGAATAGCAAATTGGTGTCCGGCTTAGAATAGCAAATTGGTGTCCCATATAGTCTGCAAAGCGACATCTCCTGCTTATAATGGTATAGTCATCCCCCCCCCTCCCCCTTCCCATTGCATCCCTTGCACAGCATGCATGCACAGAATTTCTGCCTGTGCTATAGATTCTTAGGCTTCTCAAGAATTTCCATTTTTAGTAGGCGCTCAGGATGCTTCGTTCTCTTGTTTTCAGGCAATCTGTATACATCACCCCAGTGGCAGTTGATCAGTTGCTGATCACGCTCTGTGTCCTGCAGATACTGGAATAGTTCACATCATGTGTCAGTGTGGTTTTCTGTTTGTGACACCCACTTGGAGTCCAGTGTACAACTTGATTGACAGGTCTTGATGTTTGATTAAGGAAAATACATGGGCACCCAGCTTTATTGTTGGCAAATCATGGACATTAGTTCAGGCTGAAAGGACCGTCCTGGTCCTGCATGATGTGTATATAAAGCCACTCCACTGTCATTCCATGAGTGACCTGTTGCTGTGACAGACACTTTCTTGCATTGTCACAGTAGATTTCTGTGTCAAACAGTCAGGTTTGTCTCATGTGGAAAACGTGTGACCTTTCACTAAACCATTTCTCTCCAAGTCCCCTGTCGTGATTTGTCTCAGTTACTGGTGGGTAAAGCTGTGGGAAGTGATGTGCACTCTGAATTTTACATTTGGGACAAGGGTGAATTTTACATTTGGGACAAGGACATTGTCCTTGGTACCAGAAAACCTCTTGATAAAACAGCTTCTTAAAATCCTTCAGAATTGGGTCGAAGGGGATCTTTACTGGGAAATGGATCTACCATAGTGAAACTTTCCAGCAAGGTCCTTTCCAGTTAAAACTCGGCCTTTGGACTTTTTTCTTTGCCAGCCAATGAACAGTGTCTCCCATTTAATGTCAAATTGTAGATGGTTGTTGTGAGGTTCCACTCTATAGATGAAAATGTTCCAAATGAAATGTTATGGGAGCCTGCTACGTGTGGCTTCAGGTTGCCCTGCACATAATTATGCACACACAGGGCACACAGAACAAGCAAGCAAACTTTTCATTAGAGTTGCATGCGTGCAGTGGTTACCATGGGAACAAAAGTTTCAATCTTCATTTGACATGTACCAGAATAACAAACACTTTGACTGAGAGAGTCTTTCTTCAGGTCTGTGGTGGAAGATGTCTCGCAGTAGTTTATTGCATGGTGTGTGTGATATACTCTAGCATACGTGCACCAGAATCTGAAGGAGGTGTGGAAAGGGGGTTAACTGTGATCTGATCAGAAATGAAAGTGTGTGTTTGTCTGTCTCTGTGTGTGTGTAGGCATGAAGAAGTTTGAATACAAGGCAAGCAGTGGCATGATGACTGCTTCATCTGTGGCGAGTGCAACGTGCCTATCGGCAACAAGAGCTTCATCCCTCGAGATGACCGTGTCATCTGTGTCTCTTGCTACGAAAACAACTATGCCCAGAAGTGCTGCAAATGTTCTGGGGTGAGTTGTGTGACCCTTTGTCTTGGCATGAGAGTTTGTTTCCATGTAAATGCACTTCAGAGCCTGGATAAGGTCAACACAGCCAAGTCGTGAACTGGGAGAAACTAGAGAGATGTGTTGCAATAAAGAAATGAAGAAAGTAAGATTTCAGTGTACATCTTCATTTGGATCAGTTCATGTTTTGGGTTGGGGGGGGGTGGGGGGGGGCAAGAAAGTCCACAGTGGTGTCAAGGCAACTGTTCCCATGCACACGGCTGAAACGCTTTTGAGTGTGTTCATGTGTGTGTTCGCGTTTTGTGTGTGTGTGTGTGTGTGTGTGTGTGTGTGTTTACATGTGTCCTAAAGGGGTTTCAGATCTCTTTGGAATGGCAGATGCATGCAAATTATCAATAACTAGCTTTCCAGCATACAAAACTACAAGATTTTATTGTGGAACATTTTCTTGTGTGGATGTATTGATAATTAAAACAAGGCTGGGGCTGGTGAAGGCTAACGCCTATGTCCAGATCAAAATAGTTGGCCAGACTTTAACAGTCTAATTAACAACACACATTTAATGCAATCAAAATGAGCGTCTGTGTAAGAATAAATCCATTGTTAGAGAGAGGAAGCAATTGGTTCAAGTTATGTTTCTTAGAAGAAGAAAATCTTACTCGTATTAGGTTAGTAATGTGACAGACTGTTCCATCACCTCAACTTCTCAGATCCAAGATAAGAGCATTGCCGGTGGTCTGTTTCAGGTGATCAACAAGGGAGGCATCAGCTACAAGAATTCCCCGTGGCATCGTGAGTGCTTCACGTGCACCAGCTGTGACAAAATGCTTGCTGGAGAGAAGTTCACCTCCAAGGACGAGCAGCCATACTGCGCGACTGCTTTGGGGACCTGTTTGCCAAGAAATGCTGTCGCTGTTCCAAGCCCATCACAGGTACCCTAGTTTCCTTGCACTGGAGCGTATAGGGAACTGTGTGTGCTATGTTTCAACATGAGAAAAAAGAAAGATCTTGAAAGATTCATGGGACAGTCTCAAGTGTCATTAAGTTTCTGGGAACTGTCGATTGAGGTGGTGGTACACTTCTAAAGGGACCCTCACTTGAGCTGGCTCTGCAACTGATTATTATTGCCATCAAAAGGGGGCTTAGTAGGTGGTGAATATTGTAGTACATATATGGCTGTGTTGGATCAGAAAAGACACTGCTGTACATCATCAAAGTAGCTGTCTCTGCAACTAAGTATTACTGCCATCAAAATGGGGCTTACAGGTGGTGTACATTCTAGTACATACATATGTTGGATCGGAAAAGGTGTTGCGGTACACCATCAAAGAACCATTATCAGTAGTTCAGCATCTTCTCGAATGAGCTGCCTCATGACAATTTGGCATCGATTGCTTCCTGTGGACTGTTGGTGCCAAGGCTACGACTGGATGAGATCAATGGGTGTGGCTATGTGTGAGGGAGCCAGAATGATTGATGGGCATAGGAGTGATGCCACTTGGAGTTCATGGAATACGAGACAGCAGTTAAGAAATGTGTCAAAATGCAAATTGTGTGAAATAAACGGGTATAATGGAGTCCCTTCCCCATCCCCACCCAACCCTTTTTTTGTTTGCCCCCAAGTCACATCTTAAAATTTCCTTCAAATTGATCAAGTACTCTATGTACCTGTTGAGTGTTGTACAAGGAACTAGATGCAGGACATCGAGGGATAGGGGAAAATGGAACGAACAGGATGAAAATTTGTCTTCTTTCCCATGGCTGCCCTCCCCCTGGTCACCAGTCTTCCATGGGTGTGGAAAGAAATTCCACGATAACCTGGAAAGCTACGAGAAAAAGCTGTTCCAGAAAAAAAAAAAAAACCTTTCAGGAAAAGAACAAAAGATAGAATACATTTAAATATTGCATGTCTTATTAGGTGATCCATATGAATATATTACTTTACATGATTCCAAATTGTTGTCAGTAATTAATGTTTGAAATGATTTGTGGGGTACTTCACAGTAGTGCTAACCACTGTGTTTGTTGACACATTATGATCTCTGTTTAATCCTTTTTTTGGATCTTCTTCAAGCATTGGTGACAGCTATTTTCGTTACAATACTATTTGATTCTGATTAGCCTTAAAAAAAAAATGTTTTTTGAATTTGTATAGTATTTCCCCTCTTTGTCTATATTCTCTTCTTTGCAGGCTACTGTGGGAGGCACAGTGATTGTGATATTCTTCCTCAGAAGGTGTGGTATTGAATTATAGGTGGTGTTCTTTGCTATCAAAAAAGGTTGCTGACGTTTACTCTTTAACGTTCTCTTTTCATCATCATAACATGAAACTGCCCTCTCTTACTTCTACCCCACTCCCACATCCCCTCCCCCCCTACTCCTCACCTTTGTAATTCTAAAGTCATTTGTTGTTTTTATTACAGTAACAGAACAATGGCTTCCTTTCACATTTTCCTACTACTTGATATTGGGTACATATTTTTCTCCTTGATCTATCGTATTTTGGTGAGGGCAGAGCTGTGTTTGATGCCAGTAATGTTGTGTGTCTCGCAGGAATGGGAGGAACCAAGTTCATCTCTTTCGAGGACCGCCATTGGCACAGCCAGTGCTTCATCTGCTACAAAGTGTGAAACCTCTATGGTGGGCCGTGGATTCCTTATGAACGGAGACGAGATCATGTGTCCAGATTGTGGACGCACTTAATTCATTCACTTGGGGGCTCGTCTTCAATCTTTGCATGCTTCCGTCTGTTCTGTTTGCCCCCCCACCTTCTTGTTGAGCTTTGAATAGCCACAGTTCATTGGTTGGGTAAGCTTTTCTGATGTTTGTTGGATGATGTTTTTGATAGTAGTTCTGAATTTATTATCGATTGTGTAAAGTGAATTGGCTTGGCTAAGGGTAGGCAAGAGTCGTTGAAACCGTTTTGATAAAGAGCTGTGTGAAGAAGTGCTTGATTATTTCCTTGCTTTTTATTTTTTATCACTTAATTTTACAATTCAGATTACTGAACACATTTCTTGAGTGTTTGGATCTTGCTTGAAAAGGTCGTGTAAAATAATTGTTTGCTCTGTGCACTCCTGGAACATATTTTCAGGTTTCCTGATCATTCTTCTGTCATTTGATCACATCCCACTTTGGGATTGTTGTATAGACGTTTTTGTGTCACATTTAAAACAAAACAAAAAAACAAAAAAATCTTAGTCCCATTATTTGTCTCTTGAAGCAAGTAGCCGTTTTGATAATATTGTATCAAAAATTGAGGAAAGTATGGAAAAGAAAGCAGTGGATGATTATTGAAATACAAATGACCAATCACACGTTTTGGAACCAAAATGACCAAGGAGATATGAAAAACCAGTTTCCCTGCGCGAGAGGTTTTGAATGGTCCATTTCTAGCGCAAGTAGTTTGAGGATTGAAAAGGGATGTTGTTGGCCATGCATTCATATGTCTCCTACATCAACTCTGTCTTCTATGTGTTACCTTGCAATGCTGAGAAAGTGCTTTCACCCCTCATGCAGAGATGCATTTTTTATGCTTCAGATACGTGTATCAAACCGTTTTGTTGTGGCATAGCTGACTAACCACTGTGAATGTCTTGTTTGTGTTATCTGCTGCTGAAAAAACAAGCAAGTTATTGTTAGTTTCTGCTTTATCACTCGGCAGTTTGAAATGTGAAAGAATCATAATTGTTTGTACATATTTCAACCGACTATTTCAGGGGTCTGCTTTTCAGTCTGTGTGTTAATGCATGACCATGACCAGTGATTTTTTTCTCCTCAGTTATAGCTTACCCAGAAACATTAATGTTCTTGGAAAAAGATGCCAGCTCGCTTTGCAGGTTTTGTTAACTCAAGTATATTTTGGATTTACAAGAATAATTTCTAGATGAGTACTCCAAATAACCTAAGACTAAATTATCTCTGTGGATGTGCCTGTTGTCAAACCAAACCGTATACCTTACCCAGAAACATTAATGTTCTTGGAAAAAGACGCCAGCTCGCTTTGCAGGTTTTGTTAACTCAAGTGTATTTTGGATTTACAAGAATAATTTCTAGATGAGTACTCCAAATAACCTAAGACTAAATTATCTCTGTGGATGTGCCTGTTATAAAACCAAACCATATGATCTGTAGTATCACATAGCTGTTGGTGATATAGTAAATTGTATTTCCCATAAGATTTGAGAGAGGCATTCAAATGCATAGGACATGGAAAACAAAACATGTTATATAAAACATGTTATATAGATCTCCGATTTTTATTGCTTAGCATACAAGTGTAAAACTTCCTTGTCGGTTCTCTCTCTTGACTAGAACTTCAGATGAACCGCTCGTGGGATTTGTGTGTATGCAGTCTTTTATTCCACTAAGGTAGCCACATTCTGTCTACAGGGAGAATGTTAGAGCATGATACCAGTGTGTATGGGTTTTACTGTCATCATCCACACCACTGGCAGATGATGGAATTGATAGTGCATTATTTTGGTTTAAAGTCACAGCCCGGTGGACCAGTGAGAGGAGAGCGCGAGAGGAAAGAGCATATCTTTTCACCTTGGTGATCTCAGGTAGAAATTGAACCTTGAACCCTAAAACTAGTCTCTAGCCTAAGCCAGCAGGAGGCTCCCTCCCCCTTTTTTTTTTTTTCCCTTTTTATATTTTGAATACCTACAGACTCGTCACAGCATATAGTGGCTAGGGAGACATTGCAGCTGTACTCATTCGAATGAATTGGTGAATGGATTCCAGAATATGGCCCATTGTCAGCAGGCTCATTCAGTGTGACTGGGTTTTTTCCTCCCCCTTCATTAACGTGTTATAGTAGCAGACATTTTCAGTACAAAACTACATTCTGACTGCCAGAGTAAAGAGTCTGTTCTGACTGGCTGAAGCCACACCCCCAAAAAAAAATTGTGGTTCCAGTAACCTAACTAATCCCTTTCTTTTCAGTCGACCATAAACTTTTTTCCCCCTAGACTTTTTTTTTTTTTTTTTTTTCAAATGGAAGAAAAGGAAGAAAAGGAAAAGCTCAGGTTGACAGAATGCACACTCATTCGATCTTCAGTGGGCCACTGAAATCTGAAACTGGAGGCACTGAAATCTGAAAGGGGAGGTAAATTTCATGCGCTCTCGAGAATTGAAGGTAGAATTGACTGAAAATGTCTAAACTCCTACCCACAGAAAGTGTCAGTACAACCTGTGCATGGCAACCACTTTCGCCCAAATCAATCAGCCTAGCACAGTGCAGATTGTGGTTTTGGTAATAGAACCTAATACTAACAATTGTAGCGTCACGGAACTTCAGTAAACTTCTTTGCAAGCGAGAGCAGTCGCCGTTTTGTCTGCCCACGTCAGCTGGGTGCTTTCAAAAGTAGAAGGAAAAAGTTCCAGCCAACCTAATGACCCATTTTATTTTGCCAGGGAGGAAAGGGGAGGCATATTACTGTATCCACAGGTTTTTGTGTTAAATGATGTTACTTTTAGAACAAAGGCTATTTTCTCTTCTTTTTTTTTTTTTTCTTTTTAGGAGATATCACGTCTTCTATATCAGTGCTTCTGCCTTTTCTCTTTCCTTTTTTTTTGTTTTTTGTGTTTGTTTTCTTAAGAGCTAAAAGTAAGATTACCTAACAATCCCTATCCCATGGCTGTCCTAGAAGTATTGAATGTGCAGTAGAACCTTTCGCATCATTCCCAGTACAGTTCCCTGCACAAAGTTGCATATTCTTACATCTCGCACGCTTCTCACACCCAGAAGCCCATGATCAAACCTGAAATATGAGCAGCTTGCCAGCCCTTTTGTTGATGAAGTATGCATGTAGAAAATGATGTATTTATTGACCAGTGTGCTTTTTCACAATGGGGAGAAAGAAGCCTTTGAGTATAATGCAATGCGGTTGTTGGTAGATATATTAACAAGCGGTGAAGAATGTTGAGGTAATTAGGTATTGGCACCTGGTGCTGTAACATAGTGGCGTTGTCTTCCTTTGTTCTCTTGTCAACTACTCCTGGTGATCTGCAATATATCTTTCATACGTATGTGGAATATTACCATGTAAAAGAGAACAGTCATTGCTTGAGCAACTTTTATTTTCCTGCCTTCTTGTGATCTTTCAATGTGTAATGGATATTCTGCTGCTTTTATGTGATGATATGTATGTATACACAGTGTCATGGTTACTTTGCTTTAAACATTTTGTTGTTATTGTTCTGCCTTCTTGTGGTCATATCAAAAGACACTGGTTTTCTTGCTTTAACATTTACGGCTGATTTTTGTTTTCTATGATGTAATTTTTGAATAATAATATGCCATTGTTTGTTTCTTATTGTGTATACTGCATCGTATCTGTCGTTTGAATAATAATATGCCATCGTTTTGTTTCTTATTGTGTATGCTGCATCACATCTGTTTTCATTGCTACTGTCAGCGTAACATTTCTCTCTCTCTAGGTCCATGCAGGTGAATGTGGAAACACTTTAACAAGGGTGAGATTTGCTGTACAGGACATGTTTCAACATGTGTGCAGTGCTTAGATTTGTGCACTAGCTCTTTTTGCCATTTCTACCTTCTTTTTTTTTCCATTTTTTCTTAGCGTAAATAGGCTTCAAATGTTGACACAAGAAGACGCCCAAAAGGTGGTTTCAACCAAATCTGTTTCAGTACAATGTATGGAATATATTACAGGAGTCAACATTTATTTCTTGTATTCAAGTTCCATGGACATGTGTGAGGTATCTGTGGTTTCAATTCACAGAGGTGAGAGATGCTTGCAGAGGTCTGTTCTGACCCAGAGATGACCATTCATTGGACATCCACCCCAGGCAGTTGAGCACTTCTTACTGTTGAGCTCTGGATGAGTAGAAGTTGTTTGTTTTTTTCCTTTTTTTTTTGTTTGTTTGTTTGTTTTTAAATACTCCATGTGGTTTGTGTGGAGACTGACGGTACCGCAGCGTCTATTTAGAGGGTAGAAAAGTTTCCAGATCCTCGGAATGGAGCCATGTGCATAAATCTTCGTACCATATCGCCACTTCTGTTTAAAGTTGCCGTTTCAGTAATTTTGTCTACAGCAAATACTCTAGCGGTTGATAAAATGGGCAGCTGATAGAATGGACATGTACGACAGGAGACAGTGCTGTTGCATTATTCAGCCAACTAGGCTATCGTCAGATTGTATTGACTTCAGCTAGTTCGTTTCAGAAATGATAGGTAGAGATGATCGGTGGGCATTGGGAAAGAGGGCAATGGGAGGATAAGAAGGAGAGAAAAGTGAAGACCAAATAAATAAGAATATAGGTTTCTGGATTCGACATTAGAAAAGTATTTAGACTCAGAGAATATTCGACAGGATCGTCATCTCTTCTTCAGCTCGCTGTTGCTGTTGTGGTAGCGAGGCCAGGTCGGGGCGACTGTTGTGTAGGGTGAATAGTTATCAGGATCTGATTGTAGATGTGGGAAGTTCAAAACCTTGATCTCTGTTTAGGCTGTGGCATCTAGTCTTGATTTTTCGATGGCTTTTTTAACTTTTTTTGTGAGGAAGGGCTCTGTAGATAAGATCCTGGTTTCTTGGGGGCTGAAACTGTGGCCTTTGGCTTGTTGTTCATGTATGGCAGAAGTAGATCGGTTTTGGTGTTCCTGTAGACGGGTGGTGAATGGGTCTTGCTGTCTCGCCAATGTAGGTATGGGTACAGTCTTGACACCCTACCTGGTACACTACACCACACAGCTTGAGGGGGTCTGTTTTGTCTTTGACATGGGTCAGTTGCTGGTGTAGGGAATTGGGGGGTGTGGGGAACACTTTGCATCCATGTTGTTGGAAGGTCCTGCCAGATGCTCTGAAACTCCTTTTATGTAAGGGATCCCCACTTTTACACTGTCGGTATCTGTAAAAGAATGGTAGCGAACTCGAGGGTTGTCCTACATCCATGCAGGGTATCCATTAGCGGAAAGGGCAGTCTTGAAGTGGTGTTGTTCTCTTTCAGCTCTTCCTCCTTAGTGGAACACACAGTACAGAGGCTCTCTGTGCATGAGGGTGTTAACAACAGATCTCTTGTGTTGTAGGGGTGGTTGGAGTGAAAGTTCAGATATTGGTCAGTGTGGTTGGGTTTCCTGTAGACACTGGTCTCCACCCTGTCGTCATGGGTTTGGGAATTCAGAGTGTCCAGGAACGGGATCTTCCCTTCTGATTCAGTTTTCGGAGTGAATTGGATACTGTCATTGATGGAATTCAGATGAGTGGTGAAGCTGTCAACCTCTGTCTCCTGTATGCTGGTCATGGTGTCATCCACTTAGAGGTACCACATGCTGGGAGGGTTGGCAGCGGTCCCAAGGGCTACTTTTTCAAAATGTTTTATGTACATGTTGGCTACCACTGGAGATACTGGCGAACCCATGGCAACTCCTTGTTTCTGCTGGTAGAACTTGTGGTTGAACAAGAAGTAGACGCTACTGAGGCACAGTTCCAGCAGTTCTAGCACCTGTTCTGTAGTGAGTTCACACTGGTGACGAAGGTGGTAGTCATCCTCAGTCTTCTCCCAATGACTTAGAGAGCCTTGGGTACAGGGATGCTAGTGAAGAGTGCACAAACATCATAGGAGACAAGTTTTTCCCCTGGAGCCAGTTGCTGGTTTCCCATCTTCTGTACAAAGTCTGTGCTCTTGACTTTGTGGTGCTTGGTCTGCCCCACTGAAGGTCCCAGTACTTGTGTCAGGAATTCGGAGGCATTGCACATGACGCTGCCACAGCTGACACAATGGGGCGGACGGGGCATCCTTCTTGTGTATCTTAGGTAATCCATACAGCTTAGGCGTGGATTCTGAAGTGGGGTAAAGACGTTGGTAAAGGTTAGGGGAGATTGAATCTTCTTTCTTCCATTTCTTTAGTAGATTGATAAGTTGGTTTTTCACTTTCTTCGTGGGGTCAGTCTTGAGTTTTTCACAGGTGTCTGTGTCACTGAGAAGGGTCTGTACTTTCTTCTTGTATTCCTCTTTCGGTAACAATACTGTGGTCCTACCTTTGTCAGCTGGAAGGATGACGATGCTGTCGTTCTGTCTCGGGTTCTTCAGGGCTTGTTTTTCCTCTCGTGAAACTTGGACTTGGGTGGCTTACTGGACTTAATTACTTTGACCACTTCGTCCGTAGGCTGTCAGCTGTGGCTTGGTCTTTGATCTGGCTGCACGCTGCTTCTGTGGAAGCTACGATTCCTTGACTGGAATCGATATGGGCGCTATACAGAAGTTAAGTCCTTTCTTCAGCACACTTGATGCACTGTCGCCGAGAGCACGGTTGAAGAGATTGATAATCCATTTGTTGGTGTCTGTGGCGTTGGAGGTAGGTAAGTTTTCATTGGGACGTTGTTTTCGGCGAAAGCATTCGTACTTGTTTCGTTGCCTGTGTTTACAAACTTTGAACTCGTGCGCATGAGCGAGGCAGCATGAAACTTAAATGTCCTCTGCTATTCCCTGTGGGAGGATTCTGTAAAGTTCCGCATCTGTCTCTTCGGATTTCGTTATCAAGCCTCCGGATGTTATGGTCGCATTGACTGATTCTTTCTTGGATTAAAAGTCGTTCAGCTTTTTTCAAGATCTGGGAAGCCACATGAACAGATCACACAAGTTTTTAACTGCAGGCTTGGGGGAGTGATCTGTTCACATGGCTTCCCAGATCTTGAAGAAAGCTAAACAACTTTTGATCCGAGAAAGAATCAGACAATGCGACCATAACATCTGGAGGCTCGATAACGAAATCTGAGAGACAGACACAGAACTGAACCGAATCCTCCAACAGGAAATAGCAGATGACACTTTAGTTTCATGCCGCCTTGCGCATGCACATGTGTTCGATGTTTGTAAACACAGGCAACTAGACAAGTTCAAACACTTTCATCGAAAAAAACATCCCAACGAAAACTTACCTACCAACGCCATAGACACCAACAAATGGATTATCAATCTCTCCAACCATGCTCTCAGTGACAGTGAATCAAGAGTGCAGAAGAAAGGACTAACTTTTGTGTTGCGCCCACATCAATTCCGGTAAAGGAAATCGTAGCTTCCACTGAAGCAGCGTGCAGCCAGATCAAAGACCAAGCCACAGCTGACAGCCTACGCAGCGAAGTGGCCAACGTCATTAAGTCCAATAAGCCACCCAAGTCCAACATTTCACAAGAGGAAAAACAAGCCCTGAAGAACCCGAGACAGTGTGACAGGATCGTCATCCTTCCAGCTGACAAAGGTAGGACCACAGTATTGTTACCGAAAGAGGAATACAAGAAGAAAGTACAGACCCTTCTCAGTGTTACAGACACCTGTGAAAAACTCGAGACTGACCCCACAAAGAAAGTGAAAAACCAACTTATCGATCTACTAAAGAAATGGAAGAAAGAAGATTCTATCTCCCCTAGTCTTTACCAACGACTTTACCCCACTTCTGAATCCACGCCTAAGCTGTACAGATTACCCAAGATACACAAGAAGGACGCCCCCCTCTGCCCCATTGTGTCCAGATGTGGCAGTGTCACGTACAATGCCTCCAAATTCCTGACACAAGTATCGGGACCTTCAGTGGGGCAGACCGAACATCACATAGTCAACAGTACAGACTTTGTACAGAAGATGGAAAACCAGCAACTGGCTCCAGGGAGAAACTTGTCTCCTATGATGTTTGTGCACTCTTCACTAGCATCCCTGTACCCAAGGCTCTCCAAGTCATTTGGGAGAAGATTGAGGATGACTACCACCTTCATCACCGGTGTGAACTCGCTACAGAACAGGTGCTAGAACTGTGGGAACTGTGCCTCGCTAGCACCTATTTCTAATTCAACCATGAGTTCTACCAGCAGAAACAAGGAGCTGTCATGGGTTTGCCAGTATCTCAGTGGTAGCCAACCTGTACATGGAACATTTTGAAAAAGTAGCCCTTGAGATCGCTGCCAACCCTCCCAGCATGTAGTACCACTAAGTGGATGACACCATGACCCGCATACAGGAGACGGAGGTTGACAGTTTCACCACTCACCTGAATTCCATCTATGACAGTATCCAATTCACTCCGAAACTGAATCAGAAGGGAAGATCCCGTTCCTGGACACTCTCATCTCCCAAACCCATGACGACAGGGTGAAGACCAGTGTCTTAAGAAAACCCACCCACACTGACCAATATCTGAACTTTCACTCCAACCACCTCCAACACAAGAGATCTGTTGTTAACACCCTCGTGCACAGAGCCTCTGTACTGTGTTCCACTAAGGAGGAAGAGCTGAAAGAAGAAGAAGAAACACATCAAGACTGCCCTTTCCATTAATGGATACGCTGCATGGATGTGGGACAACCCTCGAGTTCGCTACCCTTCTTCTACAGATACGGACAGTGTGAAAGTGGGGATCCTTTACATAAAAGGAGTTTCAGAGCGTCTGGCCAGGACCTTCCAACAACATGGATGCAATGTGTTCCACAAACCCACCAATTCCCTATGCCAGCAACTGACCCATGTCAAAGACAAAACGAGACCCCTCAAGCGTGGTGTAGTGTACCAGGTAGGGTGTCAAGACTGTACCCATACCTACACAGCCGAGACAGCAAGACCACTCACCACCCGCCTACAGGAAAACCAAAACCGATCTACTTCTGCTGTACATGACACCTACAGGCCACAGTTTCAGCCCCCAAGAAACCAGGATCTTATCTACAGAGCCCTTCCTCACAAAAAGAAAAGTTAAAGAAGCCATCGAAATCAAGACTAGACGCCCCAGCCTGAAAAGAAATCAAGGTTTTGAACTTCTCCCCATCTAAATCAGATCCTGACAACGGTTCACCCCACACAACAGTCGCCCCACCAGGCCTCGCTACCACAATAGCAACAGCGAGCTGAAGAAGACAGGGCGACCCTGTCGAAATATTCCCAAAGTAAGTTTCTGATTCCGAGTCTAAATACTTTTCTAAAGTGAAGACCAGTTGTAAGTAGGAAGAAAAACAACAACAAAAATCAGTTGTTGGAAACAATACTCACAATAGTTTGTCTACATGTTTTATTAGTAATGTACTGCACGGAACCTTAGCAATCATTCTGAAGTTCTTATGATGGTGTTACAAGGCACATCCTGGTGAAGACGGGACTAGTGTGGTAGTGTGCTGCATTCACTGTATGTACCCTGGCTGACGGACGAGGACAGGAACTGGTTTGCTGTGTGTGGTGCTGCCGCTGTGTCCTGTGCATGCACGCTGCCTGGTGTGAGGGCAGAGTCCAGCCCTCCACTGCACCCACAGGCATTGTGATATGTAGATAGATGAGGCTGGAATAAAACCATTTGGAGGAAAAAAAAAAAATGCCTGGTATAGTGTATGTCTTGACATGAATGTGAACAGCGCCATGCTATGCAATCCAAGCCTGAATTATTTAACCAGCTGTCTGTGCATGTAAATCTACAGTGTATGAGTATTCTGTAACACTTGTAACAGAACTAAAAGAATTCCACTGTAGGTATTACATTTCATTTGACAGGTTCATCAACGTCCTTTTTTTTTTTTCCTTTGAAAATTGTGTGTCAGTTCCATAAAAGTAACACTTTTCAAATACAGTTTGTGCTCTCTCTCTCTCTGAAAATACTAATGAATTTAACCTTTGCATACACTTCTTTACAACTTTCTCAATCACTGCGCACATACATTTACAATATTCACATATTTCACAGATTTCACATTCCCCCCTCACCTAGCATGGCAAGTTCACACATAAAAATCTAATGTACTTACTGCAAAAGCCTGCACTTACACAAGACAGTTCCCCCACAGTCAATGTCTACTGACCTGAAAACAAAGAAAAATGAACCATAAGTTGATAAATGAGCAGAAAGTGATGACTATGTTTACTGCAAATGTTCAAGGTTTCATTATGCAAGATCAATTTCATTTAAAGATGTACAATCACTGTTAGAAAAGTATTTAGACTCAGAATCAAAAACTTGCTTTGAGAATATTTCAATAAGGTCGCCCCGTCTTCTTCAGCTCACTGTTGCTGTTGTGGCAGCAAGGCCTGGTGGGGGACTGTTGTGTGAGGTGAATAGTTGTCGGGATCTGATTGTAGATGGGGGAAAGTTCAAAACCTTGATCTCTGTTAGGCTGGGGCATCTAGTTTTGATTTCGATGGCTTCTTCAACTTTTCTTTTTGTGAGGAAGGGCTCTCTATAGATAAGATCTTGGTTTCTTGGGGGCTGAAACTGTGGCCTGTAGATGTTCATGTATGGCAGAAGTAGATCGGATTTGGTGGTGTTCCTGTAGATGGGTGATGAGCGGTCTTGCTGTCTCACCAGTGTAGGTATTGGCACAGTCTTTACACCCTACCTGGTACACTACACCACACCGCTTGAGGGGGTCCGTTTTGTCTTTGACATGGGTCAGTTGCTGGCATAGGGAATTGGTGGGTTTGTGGAACACTTTGCATCCATTTTGTAGGAAGGTCCTGGCCAGACGCTCTGAAACTCCTCTAATGTAAGGGATCCCCACTTTCACACTGTCAGTATCTGTAGAAGAAGGGTAAGGGAACTTGAGGGTTGTCCCACATCCATGCAGGGTATCCATTAGCGGAAAGGGCAGTCTTGATGTTCTTCTTCTTTCAGCTCTTCCTCCGTAGTGGAACACAGTACAGAGGCTCTGTGCATGAGGGTGTTAACAACAGATCTCTTGTGTTGGAGGGGCTGGTTGGAGTAAAAGTTCAGATATTGGTCAGTGTGGGTGGGTTTCGTATAGACACTGGTCTCCACCCTGTCGTCATGGGTTCAGGAGATGAGAGAGTCCAGGTACGGGATCTTACCTCCTGATTCAGTTTCAGAGGTGAATGGATGCTGTCATCGATGGAATTCAGGTGAGTGGTAAAGCTGTCAACCTCCGTCTCCTGTATGTGGGTCATGGTGTCATCCACTTAGAGGTACCACATACATGCTGGGGGGGTTGGCAGCAGTCTCAAGGGCTACTTTTTCAAAATGTTCCATGTACAGGTTGGCTACCACTGGAGATACTGGCGAACCTATGGCAGCTTCTTGTTTCTGGTTCTGTTTCTGGTGGTAGAACTCATGGTTGAACGAAAAGTAGGTGCTAGTGAGGCACAGTTCTAACAGTTCTAGCACCTGTTCTGTAGTGCGAGTTCACACCGGTGACCAAGGTGGTAGTCATCCCCAATCTTCTCCCGAATGACTTGAAGAGACTTGGGTACAGGGATGCTAGTGAAGAGTGCACATACATCATAGGAGACGAGTTTCTCCCCGGGAGCCAGTTGCTGGTTTTCCATCTTCTGTACAAAATCTGTGCTGTTGACTATGTGGTGTTCGGTCTGCCCCCTCTGAAGGTCCCAATACTTGTGTCAGGAATTTGGAGGCATGTACATGACGCTGCCACAGCTGACACAATGGGGCAGAGGAGGGCGTCCTTCTTGTGTATCTTAAGTAATCCATACAGCTTAGCATGGATTTGGATGTGGGGAAAAGTCGTTGGTAAAGACTAGGGGAGAGAGAATCTTCTTTTTCTTCCATTTCTTTAGTAGATTGATAAGTTGGTTTTCCACTTTCTTCGTGGGGTCAGTCTTGAGTTTTTCATAGGTGTCTTTATCACTGAGAAGGGTCTGTACTTTCTTGTTGTATTCCTCTTTCGATAACAATACTGTGGTTGTACATTTATCAGCTGGAAGGATGACGATGCTGTCGTCCTGTCTCAGGTTCTTCAGGCTTGTTTTTCCTCTCGTGAAATGTTGGACTTGGGTGGCATACTGGACTTAATGACTTTGACCACTTCGCTCCGTAGGCTGTCAGCTGTGGCTTGGTCTTTGATCTGGCTGCATGCTGCTTCAGTGGAAGCTATGATTTCCATGACTGGAATCGGTGTGGGAGCAACACAGAATTAAGTCCTTTCTTCAGTACACTTGATTCACTGTTACCAAGGGCACGGTTGGAGAGATTGATAATCCATTTGTTGGTGTCTATGGCATTGGAGGTAGGTAAGTTTTCGTTGGGATGTTTTTTTGGTGAAAGCGTTTGAATTTGTCTCGTTGCCAGTGTTTAAAAACATCGAACTCATGAGCATGCGCGAGGCAGCATGAAACTAAAATGTCTGCTATTCCCTGTGGAGGATTCTGTTAAGTTCCGTGTCTGTCTCTCGCATTTCGTTATTGAGCCTCCGGATGTTACAGTTGCATTGTCTGATTCTTTCTAGGATAAAAGTCGTTCAGCTTTCTTCAGGATCTGGGAAGCCTTTTCCTTTCCCACAAGTTTTGAAATGTAGGCTTGGGGGAGTGATCTGTTCACGTTTGGCACCAAATGTTGAAATGTTTATGGTTTTGCAATCTCGCTAGTTTGAATTGCCGTTTCTCCAATTTCCTCACTGTCTTCAAGACTTCACGTCCATGTTGGTGAAATAAATAAGAATATTGGTTTCTGGATTTCGACATTAGAAAAGTATTTAGACTCAGAATCAAAAACTTACTTTGAGAATATTTCGACAGGGTTGCCCTGTCTTCTTCAGCTCACTGTTGCTGTTGTGGTAGCGAGAACAGGTGGAGCGACTGTTGTGTGGGGTGAATAGTTGTCGGGATTTGATTGTAGATGGGGGGGGGGGGGGTTTCAAAACCTTGATCTCTGTTTAGGCTGGGGCGTCTAGATAGTCTTGATTCCTCCTCACAAAAAGAAAAGTTAAAGAAGCCATCGAAATCAAGACTAGATGCCCCAGCCTAAACAGAGATCAAGGTTTTGAACTTCCCCCATCCACAATCAGATCCTGACAACTGTTCACCCTACACAACAGTCGCGCCCCACCAGGCCTCACTACCATAACAGCAACAGTGAGCTGAAGAAGAGATGAAGATCCTGTCGAAATATTCTCAAAATGAGTTCTTGATTCGGAGTCTAAATACTTTACTAATGTCGAATCCAGAATCCAGAAACCTTTATTTCGCTAACATGGATGCGAAGTCTTGAAGACGGTGCGGAAACAGGAGAAACAGCAATTCAAACTAGTGAGATGGCAAAACCATAAACATTTCAACATTTGGTGCCAGCGTGAACAGATCACTCCCCCAAGCCTACATTTCAAAACTTTCGTGAAAGGAATCAAGGCTTCCAGATCTTGAAGAAAGCTGAACAACTTTTGATCCAAGAAAGAATCAGACAATGCGAAACGTAACATCCGGAGGCTCAATAACGAAATCTGAGAGACAGACGCGGAACTTAACAGAATCCTCCCACAGGAAATAGCAGATGACATTTTAGTTTCAAGCCACTTGGCACATGCGCACAAGTTCGATGTTTGTAAACAGAGGCAACAAGACAAATATCAAACACTTTCGCCAAAAACAACATCCCAACGAAAACTTACCTACCTCCAACGCCATAGACACCAACAAATGAATTATCAATCTCTCCAACCATGCTCTCAGTGACAGTGAATCAAGTGTGCTGAAGAAAGGACTTCACTTCTGTGTTGCGCCCACATCGATCCAGTCAAGGAAATCATAGTTTCCACTGAAGCAGCGTGCAGCCAGATCAAAGACCAAGCCACAGCTGACAGCCTACGGAGTGAAGTGGTCAAAGTCATTAAGTCCAGTAAGCCACCCAAGTCCAACATTTCACAAGAGGAAAAATAAGCCCTGAAGAACCTGAGACAGAACGACAGCATCGTCATCCTTCCAGCTGACAAATGTAGGACCACAGTATTGTTACTGAAATAGGAATACAACAAGAAAAAGTACAGACCCTTCTCGGTGATAACGACACCTATGAAAAACTCGAGACTGACCCACAAAGAGAAAGTGAAAAACCAACTTATCAATCTACTAAAGAAATGGGAAAAAAGAAGATTCTATCTCCCCTAGTCTTTACTAACATCTTTACCCCACTTCTGAATCCACGCCTAAGCTGTATGGATTACCTAAGATACACAAGAAGGGACGCCCCCCTCTGCCCCCATTGTGTCCAGCTGTGGCAGTGTCATGTACAATGCCTCCAAATTCCTGACACAAGTATTGGGACCTTCAGTCAGGCAGACCAAGCACCACATAGTCAACAGCACAGATTTTGTACAGAAGATGGAAAACCAGCAACTGGCTCCAGGGGAGAAACTTGTCTCCTATGATGTTTGTGCACTTTTCACTAGCATCCCTGTACCCAAGGCTCTCCAAGTCATTCGGGAGAAGATTGAGGATGACTACCACCTTCGTCACCGGTGTGAACTCACTACAGAACAGGTACTAGAACTGTTGGAACTGTGCCTCACTAGCACCTACTTTCGTTTAACCATGAGTTCTACCACAGCAGAAACAAGGAGCTGCCATGGGGTTCGCCAGTATCTCCAGTGGTAGCCAACCTGTACATGGAACATTTTGAAAAAGTAGCCCTTGAGACCGCTGCCAACCCTCCCAGCATGTGGTACCGCTATGTGGATGACACCATGACCCGCATACAGGAGACGGAGGTTGACAGCTTTACCACTCACCTGAATTCCGTCGATGACAGCATCCAATTCACCTCTGAAACTGAATCAGAAGGCAAGATCCCGTTCCTGGACACTCTCATCTCCCCTAACCCATGACAGGGTGGAGACCAGTGTCTATAGGAAACCCACCCACACTTACCAATATCTAAACTTTCACTCCAACCACCCCCTCCAACACAAGAGATCTGTTGTTAACACCCTCATGCACAGAGCCTCTGTACTGTGTTCCACTAAGGAGGAAGAGCTGAAAAAGAAGAACACATCAAGACTGCCCTTTCCGCTAAGGGATACCCTGCATGGATGTGGGGACAACCCTCTAGAGTTTCCTACCCTTCTTCTACAGATACCGACAGTGTGAAAGTGGGGATCCCTTACATTAAGGAGTTCAGAGCATCTGGCCAGGACCTTCCAACAACATGGATGCAAAGTGTTCCACAAACCCACCAACTCCCTACGCCAGCAACTGACCCATGTCAAAGACAAAACGGACCCCCTCAAGCTGTGTGGTTTAGTGTGCCAGGTAGGGTGTCAAAGACTGTACCCATACCTACATTGGCGAGACAGCAAGACCACTCACCACCCCACCTACAGGAAAACCAAAACCGATCTACTTCTGCATACATGAACATCTATAAGCCACAGGCAACCGTTTCAGCCCCCAAGAAACCAAGATCTTATCTTCAGAGCCATTCCTCACCAAAAAAAAGTTAAAGAAGCCATCGAAATCAAGACTAGATGCCGCAGCTCGAACAGAGATCAAGGTTTTGAACTTCCCTCCATCTACAATCAGATCCTGACAACTATTCACCCACACACAACAGTTGCCCCACCAGGCCTCGCTATCACAACAGCAACAGTGAACTGAAGAAGACAGGGGCGACCCTGTTGAAATATTCTCAAAGTAAGTTTTTGATTCTGAGTCTAAAAATACTTTTCTAATGTCATCTAGAAACATATTCTTATTTACAATCACTGTGTTTGTCACTAAACAAGAACTGGCCACCAAGACCCTGTCATTCTGACAAGGTTTGAGTAGAAATCGTCTAAAAATGAGTCTGTACATTGAAATGACTCTATTTGTTGACAGATTGTTCAGAAAATTGGCAGTACTGCAGGAAAGACTTTGTTCTTAAATGCCATTCTGTAACCACATTAAATAAACAGTGTGTACTGTGATTTTCTTTTATCATGTAGGTAACACAATAAAGATTAACAACAACAAAAAATGTAGTCATTTGCAAGTTTAAGGTAACAAACACAAAATATGCTTTTACACTGATCTGCACGCAGCTTGCCACTCGACCATTACAAACTGCGCTCTGGATCATCAGAGTCCTGTGGGTTTTTCTGCCCCGACCGGCTCCTACCCAGAGTTGAGTTTGCTGCGGACTCAGTTGGGAAGACTGGGACCACACAGTCGAGCTTCATCCACTTAATGGATGCGTTCTGAGAGTGTTGCTCAAATTTCCTGACCAACACTGCAGGTGCCTGTATCTCTCTGGCCTGGTTGACGCCGGGATATATTATGAAAGGAAGCATACAGTACAGCCCTGTCATGTAGTCTCAGACCGAAATGGAAATCAGTAGCATCATCTTAATCATCCTCATTCTCATCGATCAGCATTAAGAAAAAAAATGTCTCAAGTTCTGTGGCCCTTCATGCCCTGCTCTCATGGTGACCTCAGTTTCGATGTCCTCTCCACGTCTGTGGCCTGGTTTGGTTCCGTCGGGGTCACCGGTATCGGCGAGTCCATGGGGGCTGTCGTTGGACGGATGTGGTGGTGGCACCCTCCGGAGGGAGAGCTTACTCATGCCAGCTCCGCGACTAAGCAATTATTGTCGTCAGTAGGGGGCTTAGTAGGTGGTGTCCTGCGTATGTTAGATCAGAACAGGCGCCACTGAACACCACCGAAGTGACTCGGCAGCAGTGCAGTGTCTCCTCCGGTGGGTTGCCTCTTGGCGGCTTGACACTGACTGCCCCTGTGGAGTGCCGGGGCTGCAGCGGAGCTGGCCGGGCTGTGGCTGTAGACGGGGTGTCAGAATGAGCGGAATTTTTTCCCATTCAAAGTTGGAAAAATCATTAAGTGAGCTGATGAAATGGTGAAACCCACATGCATCATTTAAGTCCAAATGCTCCAACTGCCACTAATTTATTAATAAAATCTTAGAATAAGTCGTCGTAAGTGTATTGTCCTACCACTATTACTGCAGAAACATTTTTTTTGCAAAACTTTCAAAGAAAACCAAATGAAAAATAGGAAATACCTGCACCATTGTGAAAGTCTGGGCCGTGGACCAGATGTCAAACTCTTCGGAGTCAGATGTCAGATGAGTCAGAAGTCAAACTCTTCAAAGCATGCCACCTTCAGTACGGCAGACACTGAAAACACTTTCTGGTGCAAATCAGATCAACAATTTGCTTTCTCAAGTTCTTGCACCTGAAAACCTCCTTTCTGGTGCAAAGCAGCCCCACAGATTCACTGAAATTCCGCACTTGGAAACACTGTTTGGTGCAAACCAGTCTGCCAGATTTTTCTGAAGTTCTGTACTCAAAAACACTTGTTGCTGCAAACCAATCTGCCAGATTTTCTGAAGTTCTGTACTCAAAAAAACACTTGTTGCTGCAAACCAGTCCACCAGATTTTCTGAAGTTCTGTACTCAAAAACACTTCTTGCTGCAAACCAATCTGCCACATTTTCTGAAGTTCTGTACTCAAAAACACTTTTTGCTGCAAACCAGTCTGCCAGATTTTCTGAAGTTCTGTACACCAAAAAAACACTTGTTGCTGCAAACCAGTCTGCCAGATTTTCTGAAGTTCCTGCTTGAAAACACTTTTTCAGTTTTTTTGGTGCTGACCAGTCCAACACATTGTCTGAAGTTCCCACACCTGACAACCCTCTCTGGTGCAGACTAGTCTTAAGTTCCTGGTAAAAACACTTCCTAGTGCCAACCAGTCTGATGGTCTTCTGAAGTTCTTGCACATGAAAATACTTTCTGGTATAAAGCAGTCTGACAGATTGTCTCAAGTTCCTGCACTCGAAACACTTTCTGATGCAAACCAACCAATCTCATAGTCTTCTGAAGTTCTCACGCTTGAAATCACTTTCTGGTGCACACCAGTCCCATGGTCTTCTGAAGTCTCCTGCTTGAAATCACTTCCGAGTGCAAGCCAGTCAAATAGATAGTTTCTGAAGTTCTCACACTTGAATACACTTTCTGGTACAAAACATTCTGATCATCTTCTGAACTTCTCGCACTTGAAAACACACTTTCCAGTGCAAATCAGTTCAATAGCCCCTTTCGAAGTTCTGACTTTTTAGCACAAACCAGTCCCAACTCGCTGTCTTCTCAGTGAGGGTGTGGGTGAGTGGTGGGGTCATGAGGGGAAGTGTTGGTGTCAGTCGGCCAGTCTCTTCCGCTTGAAGTAGGAGGTGGCTACGTCCATCAGCCAGGCGGGTCCACCACACTCACATCCCTGTCAAACATCCGCACATCAGAGAATCAATCATACATGTCACAGCAACATGTGTACACAAACAATACTACGCGGTCATGGCGTTCAAAGCCCAGCCAACAATGGGTATACAAGTCATGACTGTCACACACACACTCGCTCACACTCCATCAACATCCACATGTATTTGCAACATTAATGACATGCACTCTCTCGACGCAAAGACATTACAGTCTTACACTTCCAGTATTCAGTCAGCCCTTTATGAATATTCAATATGCTTAATGACTGCTGCACATACGACTTGCAAACAATCTTGCGCACAAATGTGTGCGAGTGAGATGCCTGCAATGCATGAACCTACGTTTAATGAACTATGTGCACAACATCCAGCACTGTGGCACCAATACTAGCGTTGTTGATTGCAAACTGAGAGGTAGTGGGTTCAACTGCCATAGGAACTGCTTATTTGTGGGATTTTTACTTTTTGTCCCAGTTGGCTCCTGTCCACATTTGAGTTCACTATGAGCTCAAATGGGCAGACTGTAACAATGAATTCCACGACTTCAAGTTTCATCCGCTTAATGAACACGTCTCTGAGAATGGTGGTCAAATTTTTTGACCCAAACTGCAAGTGTCTGTATCTCTGTGCATGGTGCCAGGACTTAATCATAATGAAAATAAGCTTAGAGCACAGACCTGTCATGTAGTCACTGACTGAAATGGGACGACATAGCATCAACTTCATCCTCATTCTCATCGATCAGCTTTAAAAAGGAAAAAGCCTGAAACTCTACTGGCTCTTAGTGTCCTGCTCTCATGGATTTCTTGTCCAAGCCTTGGTGAAATCTTGTTGGTATCTGAAAACGCATGGGGACACTGTTGTTGGACGGACACAGACACCCTCCGGGGGTGTGTGTGTGGAGGGGGGGGGGGGGGGGGGGGGATGCTCATTCACACTGGCTCTGCAACTAAGCAGTTACTGTTTTCAATAAGGGGCCTAGCCGTAGGATCAAAACAGGCGCCACTGAGCACCACCGAAGTGACTGGACAGCTGTGCCATGTCTCCTCTAGTGGGTTAGCCTCTTGACTTCTTGATATACTGACTGCTGCTCATTGCGGGCTGCCTGTGCAGGGGTTGTGATCGGACAACCCAAGGTGTGGTTGGCAGAAGTAATGTCACTGCAGTAACAATGAGGATGAGCCGGCAATAATGTAAAATTGTGCATGACACGACTCTTGTGTCTAGCTGCACACATTAGCATTTACTATCACTCATGCACACACACACACACAACCTTGCATAACATGCATACACATACACACATGCTCACACACACATACACGCTCTCACACACACGTACACATGTCACACACACACACACACACACACACGTACACACACACATGCGCGCACGCATGTTCGCACACACATGCACACACACACACATAAACACACACACACACACACACAGACCCAACACCACCGCATGTAACACTTGGTGGTTTTAACCAGCTCGGTGTAGATGAGGACTGCAGGTTTGCACCTGGCCAGCACAGAACTGGGGTGGATAGACACTCGCTCCCTGGTCGACACCTGGAACACCACGTACCTCAATAAGTAATGATGTATCCACAGAAACTTGGAAGGCCAGTGTGTCTGGAATGTAGGTGCATGCACATATCAGTTGTATTTGGGGGGGGCGGGGGGGGTTTCTGTCCGAGAGAAGTATGGACTGATGTGTGCATATTGCATGTGGTTTGTATATACAATAAAATCTCTCTTTCTCTCTGATGTGTATGTGTGTAAGAGAGATCAGTGCAAATTTGAACAAAGAATTTTGGTCTTCTAAAAATTCAGTGCCAGTACCTTTCGACTAGTCTGAGCAAAACCCGATATCCTGGCACTCCCTGACAATCTACTCCTCCCGATCCTTCGTCCCTGAACTCATCACCACCACCCCCCCCCCCCCCCCCTTGCCCAAACCTCCCCTCCTTTGTTTTGTAAGCACTGATGTCTATCGCCATCCTCCCTGGCTCTTTTTTGGGTTTATTTTGTTCCACCTCCTGATCTCCCCTTCCACCTCCCCCTCTCCCCCCCTGGCTTTCCCCCCCCCCCCTCCCCCCCCCCTCCCCACCCCAAAGCAGAGAGTACAGGACACAGGCAGACTCGTTGCTCGAACTGGGTCCCTGGTTACCGCTGACATCCACACAACCCTCCCCCCCCCCCCCCCCCCCCTCGGTAAATTCAGACCCCATTCCAGAGAACTCTCTCCTTACCCTCACCCCCCCACCCCCCTCTCTGTCACTCCTCTACCCTCTTCCATTCCCCCCAAACACCACCCAGGTTAAAGCAAGCAAAATGAAAGAAAAGAAAAAGACAGAAAAAAAAAAAGCTGGGCTGTGACTCACAGTGATGTACTCCCCTTCTTTCTGGAGCTCGGCAGCGTTCATAAAGAAAGCAGCCGCCAGACACTTCCTGTAAAACACCAAGGAAAAAAGGCCATCAGCAAAGACTTGCCTCCACCCCCCCCCCCCCCCCCCTTCCCTCCCTGTTCCCCTCCACCCTTTCCCTCCCTCACCACCATGCTGCTGTTCCATTCAGGTCACACCAGCTATTTTCTTAAAGTTGATAGGCTGTGCATTCATCCATCTTCCTCCCACGCTACTCTTCCTCTATTCAGGATTTTTTCCCCCCTGCAGCCTGGATTCAAAATGTGTCGGTTTTTACCTGACAAAACTTCATACATGACAAAGGAAAAGATGTCTAAGGAAGGGAAACAAATCCTACATGCTCAGTTCATCTCTCAACATGTCCTCTCCGGAAGGTTTCACCTTATTTGACATGGATTCTGAAATGTGTCACTTTTTTTACCTGACAAAACTTCATACATAAAAAAGAATGGAAATCAAACTCAAAAACATAAAGAAAAGAAAGGAAATCAAACTCTATGTGCTCACTTCATCTAAAACATGTCCTCTTCGGAAAGTTCAATCTTATTTGACATGGATTCCGAAATGTGACGGTTTTACCTGACAAAACTTCATGCATAAAAAAAAAAAAAAAAAAGTCTCAAGTAAGGGAAACAAACTCTACATGTTCAATTCATCCCAAACATGCCCTCTTCAGAAGGTTTACTTTTGTTTGGCAACAGTTTTTTTTTTTCCCTCCCATCATTTTCACCAGCTTTGCACCAAGACAGCTCAAATCTGTAAACACTGATCCTACAAACAACTCTGCACACACACACACACACACACACACACACAGAAATGGATCACGATCTGCCCAACTCTTTTCTTGCTATCTTACCAACAGACAGGCAAACGAACAATTGGACCGGAAACTGTCTTGCCCCACTGTGGCTCGCCGTGCATGCAAGAGCAGGGTGAAAAGAACAGTAAACCGGTTTCACGCTTCAGAATCACTGCTCACAGCTACATCTAGTGCAGCCACATCTACTAAATCATTTCTGATAAATACGCATATCAGCAAAACGTAAATGACAACATTTTAGTTCTTTATGGAGACAGCCAATGATAAAGAGAAAATCTTTCAATTCCAGCATGACATGGTGGGATGATGTCCGTAATGACCTTGTATGTATGCAGCGGTGTGATAAGATCCATTCAGAGTTTTTTTCCATTTTTCTCCCCCAGTCATTACTGCTCCTAGTTTTTTTACCCTCACCAGTTTGGGGGTGAGGAGGAGGGTGGAGTGAGAAAGGAGGGAGAGAGGTGGGGTGGGGAATGGCAAGAATGGAGAGGCCCTGATGTTTTACCTCTCGCTCTCTCTAGCTCTCTCTCTCTCTCTCTCTCTCTCTCTCTCTCTCTCTCTCTCTCTCTCTCTCCCTAGCTCTCTCTTTCTCACTCGCACTCTATCCGTCTCTCTCCCTCCCCCTTCTCTCTCCGTCTGTCTGTCTGTCTCTCTCTCCCCTTCTCTCTGTCTCTCTCTCTCTCTCTCCCTGTTGCTGGATGAGATGGAGATGGTGGGCTAATAATGACAGCTCATCTCCTCCACTTTACTGCCCCTAGTTCTCCCTCCCTCCCCTCCCCTCCCCACACTCTCATCTTGAGTTCATTTAATCCCATCTTTAACCCACCTCCTCACTTAACAGTCTTCCCACCTCCTCAAATTCCTCATTCCAGGATTTCTTCTTTTTTCTGGGGATGGGGGTTGAGGTTGGGGGGGGGGGGGGGGGGGTGCAAGGAGGATGGGCCAGATAAGAGAGTTGTGTCTGCCTACTAAGACCCATCTAACTTGCAGAGCACCTGACAAAACCTGACTTTGGAGAGGATTTGTTTTGATATACGATCAAGTGAATGTGGTGCAACATCAAGAGAATGAAGAGAAGAGAAAAGACAAATGGTTTATATTATTCACAAGTGTTTTTTATACATCTGACTATCACTCTTTAAAAAAGAATGTGGCACTACAAGTTTTTTTTTTTTTCCCTACACCTTACTATACCTCTTAAGAAACAAAGCAAGTGGCATTAAACGTTTTACTTTTCCTAAATGAAAATAGATAATAAAGATTAGAGATCAGTAAAATGAATCTGAAAAAGAAAAAAAATATTCTAATGTGCATGCCTAAACACACACACACACACACACACACACACACACACACACACCTCAATTACCCTTTGCCAAGCACAACACGGACTTGCCTAAGCACACATACACATTATACAAGCAGAAAATTTAACAAATATGCATACCAAAAAGTGAGGGGGAGGGGGAGGATGGGGGGAAACTAATCAATGAGCGATACAGTGGAGCAGAGTGGAGGTACAGGATGGGAGGAAACTAATCAATGAGCGATACAGTGGAGCAGAGTGGAGGTACAGGATGGGGGAAACTAATCAATGAGCGATACAGTGGAGCAGAGTGGAGGTACAGTCAGACGGACAGAAATGCCAGTTAGTGGATAACAGATCAGTCTGTGTGCTGGCGAAGCTCACACACACACACACACACACACACACACACACACACACGCACACACACACACACACTCAGTCACACACACACACACACAGATCATGACATAAAAGCACACACACACACAAATACAAACACAAAAATGTAAATCTAACACACATGCACACTCACTCACACACACACACACACACACACACACACACAGAGATCTAAAAATAAAAATACATACACAGACAATAACCTAAATGTAATAGTGTACACACACACACACACACACACACACACTGACACAGATCTATAAATAGGAGATGGAGCAAGTGGAAAAGGGGGCATGAATGTGAGTTCTTTTTCATTCAAATCCTGTTCTAATTCCATTTCTATAATAAGAACAATTAAAACTGTTAAATAAAAAAAAAAACCATTATATTTCAGAAGTTCGTTTCAATACAATATTTTACAACTGAAAATTGTATCAAAAGCTTATGTCTGCCAGGTGAGTAGGAAAACTAGCTGTGTTTTGTGCTAATTTTCCGGGACAACATTCAATGTTCTGACACAGTTTGGGACAATCAAATTTATATGCATGAAAAGCTTACAGTGTCTGCTATTTATTCACTATGAAAAAAAAAAAAACATTCATTTTGCTGTATTTTCTATCCCAATGAGGAAAAAAAATCTCTGAAACTTTAATGGCCAATTATCTGATATAAAACAAAAGTCATCATTGAGTGACATACTTCATTATATTATTCCGTGGGTTCTGAGGTTTTCATCAATAGTCAACATGTGTGAATGCTTCGAATGGACAGCAGCCCCGCCGACAAGGAGGCTGTGATAGAAAACACAAATTTCTGACAGTTCCAGCCTGGCAAGATCCGATCTGTCTGCAGCACCATGTTGGCTAGCTTTGCAGCTCATGTGTCTGTTACTTATAAAGCTCCGTTGGCTGGAAGAGTGTGTTCCCTGGGTTCTGGAAGCTGAAACAAAAAAGAAGAGACCTCCACTTCACTTCACCAGCCATTTCCTTGACTGGCTGTGATCTCTTGGTTCCTGAACCTACCACCATCATCTTCATCACCTGCATTTCATGTTCACCCTACAACACCCCACCACACTATGACTGTCATTTCCATGGAAACAACATAAAAAAAGGCAGCATTCCCCCTGTCTCCCCCACCAGCTTTCTTCTGCGCCTTATGATCTGAAAAACAGCAGGAGTATACCCCAGTTTTGCACCAACAGGAAAAATGCATGCGCTGTCCATCGATGGAGCGCCTGTCCATGCCTGTTTTTCACACTTTCTCATGCTGATGCAACCCCTCACCCTGTTCCTACGCACACTTGTACTCCTATGATTCAGCTTCTCCCCTCCCCCCCACCCCCCACCCCCCACTCCCACCTCCACCATCCATACTGGCTCGCCCTTTTTTTCTCTCTCTCTCTCTCTCTTTTTCTCTCTCTCTCGTTCTCTCTCCATTTGCTAATATGATTCTATGATTCATCTTTTCTCCTCACCCTTCATCCGTAACTGGGAGCTCTCTCTCTCTCTCTCTCTCTCTCTCTCTCTCCATTCATTGGCATGATTCATCCTGGAAAGAAGTGCGTGATTGTGTGTGTGTGTGTGTGTGTGTGTATGTGCATGTGTGTGTGTGTGTGTGTGTGTGTGTGTGTCTGTGTATGTGCGTGTGCGTGTGTGTGTGTGTGTGCGTGTGTGCGCATATGCGTGTGCACCTGTGTGTGTGTGTGTGTGTGTGAGTGTGTGTGTGCATGCATGCGTATGCACCTGTGTGTGTGTGTGTGCGTGTGTGTGTACATGCGTATGTGTGTGCATATGTATGTGTGCATGTGTATCTGTGTGCTTACGTATGTGTGCATTTTTGAGTGTGTGTGTGCTTGTGTGTGTGTATGTGTTCATGTGTGTGTTACTATGGATATGTACAAGAATGTGTATGTGTGTGTGTGCATGCATGCACATGCATGAATGCATGTCTGTATGTACATGCATCCCTACATCTGTGCATGCCTGCATGTGTTCGTGTACGTTTTGTGTGTGTTGTATAGCACGCGCATGTGCATGTGTGTGTGTGTGTGTGTGTGTGTGTGTGTGTGTGTGTGTGTGTGTGTGTGTGTGTGTGTGTATGTGTGTGTGTGTGTGTGCATGTGTGTGCATGTATATATATATGTGTATTCATGTGTGTGCGTGCACACATGCTAAGTGTATGTCTTCAGACCTGATGAAATCTGAACTGCAGCTTTCCCCTGTGGCTCAGAAAATAACATATAAGAAACACAAATTTTTCTCCCCGAGATGAAACCATTACATGTTGATTACTCTAAATCAGCTGGTACGCTGCTAGCAGCATCAATTCACCTAGCACATACACAGGCAAGAGGCACACAGAACAAACAAGGAAACTACCCCCTGAAGTTAGTTTTTTGTTTTGTTCCGATTGTTTCACACCAACATATGAGCAAGGCAAATTAGAGCCCCATGTGGTAGACATTTGGATTCATGGGCATGTAATGGCTTCTCCATGGGAGCCTGTTTGTTGTTTACTGTTTACATCTTCCTATCTCTGTTAAGGCTTCTTGTGCAACCATGCCTCCTTTTCACCTGTCTAGCATGGTCTACATGTGCGAATGTCATTTAACTTGACCAAGAAAGACAATGTGTTGATGCCTTCGTTTTCACTCATCAGGCCTGAAGATAATAAAACATTTTTGCATGCATGCATGCATGCACACACACTGGCAAATATATGTGTAAGAGAAAAAAGGCTACTGGTTACTGTAGGTCAACTAAATTTCTTTCTCTCTGACTTGTTAATAATTTCTATCTCTCTCATTGCTAATATGCTAATATGATTCATTTTCATCTTCTCTCCTCACCCTCCCTAATCGTTATGTAATAATTCCACATTATATCATTCACGCATATCTTGACACGCATTTTTTCAAACACACACTACACTAAGACAAATGAGAAGCACATCACATCTTCACACGTGCATGAGACAGAGAGAAAGAGCGGCATAGCTTTTCTCCCCCTATGCTACATGCCCTCACAGCAGCATGGCAACACAACACCACTCACAAAAACACAAACTCTTAACTCCCAACGGGGGGCTGCTTCAAAGGCCCATAACCTCTCCCAACACCATCACATCCCAAAGCAACAATGCTTCATCAAAACAGCGGCTGCAAGCTCTCTCAACCCTCACACTATGCTCTGCCAGGAATTAAGCCACAAAAGACCAGCCAAGAACTATCATCTGGAACCCAGGCGGAAACCCATCACAACGAAAAGTGGCGCCAGGTGAACCCATTGGGGTGTGTCAAGTCTGCTCTGCTCCCACGGGCCACAAGAACTCCCTGTGGATGAAGCCTCTTCCAGCCACCCTACACTCCCAAAACTTCCCCCAGAGAGAGAAATGAATGAGGAAATCTAGCTTCTCTGTGTGTATGATGTGGCTCTGCTTTCTCTTCGCAGCGGTTCAGTGTCTGGCTCTTACGGCAGTTGGGCATATAAAGAGAAAGGAGGAATGGAAAAAATCCCTGAGACAGAATTTACGCGGAGAAAGAAAAAGGAGATGGGAGGGAGAAAAATTATAGGCTGGAGATGAGAAATGCTGGACCTTTCTCTTCATACAAAACATCTTCTGCAACTCTGTGTATATATGTGTGTGTGTGTGTGTGTGTGTGTGTGTGTGATGAAATAAAATATATTTCAATAATTCACTATTTCCATCTTTTCTCCAGAGTAATACTGCCATCTGAAGCAAAATGACAGTATCCATATCCTCCACATGCTGACAAACACAGACACACACATGCATGTACTCTCTCTCTCTTCCTTTCTTGCTCTCTGTCTCACTCCCCTTCTCTCCCCCACCACCCCCTTCCCCCTTCTCATCCTCCAATCAATGCTACAGACTACAACACACCAAGTGTGCACGAACAGGTTATCATAAGCAGAGAGGATCACCTGTAGCAGGGACCAAATTCACCTTATCAAGCAGCGACAAATCATGGTGAACGGAGGCAGACACTGATAGCACAATCACACTCTGCAACGTCTGCCCCCCCCCCCCCCCCCCCCTATCCTGCTTCTCCTCTCCCCCACCAATCATCCCTCTCTTCCAATCCTCCCTCACCCCCCTCCCCCCCCCCCCCCCTGCATTCTCTTTCCCCACCACCCCCCCCAACTCCCCTCCTGCCTCTAACCCATTTCCCCAACACACCGCTCTTCCTTTCAAGTGTACCACTCCCACCCTCCCCCCCCCCCCACACCCCTTCAATCTCCCTTCTCTTTAATCCCTATTCCTCCCCCCCCCCCCCCCTCCCCTCCTTTCTCTTCCACCCACTGCTCAAATGCAAGAAATAAGCAGAACTCTCCACTCAGCAATCTTTTCCTAACTAAGATGGAGTGACTCTGATATTTACCCCCACCTGGTGTCTGCAGGCCCATGTGGCAGCAGGTAAACTTGATGAATGTTGAACCTTTTGGCTTTTCACACCACCACTTCAGTGACACAACTCCATCTCCCTTCCACTTGCAGACCGACAAATGCGCAGCCATGTTTTACTGTCATTATCCATGCTCTTCTGTCTGCATAGGTGTTTTATCAATCCATAAACCTGCTTTTGTACACCGCTGATTTACTACTATCCAGTCTCATCCTAAAATCCGCAGTTTAGACTTACATTCTACTTCATGATTGTTCTTGTGATTTGTCTGTATTTTGAATAATGAAAGGACAGTTTTGCAATCCTCCTGATAAAAATGAATTAGTCCGTGTCTAATCAAATCTAAGTACAAACACATGTCCCTTCCCTTCCCTTTCCCCCTTCCTTCCTATACATGCATCAAGGTACACATATGCACATGTACATATCTGTGTGTGCACGCTCGCGCATGCATGCACATACACGCATGCACACGCACGCACGCACGCACGCACACACACACACACACACACACTCACACGCACTTGTACATATCTGTGTGCGCGCTCGCGCATGCATGCACATGCACGCATGCACATGCACGCGCGCACACACACACACACACACACACACACACACACACACACACCATGAAAATTGCCCTTCTGTTCATGAAAAAAAAAAACAACAGAACAAACAAATATTAAAAAAAAAAAAAAAAAAACTTAAGAACAAGGAATCTCAACTGAGGAGGCATTGCGGCATCACAAAGGAGAAATCAACAAATCCAACTGCTGATTGCAACGCAAGCTCTCCCCCTGCCCTCTGAGAGACTGAGAGCAGCACGCAGCGGACGCACTAATATAGACCTGAACACTGCTGCCTGCCATGTACAGGCTTTCATCTTATCCTCTGAGAGAGGAATGAACCCATGACAGAGGACAGGCAAACTGGGGGTTCATTGTCAAATGCTGCAACGTTCTGCTGTTGAGCTGACAGTTGTGAAACGAACCGTTTGCGAGTGCTGGATTGTTTTTTTCAGTGTGCGAACCCTCTCTGCCTTCCCTGCAGAAGATGGGCACCTGATTCAGATCACTGAAGGTTAAGGAGAGGGATAAGCTAGGTCTTTCATGATGCTGCCCTCCAGACACTGTGGCTCTCTATGGCCATAAGCCAACAACTTTTCCTTTGAATTGGGACTGTGTCCACACTGACACTTGCAATGCAGAGTTTCATGTTGTCTTCCGAGAGAGGGATGGGGGCTTTATGAAGGAGAAACAAAAGGGAAGAGTGAACCCATGAAACACAGATACATATGATGCAAGGGTTTATTGTCTGCACCTTTCACTGGGCTGATTTGCCCCCCCCCCCCCCCCCCCATATGCTGTCTCTACTGGTGTTTGTGTGTGTGTGTGTGTGTGTGTGTGTGTGTGTGTGTGTGTGTGTGTGTGTGTGGTGTGTGCGCGCACATGTGTGTGTATGTGACCATCTAAATTTCTACTGAAGTATATGTGCATGCAAGACACTTGCTTTAATGCAAAAAGACTAACAGACCAGTGACTCAGAAAAAAAATAGTTTTGCTGTGGGGAGTAGAAGAGCTCTGTGTGTGTGTGTGTGTGTGTGTGTGTGTGTGTGTGTGTGTGTGTGTGTGTGTGTGTGCGTGTGTGTGCGTGTGTGTGCGTGTGTTATGGGGAGGTGGTGGTGGGTAAGGAAGACTTTGAAATATTATATGAAAAAAAAAATATCACATGAATGAAACACTAACAAGCCGCACAATTCTTACATTCAAATAAAAGAGAAAAAAAAGAAGACTATAAGACACACTACACCACACATATAGAGAATCAACTTATCTTTCTTATTAACTCATGTGTGAATGAACCCTCACCCTGGGATATAACCAGAAAGGAGGGGGTTGGGGGGGAGGGGGGAGAAGTACAAATGGGTGGAGGAAACGAGTAGATGGGTAAGGCATACAGATTTTATGAACATAAAAAAAATCCTGTGAATCCTGGCATGCACTTGGAGACAAAAAAAAAAAAAAAAAACCTTGGAACCTTGGAACAATGTTTGAAACCGATTTCGCAATGGTATCTTCTAACAAAAACACACGTTCAGAACAATTCCTGGAACAGCTTATATTGTGATGCCTTTAGACAAACAGAGGTTCAGTACAATGCCTGAAACGGCTAATGTGGAAGCACCTTTAGAGAGAAAGAAGCTGAGAACAACTGAAGAGCACACACCCACAGTAGGCTAGGCTGGGTACTGACCTTATCCCTGTGGTCACTCTCCCACAGGATGTGAACTCCAGCTCCTGACGAGAGCAGATCTCACGAAGCTGTTTACGCACGCTCATCGCTGTGCTCAGATTGCGTCGGTTGAGGAAATGATAATCACAGAATTGCTGGAAAAAGGCATCAAAACATACAGGTTTAATAAGAATCACCAACCAATGTTTATAATACGGAAATCGCACAATTCTTACCCTTTCCAAATAATTTCACCTCTTACTATAATCACAGTCTCTTTTGTTTGGCTGATTCCTATCTGATTTGTTGCTGTTGCTGCTGATGTTGTTATTGTTACTGTGGTTTGTCTCTCCCCCCCCCCCCCCCCCCCCCCCCCCCCCCTCCCCCTCCCCCATCCAACATGAAGGTCGTAAAGGTATGACAGCAGAGAAATGAAAATGTAGACTTTGTATTCCTTCCCCCTCTTTCTTTTATGACTGACACATTCATTCATCCGTTAGTTTCAGGCTAACTGGCAACACTTAAGGCTCTCACTGAGAAAAAAAAAAAAAAAAACACCTGAAATTCTAGGGGGCGGGGAGGGGGATGTGGGCAATGAACCAGGAGACATGCTCCTCACACACACAGTCCCCTCTCCATTCCATCCTTAACCCTACTCCCTACCCACGCCCTTGAAAAATTCTGAGACTTCCACTTATTCATTGAACTTGGTGCAATCTGACAAAAACCTGAGTGTCAAGTGGTGTATCATTTGATTATATGCAAAACTGCCACCAGGACCACTTGTTCACATATATATATATATATATATATATATATATGTCAGTCTCTTTCACTTGGGCAGCCTCTTGCCCCTGCACAAAGTCTGGGCAAGACATCATTTTGTCTTCAACTGGGCAGACCAAATGGTGACTGCCTGCTCTTGTAAAGAGGAGAGAATGTCAGTATCTGCGTTAGGCCACCCATCTTTATTTTGCCCGCAAACCCCACTTTTAAACAATACTCTCTTCAATTTATTGCTGTTTTTGCCAAAAATACACCCCTTTTTTGAAAAAAAAACCCCAACACAACCCTTAAATACACCCCCTTTTTTGCAAACACACACACACACACACACACACACACACACACACACACACAAAATTGAAGAACTTAATGTCTTAAAGTGGGGTTTGCGGGCAAAATAAAAACAGCCGAGCCTTAAAGCAGATACTGGCATTCTCTCTGACTTATAAATCAGTATAAAACATTAAAAACTAACCTTCAAACATTTATCAAAACAGTGTAATTGGATGATTATTTATCTCAAGCACTATTAGTAAATCAGAACAAACAACTGGTTCTCTGTCCTGGTTAGTTATTGTTACACACAAAGAATTTACTTGATCATAAACTAATTGTTTAAATTGAGTGCTTTCATCAAATGTATGTGCCTGATAATCACAATAACCTGCGTTAGTTGATGGCACAGCCCTTAGAATTGTAGATGGCCAGCCATTAAACAAATTAGCATTCGTGGTGTAGATGGCCAGCCATTAAACAAATTAGCATCTGTTTTTAATACACTTAAATCAACAAACAACATTGGGTTAACTAGAAAATCGGATAGCATACTACCTGTATACTCATAAAGGCCGCTGTCCAGGTACTTATGTGTATTAATATGATAAGTTTTATCACGGGCATCAAAACCCATAATTCGAGCAAAGTGTTTAGGAAAAACATACTCCCCTTTATGTTTTGGTAAAAAAACACAGTAATTTTAAGATTTGCCTCATTAATTTCTAATTTGATGCCTAATTTGTTACATACTTTTTTTAAAGAACAAAAGCTGTAGTAACCATCAGGTATTTTTACATGTTTTAAGTGACTGCCTTGTTCGTCATAAATATCTATCCAGTTATTTTGAGCTTGTTCAGATATATTAAACCATTTTACTTTAAACCTAAGTTCTTTTAAAACCACCCTATACTGACCATCTCTATTGTCAAGAGGATACTTTTAAAACAAGTGCTGTTTTTGCTGGTTATATAAATGTGCATCCTTTTTAAAACCTATTTAAAAATGGATCCTTTTAAATATAATGAAAGTGCCACTTACAATGCAGGGGGCGTTTTACAACCCCAAATCGCTGGACTTCACCCTCCTAACCATTGCAGTAGATGAAACATATGGCTTTGAAGTCAGACTTTTAAACCCCCTACAAAAATACTTAAACCCCCCAAAAAAAAAAAATGATAGAGTGCCACATGTATGGACAACCTGTCCTATGGCTTTTTTTCAAAATCAACTAAATTTTGCAATTCACTGCACAACTACTGGCTGCGGTGTCTCATACACAAACCCTTTAAACCACCCCAATCTCTAAGTAAGGTCAGTATATAACTTTCATATCTATTACCAGTATAGACAAATACTAACTGAACTACTAGTGCCTCTCAACAACGATCAATCCTTCTCTCCATTTAACAACCCAATGGACAAGAATGCGTATGAAAGAATCTGCAATGAATTTAACATTAAACCTTCAACTGACTTTAGACAAAAGTTAGACCATAATTGCGGATTGGGCACACTGTTTTCGTGGGGTGTGTGTAGAGAATACACTTATGACTACTGGCCCGACCATGCCTCTTTTAAGCCAAACTTCCCAGTTAGATTGGGGTTCATAGAACAAAAACACCCCAATGCTTGGACAACATTTATCTTAGATGAAAGCAAAGGCCTAACAATGCCTGGAGTGCAAAGACTTAATGACTCCATACAGACATACGTTTTGGTGTCTATTTGGAGCGCAAGCACAGACCAAGTCTAGCAAAGTGGCCCTTTGCGGTTGGCTGGGCTATAAGCAACATTATCGTTGTCTTGTGTGGGTTCTCCATGGTTTTGCCAAAACAACTGTTGTTCACTAGTTTTAAAGAAGTCTTTTCTGAAGCATCAGTGGCTTGGGTCCTCAGCTGAGAATTTTTCATGATGTATGGTCTCATAAAGGGCTTTTGGTTGAAAGCAATTACTCTGTGAATGGCAGTAAGTTTTAATCCATGTCTTAAGTAAACTGTAGCAGTCTGTAATGACATACATACTTAGTCTTGTGGTGGCGGAGATTGGGCACAAGTTTAGCAGGTTCCGTGGGGGTCATTTTTAATCTTTCTGCAGCTAGAGGATAATCGTTATGGAGGTAATGCAGTTCTTTAGAATATTCTAAGTCTACTTCTAAGGTTAGTCCTGTTGGTTGATCAGGTGTAAGCATTAACAACATATTTAACCAACCATTAATGTCAAAAGACCCTCCTTGTACCATTGTAAAGTTTCTTAGTGGCAGTGTCTCGCTCATAGCCCACCCATACAGATTATTAGCGTCTAAATACATCAATATAGTTAGATGGTTTAGTGGGGTCATAGTCATCTAAATACTTATTGTTGGCTTTGCGGTAAGAATGTGAGGCCATGCTAATGCCACCCCTTAAACCATGTTCAATCATTTGGAGCGTAGCCAGATCAGATATTAAGTCAATCTCAATGTTTGTAAACTTTAAGAAGGCTTCCCAAGAGAGGCCTGGGGCAGAAACGTAATGTGTGAGTCTAGGCTATAATGTTTCATGCATGTAGATCTGTAATTTTCAAACACATCTGCCAATAAACATACGTCAGCCATCAGTAGTATTGATCATGATAATCACCCGTTGTTTTGCAGTGTAATTCTTTCCAGGCTTTCTGTGCATATTCATAGTCAGAGTCAGTTATGCCTTTGCCTGTAAGACGACCATAAAAGTGTTCCTTAAGTGGCAGCACTGGATCATCAAAACCCCTCCCATGAGTCCATGTATTCATAAGGGTGAACACCTTTACGCACTTAAGACGGGTCAAAATATTTTTTAGTGATTGGATGCTCATGTAGCAAACCTGCTAACTTATCTAAACTCCCCATCAGACGTTGAGCAGAATCGTAGAAGGACAGTCAGTCAATAGTAAAGGCCATATACTTTCCTGATGACTGTGCAATACAGCCAACCCTCTTACATTCAGAAGTTATTGCCTGCATGATGAAATGAGGATCATAGCCACGCAAGTTATGAAAGAAGATGGGTAGTTTCCATGTTTTGGGGTCAACCTTTAACTGTAGATTGCAGCTGTTGTGTGCAGCCCCTCTGAATTTGCCAGTAATGTGATCATGGTCTCGTACTGTTGGGTTTGCTTCACTGTTAGGTGTTAGCTCTAAGCTGCAAATCCAACAGTGAGTGGCTGATTCATGCCTTTTTTGGTCTTCATGAGTCATAATAATGTCTGAGAGATTCAGCTGATCAGAAAAGTCATTGCGAACTTGTTTCATGTGTTGTAAAAATCTGCTGGCTGCGTTCGGGCCTCTGTAAATCTCTGGTGCTGTGTGTGTGTGCACCGTCTGACCTAACAACAATAAAAGCAAAAGAACAAATCTGAAGATTGGTTAATAAGACTGTTTTTTGTTCTTCTAGTTGTTGTGGGCCATAGTACTGTGATAAGATCATTTCAAAGTCAGCATAAACCACATGTGGGCTCATCTGTATTTTGTGTAAATTTTTTAAAACTAATTTTAGACCCTGGTGGGGGCGTAAGAAGTTTGGTTTCACAGTCTACAAAAACTTTTACAGTGGCTTCTATGTTTGACAGCTGCGTCTATAGATGGGATTCTAACCAAACACCTTCTACAAATCTCTTGTTTAGATGTGTCCTTTGTAGTATAGGCTGTAAGTCTGCTCATTGCTCTGATTATACATAGTGGCTAACTGCTCCTTGTGTCATACATGCCTACCCCTAAAAATGAATTTCAGTAGCACTGATTTCAAATTTCAGTAGCATGGACTCAAAATCAGTAGCATTCATTTTTTTTTTTTTTGAAACAGTTTGTGGAAAGAGTTGGTCAGGGTGTCTATCAGCTCAACCTATGCATAGAGTAAGACAAAACTTTACCGCCATGTTTTAATTACAGAAAATGCGCTGTCACAAATCATGCACTTTGCTTTTGAATCGTCAGAGTCCAATTCTCAATGAAGGGAAATTTGCCACTGTATTTGTCCAGGAACTTCTGTGATGCCTGACCCTTTTTTTATACAGGTTCATCGGCATCACCAGTTGGCACATCCATACTCTTTGTTTCTCAAAACTTCAATTACTTACAATTTCCGGTTCAGTACTTCCACTTTCAAAAGCATTGTTTGCTTGAATAACTGAGTTTAACGTCCCTCTATAGCAAGCCATTTGGAAACAAACGCTATTCGTCTGCTTGATGAAGACGGGGCTTCACGTCCCTTTTACCATTCGGTGTTCTGCTTCTGCTTTCAAAAGCATCATCTGCTTCAACTCGCGATTGTTTCAAGTAAATTTTTTATTTTGAAAAATCTTTTTTACCGTAATGAAAAATAAATTTCCGTAATCGCCATAGCTACTTCGTATTTTTCGTTAATTGCCGTAGAAAATACGGAAGTTCCGTAGGGGTAGGCATGTATGTTGTGTAAACAGTATCAAGTCTACATGATTCTTAAGTGAGTCACCAAAAGTAGGGGCATTGGGGGAGATCCTTAGAGGCAGTAAATTGTCTACTACAGACCATGTATGTACGCTTACAGTTATTGGTTTGGTTTGTTCTTCAAACTGACTTATACTTTCTACACTTACTGGGAAGTTTATGTTATTGAAGTTCAGCTCATGTCTATATTGTTCATACTTAGAGACTGTTTGCATGCTTTTTAGCCAGATGTAAATGCAACACATAAAACACAAGTTGTCAGAATTTTGTATGTTTAAGACTGCATGTTTTGACACTAATTCATTTGGGAGAGGAAGGTAAGAATTGCCAATTATGGACAGTACTTTGTTTGTTTTAATCTGATTTCAAGGACTGTTCCTTCACACTCCAACCAGAGCCGCATAATTTTGCCTCCTCAGAAGCATTTTTTAAACTGTGTAAGCATGTAATCAGCCCACTCAGAATTAAAGTCATACAAACTAATTACTTCTTTCTGTTTAGTTGAAACCAAGACTTGCATGTTATGATCATCAGGGGTTTATATAATCAATCAGAATGGCTAACAGCACTTTTACTGGTGGGTGAATTTGAAGAGACTCTGGGATTTTACTTACAGCATGTGTTACGCTTTCATGAACATTTGTGGGGTTAATAACGTCCATATCTAATTCACTAAACACCGCCTAATTGTTCATCATCACCAAATACTACTTCCTCCATTGTATATAGTTTTTTTTGCTTGTGGGTTTCATTTTTAAGTCCAGAATATATAGTTAATAGGAAAAAAAAAATAAATAAATAAATAAATTTAAAATAAATAAATTCAGTGGACATTTGTTGTTATTTGTTATCATCATTTAAATTTGATGTTAGTCGTAAATATTGATCAGGATTAAAGTGAATAGTTACACCTTTCGGGTCAGTAGAAACAGACAGATTAGCATCTTCAGGAACCATATTATCAACTAAAATGGCAAGAAACTTTATAACTGGTTGGGGCCAAGACACTTGTATTTTACTGACGGTGTGTGCGGATACTTTCCCATACATTTGTGCGTTCAAAAAGATCTGTGATCAATTCTTCAAACATATTCTTTAACTCTTCTCTATTGGCCCCTGCCTCCATCTCCAACTTGTAGAATATTTTTCTAAGCTCTGTAACTACTTTGGGCTTCATTTTTTAACCCAGATTAAAAACACCAATTAAAAAAAAAGTAATCAGTTCCTCTTGTTTGCAAGAGAGAAAGGGTGCATAACACAATCAATAGCACACACACAGCAGGCAGAGAGGCAGGAAAACATTATTGATTTTTATGTAGCGCTCCCTCCTCCCCCTCTTTAACCCTGCCTATCTCACGCAAGTAATTACCTCCCTTTCTAAGTAATTGTCTCCCTTTAATTCATGTTCTATTTATAGCTACTGAGAAAAACTTAATCAACAAAAGCTGTATTTTTTATGTTTAATCTGCTAAAGCATTTAATACAAATATTGTACAAAGTAGTGATTAAGAAGTTGTGTAAAATTATAGTGGTTGTTTAACCATTAAGAATCTTTACTGAAATTAAAAAAAAAAATTACCAACATTTACACTTTGCAAAACACACCATAGAATTGTAAAAGCTTTATTGTGTTGGGTTTATATACAACTGAATATTTTGAATATTTATTACTGAGAATGTGTGTGGTTTTGTATTGTCTTATTAAACATTAAAAAACCAAATATTATTACATTAAATTTTAACACCAAGTGCTCAAACTGGGTCAAATGATCACAACATGGCCAGTTTACTTGTAGTATCAAAACTGTGCCAAATGATGAGCATGGAAGAACAGTTTGTAGTATCCTAATTAATAAACCATTAACTGCTGACAGGTAGTTTTGCAAAAATTTATCATCTTTTTACACTGATTTATAAGCCACAGAGAATGTCAGCATCTGTTAAGGCTCGGCCATTGTATTTCGTTGGCAAACCCCACTTTAAGACATTAAGTTCTTCATTTTTGGGGGGGGGGGGGGGGTTGTTTTGGGTTGCTTTTTTTTGGGCATAAAAGGGGGTGTATTTCAAGGTTTTATGTTTGTTTTTTTTGTTGTTTTTTTTTGCAAAAAAAGGTGTATTTTTTTTGCAAAAACAGCAGCACAAAAAAATACACAGAAAAACAGCAAGTGAGGTTTGCAGGCAAAATAAAAATGGGTGGGCCTTAACGCAGATACTGACATTCTCTAGAGGCTTAAACAAGATTTCAAGACTACAGTTTCATCTGAGAGCATTTCAAAAACAGGATAAGTCAGCAAGGATTTCCACTGCCACGTTTTGGTTTGTTTTTTTTTTACTTCTCTCCAGTTTCATCCCACTCCCTGATTTTTGTTTATGCGTGTGTGGTGGGGGGGGTGTGGGTGTGGGATGTGGGTGTTGTGTGTGTGTGTGTGTGTGTGTGTGTGCGGAAGAGAGAGAGAAAAAAGAGTGAGTGTGTGTGTGTGTGTGTGTGTGTGTGAGTGTGTGTGTGTGTGTTCACAGTTTCTCATTTTTGCATATCACTGAAATCCCTAAATTTGCATGAAAAGAAGGAGGTTGTATATAACATGCGCACGCACACGTACGCGCGCGCGCGCACACACACACACACACACACACACACACATTCTACCCCCAATTTGTCTTGCTGCTTCCTCATGGCCACCACCTCATACCAACCCCTCCACACCCTCTCCTCCTCCCTCCAACAGCTGTACACTCACCTTGCTTTTCCCCAGACGCTTTGTACGCCCTGAAGATGTTGCAGAGTGATGTGGTCACCCTCACTGGAGCTGAACTTTTCTCGTGCCGCATTCGCCTCTTCCTTCTGTATACACATTGTCATCGCTACACAACCACCATTCCTATCACCATTATCATCGTCACAATCATCCAGCATCATCATCATCACCATTATCATCATCATCATCATAGTCACTATTTTCGTCATTATCATTATTAGCAGAAAAAACCAGCATGGCAAAATTTCTGAAAACCTGTCATCATAATTATATGAATTATCAACATTTTTCTTTCTTTTGCTGTCTCATCTTCTACTCATTCACAGCCATACCCCAGTGTGTCCCCCATCAGCCTCTGCCTCTGTATCAGCAGGGTCCGCAGGGAGCTGTCATGAAGCAACCCGCCGGAGAAAACGCTGCCCTGCTGTCAAATCATTTCAATCGTGTGAAATGGTGCCTGTTCTGATCTAACATACTCAGGACACCACCTTCTAAGATGACAGTGATTGCTTAGTCGCAGGGTCAGCGTGAAAGAGTATCCCCACCCCCCCCCCCCCCCCCCTCCACACCACCCCTACCCCCTACCCCCGAGGGCGCCACTGGTCCACCTAACAACAGTCCCCTTGAAGCTGCTGATAATGATGACACTAACCCAAACTCTCCATGGACACAGAAGCAGAGTGGAAATTGAGACGAAGGTCAGAATGACAGCAAGGCATGTAGGGACACAAAATTTGAGATTTGCTTCCCTTACGATGAGAATGATGAAGACAGTGCTATTTTAGTCCAGACTACATGACATTCTGCACTTCCTTTCAAGACAAATCCTACAATCAATCAGGCCTCAGAGACAGACACCTGCACTGTTGGCCATGGAATGTGAACAAGAACTCTCAGAGACACATCCATCAAAGGGATTCAATGACTGTGTGGTTCCTTCCCACTTGAGCCCATGGCAAATTGAACTCTGAATAGGAGCCGATTATGAGGGAGAAAAAAAAAACACACAAACAGATGGCTCTGATAAGAACTGAACCCGTGACCTCCCAGTCCAGAATCTGCAACACTAACCACCCCACCACAATGGCTGGTCAAAGTTGTAATATTTGTAATGACAAAAAGGATCACAATTCTTACTACTAATCAAGTTTATTACCAGTATGGAAAAGTATCCTCCTGCGTTCATCATCAACAAGAATGATAAGAACCTGCAAATGATCAAGACAAAGAGAACCAGTGTCACCTAATGGTGTTAGAGGTTTAACCTGGGAGACTTCTGATTCAGAATGTTTTTTGTTGGGTTTTTTTTTTTTCTGAGCAGCAAGCCTGATATAGAAAAAAAAATGTTTCAGAAAAAAAAAAAAAAAAAAGACTCTAAAGGGAGTCTTCTTCTTATGAGTTGAGGGGGGGGGGGGAGTGCAGGAAGAGGGGGGCAGGGAGTGGGAGGCTAAGGATGTTGCGGGGTGGGTGTCTTTATGGACAGGTTTCTCTGTCTATCTCCACATGTGCATGGCACAGTAATGTAAAAAAAAAAAAAGAAAGAAAAAAAAAAAACCCAGCAGCCTTTGCATCCTGCTGCTGGCCTATGTTTTAACTGACATCCCAAGTCACCCAGGCTGTTCATGTGCTTCTCCAGACACAGCAGCAGGGTCAAACACAACACCCTGCCAACATCTGCAGCCACAGGAAGTGCAGGCCCACCCAGCTGAAATAAGATCCAGGACAGAGAGGTACAAGCCATCACCACTATTCAGCAACCCCATCCCACAACTCCGCCCCCTCCCCCAATTCCTTTCCCCCTCCCCCTTCTGCTATGTGGATGGGGTTAACACCTGGAACATCATCATCATCCTACAAATCTGCATCCGTCGGCACCTGTCATGTTGACTTTGTCTTGTTCTGCTCTGGGGGGTTTTTTTTTCTCTCTCTTTCTCTCACCTCATCTGAAGGACCAGCTCACACTGTTTGCTTTCAAATCATCAGTGATGTGCAGCAACAATTCGGGCAGGAAGCAAGCTGTATCATTTCTGCATGTGCATGAGGGATGCGTAACACACAATGTGCCTGCATGACACACACACACTCATACACACACACACACACACACACACACACACACACACACACATGCATGCACGCATGCTGCACACACACACACACACACACACACACACACACACACACACATGAACACATGCACACACACACACACATACAAACATGACTGCACGCATACATATACTCACAGATGCTTGCACATGTCTGTGAGCATACATATGTGCACACACACAAATGACATTCTGCACTTCCTTTCAAGACAAATCCTACAATCAATCAGGCCTCAGAGATAGACACCTGCACTGTTGGCCATGGAATGTGAACAAGAACTCTCAGAGACACATCCATCAACGGGATTCAATCACACACAAATCAGACATGGACAAAATAAAAGAGAGAAGTAAACAAAAAAACAAAACAAACAAATGATATAACACACACACTAAAAGAGAGAACAGGAGGGGCACAGACATGCAAAGAGAAGTAACTGCAATCGCACTTGGAGTGGGGGGGGGGGGGGGTAGGACACAGATGAGAGAGAGGGACAGGAAACAAGAAAGAGAGCAGTGTGGCATACCCTTCACTCGAGGAAAAAACTATCAAGAAAACCGTAGCCCTAGGAAAATATCACCACCTCCACCACAACAACTTAACACAGATAAGAAACAAATACGAAATCTGCCCAGGGTGCTGCACTCTGCTGCACTCAGCGCAGCCATATCAGTTCACAGCTTTTAAATTCTTTACACATCAAACCCCAGCAAATCTCTGACACACATCAACGGAATCATCATCTATCACAGCAGGCAGCCGTCAACCAGGACACTCCCCCGTTCAACATCATCATCCCCCCCCCCCCCCCCCCCCCTTCACCCCCCCCCCCCCCCCCCCCCCCCCCCCTATCTGGAGTGACACTGGAAACGGATATAAAATATAGCATGCAGGACAACGAGCGTCTTTCTTCTCCATTCCCGTTCTGTTTCTCCTTCCCTTCCCTGCCCGTTTTCTTTTTCCTTACTTTCTTCCACCTTTCCTGCACTGATTGTTCTCTCCACCCCAAAGAATTTCTGTTCTCACCCATGACTGTTGGTTTTGTTTGTTTTGCCAGTCTGCAAGACTGTGCAAAGAATACTGAACTGATTTCAGTGAAAAGTCTGTGAAAAGATGGAGTATGGCCCATGGACAAACCTGTTAGATTCTGATGTAGATCCATGTCATTGGTCCTGATAGAACAGCCGATTCAGAATCAGTTCAACAAGACGATTAAAAAAAAAAAAAAAACTACCAAAAAGACTTTTTTTTTATGAAGTTTGGTGAGAAATTGGAAATTGGACCATGGACAAAACCACTGTCTCTTCTAAAATTCGGACAGAAAGCAGTGAACAGCTCTGCTAGGTCAAACGTTGTGCCAACTATTCAAGCACTGATCACAGTTTGGCCTGACCACCCATGAACAGACAACTGCCCTTCTTCTGACCACCCACTGTGGTGCAGCAGTCAGGGTTGCTCACTCCAAAGTTGCGGGTTTGAATCCAACAAGAAGGATTCATTTGTAAGATTCTTTTTTTTTTTCTTTTACCCTGGCCAGCTCCACTCCAAAACTGACTGTGCACCTGGTTCAAAGGGAAAGCTGGAACCACATTCAACTATTTAGTGGAAGAGCCTTTGAAACTGTTGCTCAGATTCCCTTAACCACCACAGCAGGTGTCCTGCACCTCTTGGCTTGGCTAATGCTATGATACACTAATGGAAGGAGCTGTAAAGTAATAATAATAATAATAATGAATACTTATATAGCACATATTCTCGGCTAGAGACCAAGCTCTAAGCGCTTTACAATCAACACTTGTTTACACCATGGGCTGCCTACCTGGGTAGTGCCGACTGAAGAGCTGCCAGCTGGCTCTTCATTCAGTCGTTTCCCGTGTCATCCAGTCAATATCATTCAATATCATTCACTCATTTTCCTTACTTCCTTCATTCTTTCCATTTCTCAAGCAGGGTGCATGCTATGTGTAATGTGTCATCCATACCAACGGCCAAACTGGCCTACTCTTCCAAAAGTTGGGGATGGGATTTTATGTGTGTGCAAGATATCATGCATGCATTCACACACAGAACATCGTTTATAGTCTCATTCGAAGAACTGTAGGGGAAATGAAGTCAGAACCAATGTTAACTCCGGGGAAAAAAAAATCCCCTTGTACTGAAACACCCCGGCAGAGATTCGAACCCGCAACCCCAGGATAACCAAGATTACAAGTCCGGCGCTCTACCAACTGAGCTATTCCAGCTCCCGGTAACAGCCCCCATAATGTAGTCTAAGACCAAAATGGAACTTGATGGATGCATCTTCATCCTCCTCATACTCACTGATCATTAAAAGTAAAAAAACAAAACATCTATAAACAACTGTTATCAACTAATGCGACTTATCACGTCCTTCTCTCATTCAGATTTTTTTTTTTTTTGGGGGGGGGGGGGGGGGGGAGGAAATTTCCTCTCCAGGTCCATGCTTGTCACGCGTCTTGAGTCAAAAGTCACTGGTATCTGCTGAGTTCATAGGAACTGTCATCAGACAGACACAGTGGTGCCCTCTAGGTGCCCTCTAGATGGGGAGGCCCACTCACGCTGGCTCTACGACTATGCACTTCTTGCTGTCGACGCAAGGTTTAGTTGGTGTTTTCCTGCACACATAGCACTGAACATGACCGACAGACTCGGCAGTGTCTCATCTGGTGGGTTTCCTCAAGGCAACTCATACCCATTCCTCCCTATGGACTGCAGTAGTGGAGCTGCTATAAGTAACTCAGATCTGGCTGTCCCTATTAGGACAGCCGCAATGAGGGGGGGGTGTGGAATTAACGCAATGGGGGAAGGGCAGGGGGTGCGGGGAGGG